>CM060108.1:27720174-28095055 GCA_030522415.1 Channallabes apus | reverse complement strand
TGCAGATAAGTCTGCAGGTTTTGCCCTATTAGGTACTTTTTATTTCTTAATAGCATTCAGACATTGTAATTTAGTCTGCTGCTACCTTTCCATTGAGAGTTACACTGCACATGCAAAGTTGATCTGCTGGTATTATTTTAACTGACTCTATAAGGATTGTCTGTTTGCTAAAAAACACAAAACCTGAATTAAATAATTAAATTTATAGTAAATTATTGATGAAACAGCATCTATAGGCAGACTGACTGTTTGCCTGTTTTGGCTATGTGTACAGGATTACTGTACATTTTGATGGCTCAAAAGGAATTTGTATTTGTGCAAGAATGTATATTTACACCTAGTTTCAACCAAGTAATTTGGTTGGATAAGAGTCTAACTGCTATATATGTATCACTCCAGTGTTTGACTAACTATTAATTACACTAACTGTAATTAACCTTGCGAGCATGAGAGAGGAAGAAGGTCGGTAAAGTATGCAGTACTGAGGAGAGAGCAGCAGCCAAAGCCCACATTCAAAGACAGTCCCATAAGCAATTTCAACAAGAAAACATATGTGATAACATTGTCATCTTAACATTTAAACTGCATGGAGGCGTAATGGTTAGCACCATGGCCTCACACCATCAGAGTCGAGAACTTGATTTCTGCCTCTGGTCTGTGTGTAAATCTCATAAGTTTCCCAGAACAGTCCACCACCTTAATGGTTTATTCTCCTAACGTTTTGACTACATAGTACTAGGTATTTAAAACTACTTTCACCCCCCAAAAGTTACACTGACTGTCTGTCTCTACCTGATCGCCACCAGCAACACCATCATGCTTAATTAGTTCCCCCAGACATGTTTTGGTGGAGCAAAATAATATTATTAAATACACAAACAAATATTAATAATCTGTTGATAATAAATGATATTTGTAAATGCCACTGCACCCTAATGCCTACAGCCACATAGCATGCTGATATCTAGCACAATAGCAATCCCTCTCAGATGATATTGCTTAATTAAAAACAAATCATATTTTATCCCATAATTTTAAAATCATAATCACTGGTTACTGTATGGCTTAGTGGTTAGATCTCCAGGGTGGGAGGTTTGAATCTTACCTCTGGTGCATTCTCACATGCAGTGAAGGCTGATTGATGTAGATTAATTAGTGTTTCCAAATAGTCTTTGGGTATCCCATCTAGTGCCTTGAGTTCTCTCGGGTAGGCTTCAGGCACCATGCCATCCTACACAGCATAAACAATATAGACAAGTGATGAATGAATAGATTATCACTCACCAGTGGTATCTAAAATAGTTCAGGTCACATTAAGAGTATTCACTGATCAGCAACAACATTAACACAACTGCCCGGTGAATTAACATCGATTGACAATTATATACCAGTAAACTAGTGACAGGATGGTGCGCACTAATTATGCCTGACAGAACCAAAGGCCAGCCCATCTGATCAGATCAAAGAGAAATATAATGTAGCACTGAAATTGCTGAATTGCTAAAAGCATTAATATTTGCCATTATTAAAAAAAAACCCACCCAGTGCACCACAGCCCACTAGTATGGGGTTTAACAGGCAAAGAGTTAAAGGATGCTTATCCAGCTTACAAATTCCCCAGATCTCAATCCAAACGAGCACCCATGGGATGTGCTAGACAAACGTGCTAGACTAAAGTCCCATCCATGGAGGACCCACCCTGCAACCAACACCATCATAAGGATCTGCCAAATTCTATGTTATAGTGCCAGATGCTATAACACATGTTCATTACTTTAACTTAAAAAAACAAATCTGTCTGTGGATGGTAGTTTCTATCTCAATAAAAATGCAACATTGTTGGACATGCTTCTTTAATTGTTGTTTAGTTGTTGTTTAATTGTTTTTCCTAATAGTGCAAAAATTAAAACAGTGGCTGAAATCATTCTTCAAAAGCCTTTGGCAAGATCCTGAAATTAAATTATTTTTAAAGACATTTCTGTTCTTCTAGTAGAGACAGAAAGATACTGATACTTTTATTATAAGTAGTGATTTATAATATATAAGATAATATTATAAGATAATAACTTGGCTCTTGGGCATGCATCCATTCAAGATATTCCACGTGTAAGTAACTAAACACAGACACTAAATTCACAGGCCTTAAAGGATCTGATTCTGTCATCCATCAGTCCTCATGCATCACTGCAGGAGTTGTTTATTGTCATTTCTGCAAGAGATGCAATCAGCTGTACATCAGGAAAACACGAAATAGACTGCCTAATCGTTTTGTCAAGCACCTGCATACCATTGCAAAAAAAAAAAAGGTTTGTCCTTTTTGGTGACAAGATGCTTCAAAAAATAATGGACATGAATGTAATAGCATTTCTGTTTGCATTGTCAGTTTTTCATATTCGAATGAGGAAATGTAAGGAAAAGGAGCTAATCCAGTTGAAAATGTGGTATCCCATGGAATGAACATAATGTTTTGACAATAACTACATCATTCTAATCCTCTTCCTTCTCATCATCATCAACTACTGTATATTGGATATGTTGAAAATCTATGATTAGAAGAAAATGCCTATGATCACATCACAGCCATGTCATATTCATCACAGCAGCATTCTTTCTAGTGGGATATTTCTAAGTTAAACAAATTAATAATTAATTGTTAGTAAAAAAAATAAATAAATAAAATAAATAAATAAAAAAAAAAATATATATATATATATATATATATATATATATATATAGGTCCTTCTCCAAAATTAGCATATTGTGATAAAGTTCATTATTTTCTGTAATGTACTGATAAACATTAGACTTTCATATATTTTAGATTCATTACACACAACTGAAGTAGTTCAAGCCTTTTACTGTTTTAATATTGATGATTGTGGCAAACAGCTCATGAAAACACAAAATCTCAAAAAATTTGCATATCATGAAAAGGTTCTCTAAACGAGCTATTAACCTAATCATCTGAATCAACTAATTAACTCTAAACACCTGCAAAAGATTCCTGAGGCTTTTAAAAACTCCCAGCCTGATTCATTACTCAAAACCGCAATCCTGGGTAAGACTGCCGACCTGACTGCTGTCTAGAAGGCCATCATTGACACTCTCAAGCAAGAGGGTAAGAAAGAAATTTCTGAATGAATAGGCTGTTCCCAGAGTGCTGTATTAAGGCACCTCAGTGGGAAGTCTGTGGGAAGGAAAAAGTGTGGCAGAAAACGCTGCACAACGAGAAGAGGTGACCGGGCCCTGAGGAAGATTGTGGAGAAGGACCGATTCCAGACCTTGGGGGACCTGCGGAAGCAGTGGACTGAGTCTGGAGTAGAAACATCCAGAGCCACCATGTACAGGCGTGTGCAGGAAATGGGCTACAGGTGCCGCATTCCCCAGGTCAAGCCACTTTTGAACCAGAAACAGCGGCAGAAGCGCCTGACCTGGGCGACAGAGAAGCAGCACTGGACTGTTGCTCAGTGGTCCAAAGTACTTTTTTCGGATAAAAGCTAATTTTGCATGTCATTCGGAAATCAAGGTGCCAGAGTCTGGAGGAAGACTGGGGAGAGGGAAATGCCAAAATGCCTGAAGTCCAGTGTCAAGTACCCACAGTCAGTGATGGTCTGGGGTGCCATGTCAGCTGCTGGTGTTGGTCCACTGTGTTTTATCAAGGGCAGGGTCAATGCAGCTAGCTATCAGGAGATTTTGGAGCACTTCATGCTTCCATCTGCTGAAAAGCTTTATGGAGATGAAGATTTCATTTTTCAGCACGACCTGGCACCTGCTCACAGTGCCAAAACCACTGGTAAATGGTTTACTGACCATGGCATTACTGTGCTCAATTGGCCTGCCAACTCTCCTGACCTGAACCCCATAGAGAATCTGTGGGATATTGTGAAGAGAAAGTTGAGAGACACAAGACCCAACACTCTGGATGAGCTTAAGGCCGCTATCGAAGCATCCTGGGCCTCCATAACACCTCAGCAGTGCCACAGGCTGATTGCCTCCATGCCACACCGCATTGAAGCAGTCATTTCTGCAAAAGGATTCCCGACCAAGTATTGAGTGCATAACTGAACATAATTATTTGAAGGTTGACTTTTTTTGTATTAAAAACACTTATCTTTCATTGGTCAGATGAAATATGCAATTTTTTTTGAGATAGGAATTTTGGGTTTTCATGAGCTGTATGCCACAATCATCAATATTAAAACAATAAAAGGCTTGAACTACTTCAGTTGTGTGTAATGAATCTAAAATATATGAAAGTCTCATGTTTATCAGTACATGTATTATTTATCAGTACAGAAAATAATGAACTTTTTGAGAAGGACCTGTATATATTATGCACAAAAAAATATATATAATTCACTAAATAGAAAGGATTGGATTTTAATCAAACTCTACTTACTGTACACCTGTTTCACACCACAAGGACATTGTTGCCACATTCCAAAAAGGACCTCAAAGTAAGATGTTTACCCTCATTTTACAAATTAACAATTTCTAACCAAGTCATTGAAGCATTAGTTAAATGCTGGTGTTAAATCCAGTTGAGAGACTTACATTACTTATACACTCAGTGAGGTAGCATTGTAAAAGAAAAAAAACACAAACTGTGACATAAAGTGAATGTAAAAGCATTTCTTCATGCATGATTTTTTAACAGAATTCACAGAATTATGACTAGACAGCTGTGTGGCCACAAGGAAACTATTCAGAAAATAAAAACTAATGACAATATAAATGCAATCAATTTGCTAGGGAACAATGGAAAAATGTCATGTGGTCTGATGAGTCCAAATTGACGGTATACCAGAGAGATGGGTGTATCAGGGGAAGGAAAACACATGAAGCGGTGCACCCATCATGCATAGTGCCCACTGCACAAGCCTCACAAGCCACGTTATTATTTGGGGTTGCTTCAGTTAGATAGATCAAGGCTCAGCAACATTATGTGGGAATAAAATCAAGTCAGTTGATTCAGTGACCTGAATATACTGAATGGCCAGGTTATCCCATCAGTGTAGTTTTTCTTCCCTGATGGCACGGCCATATTCCAGGACTCCGAGAGGAATCATGGTCACCATTGCACCATAATCAAATATTTGTATGTACAGTTATATATATTTACTGGTAGCATAGTGAATCCCAATATTTATTGAAGGTTACAATATTAAATTTCATGTGTTGCAGTGAAGAGTGCCAATGCAACACCCTTATAAAAGGCATGGTCTCTTTAAATTTCAAAAGTGGAATAAATTTGCAAACCAAGAGGCATTTAAAGGTCCGCTTTTTACTGTTTAAAAAAATCTGAGAATGAACTGTCCAATTTGCATGGTTTAAGATAATTTGGAGGTGACCTTCAAAGTGTTGAAGTGTGTGCAATAAATATAGAATGTAAAATGTCAGGATGATTATGTGAAGTGGCTTGTTCATGAGTGGCACAAGGAACAGTACAACGAGTGTATTTATCCAGAATTTCACAATATGTCAGATTTTGACAGTTTCTTATTTTTAGAAACATTAAGCAAAACTTATTGATCCTTACTACTGAAGAACATAGTCCAGTTGTGAAATAAATATCACCATTATTATTTAATCACTTTAAGGTTCACGTGTTTACAGGTAAATTTGTGCAAGTGTAACATTTTCCAGGGGGGGGGGGGATAGTGTTCATGTGTACTTACACTCTATATGACAATGAACACTGAGTATTATTTCAAGTTGTTTTGATTTGGGTGTGTGATCAGATCAGTCTTAACACCACGACATCAGCTGGTAACAAGAAACTAAACTACCTTAAGTTCTGACACTGTGCACTGTGGAAAGTCTCTAAAGCGCATACTGTACATTCATACACTGCATGGCCAAAAGTTTTGGACACCCATATTTGTTTGTTAAACATCTCAATGCAAATTTAGTCTCCCTTTGCTGTTATAATAACCAATACTCTTTTATTTTAGCATGGCTGTAAAGATTTGTGGGCAGGCACAGATGTTGGATAAGAAGGTCTACTGTTGGTGCAGTCAGCATTACATTTCATCCCAAAAGTATTTAGTTAGATGTGATCAGACTCTACAGGACACCTGAGTTCTTCCACACCAAATCTGGAAAACCATTGTTTCATGAATCTCACTGGGTGCAGGGGTCATGCCTAAACACTAGCACCCTTTTTTCAGTAAAGAGATTTTATTATGCTGGATTCACTGAAAAAAACCTGATGCCAGAAATCACAGCATGTCTCCAGAGGTCTTGTAGAGTCATGTTGCAAGAGGCCAGAGCGACCCAGATTACACAAGGAGAATCCAAAATCTGGGTGGTTATAATGTTAATGTATTTAATATTATGGCTGATTGGTGTATAATGGGAATGATGAATGAAAATTTAAGAGAAATTAAATATTTGAGACAATTATGTTTGGTTCAGACTTTGATAACAGTTTGGGAAGAACCACATATGACTGTGATAGTGAGTTGTTCACAAATATTTTACCATATAGTGTATTAAAGTGGATCAAAAAAATTAAATTGAGTCCCTGGTGGACTATCGGCTAGGATTCAGTGCGCCGCGGCTCGGGTTCGATTCCCGGTCAGGGAAGTGAAGTTTTGGACTTCCAGTATGAGGCGTGCGGGGTAGAAGCGTTTTGCTCGCTCCCACAAATAACTTTTCAGTTAACCTATTAAACCTCAACACTTCACGCATTAAGTTCCCAATAACCAGTATCAGGCTCTTCTAGTTCGATCTTTTTTGAGAATATGTCAAAGACGAGGGCAAAAACTGTAGAAAAGGATGGGGATTCTCCTCCATCCAGTGGCGTTACCATGGCCGACATTAGCCTGCTGCTAGACGAGCATCGAACGGCCCTTGCGGCCAACTTCAAGTCATCTTTTGACTCGTTGTCGGCTACACTGATTGAATCTGCACAAAAGTGAACTTATGCCTCTTAATGACGCAGCTTTGTCTTACAGTTTCTCCTCATTACCATTCAAGGTCTCCCTGAAATCGTTCAAATATTTACAGGTGTCTGGGTCACGAGAAAATATTCGGATCTGTTTAAAGCCAACTTCTCCCCACTTCAGGCCAAACTGGCTCACGACACCCAACGTTGGTCTCTTTTACCTTTATCTTTAGCCGGCCGCATAAACTGTATAAAAATGAATGTGCTCCCAAAATTTCTAGACTTTTTTCCATGCCTGCCTGTTTATATACCGAAACATTTTTTCCATTCACTCGACTCTTGCATCTCTCATTTTATATGGAATAAAAAGGTCCCCCGAATCCGGAAAGATATCCTTCAAAAAAGATATGGGGGGGGGGGGGGGGGGTGCGCGGTCAGATCATGCAACCTGTTTGAGCATCACATATTATTTGCACATTTATTGAATGGAAATGTTTCCGATTCACATATGATTCCAATTCTTCAGATGGCGCCTTTATAGCAATGTGCGTGCAGTCGATGGCTCCGATTACATTAGGAAAGAACCAGTTGCCAGGAAACCAAGCGTTGTCAGCACCTGTAAGGGAACGGGTAATGCGTGGCTTCTCGCTGTCTCTCTTTCCAAATTTGGACCCAACTCAGCACAGAGCTCCAATAGCTCTTGGAAATCTGAAACGGCTAATAAGCCAGTCATCATCGTGGGCCAGAAATCACTGTGATCCCTAAAAATGCGCTCCCTTCGGATTCGGCCATTGACACTGCCATTGCCATAGACTAAGGGTTGTATACATTTGAGAATGCTTTTATATGTTCTAAATCAAATAATTGGTAGAAAAATATTGTGTCAATTAACCCATTTTATCAATTATAAATTAATAGCAATGTTTTTCACGTGTTGGTGCGATACCCTACAGTGTGCAATTTAACATAATTGCCTCTAGGAGTCGCCATCAGAAATACAACAAACACACAGAAGAAATACACGTACACCAGACATGAAGTTGGCATGGAAGAACGCACATTGTCACGTTAATTTCACTGTTAGTAAATCCGACCGTGAAAACTGGCATAAGCAAAGTTTTTGTGCGTACGCAGCGTTGATACATGAGGCCCCTCATGTATTCGCGAAGTTCGCAGACGACATGATCTGACCTACAACGAACATAAGCTTCGCATCTACGATGACTACAGTCCTGAGGTGGTCAAACAGCGGGCCGAGTATAAAAGCTCCATCAACAAGCTGTAGAAGGGCGGGTATAAACCAGCATTACTTTTTCCAGCTACATTTCGCATCACACTGCCCAATGGATATAGGAAGTGGCTCTTCTTCCCTTTGGAAGCTGCTACATTTGTCAAGAACATGTGAGAGCTTTCACATTAACATTACTTTTCCTGTTCTTCCCCTGGGGAAGTGTTTTCACTGCTTTTGCCTCACCTGATTCAAGACATGTTGCAATCTCAACGTACTTCAAGTTAAATAACTTCTATCCTTTTTACAGGAATACTGATGTTGAGGCCCCTTTTTTCTCATTTTTGTTCCTTTTGAGGTTTCAGTTTCAACTTTGATGTTCACTTAATGTTCACTAAGGTTTAACTTCATTATCTATATTTTTTGAAATGTGGGTATAGAGCAATTGATGTTAGGAAGTAGTAAGTTTTGCTGACGTTTGTGTCAGTGGATTTCTTTTTTTTTCTTGTTGTTGGATACTGTTTCGTCAGTGGTTTGGAAACTTGGGGTCGGAGAAGGGTTTGGGGTGGGGGGTAGATTATTTGTGTTTTTTGTTTAGGTACTTTGTGTTATGTTTGTCAACTGTTGTTTGTGTGCTTCATTCGGATTTATTTATGTCTAACCTAGCCATTTGTTTGCAACATCAGTCTTTAGATCTAGGGTATCTCTCGGAGAGATGGAGTCAGATGGGCATGTTTTCTGCCTGAGAATTATACTATCTTTGTCCCCCATACCTATATGGCCCCAGGTGGTGCTTTGAGATGTGTTAGCTGGAATATTAAAGGGCTCAATTCTTCAGTGAAATGTCACAAAATTATATCTCACCTGAGACACCAGAAAACTAAACTTGCTTTTCTACAGGAAACCCACCTTAATGTTTCAGTGTTTCAGATCATCTTAAACTTCGCACCAGATGGGTGGGTCAGCTGTATCATTCTTCTTTTACAAGTAAGGCTCGAGGTGTGGCAATACTCACACTCTGTTTCCAAGGTTATATCTGACCTGAATGGACAGTTTATAATTGTTGTAGGTAAAATTGATGTCTCCTCTCTGACTCTGGCAAACGTACAGTATACGGCCCTACCTGGGACAATGAATGCTTTTTCAAAAAACTTTTTTTTGCTCTTTCCAATCTGAACTCCAGTCAACTTATTCTTGGGGGAGACTTTAACTGTTGCCTTGATCCTTCTCTTGACCGTACATCTAGTAAAAATGTTGCATCAAAATCTGCTAAAGTTATTCAAATGTTCATGGAGCAGTATGTAGTTTTTGATGTCTAGTGCTATTTCAACCCCAATGCCAGCCCACACGGAAATAACCTATATAAACATATATGTTTCACTATAGGTTTTGATATAGGTTGAGAAAATTGGCAATTTTCCTATATTATATGTACATGTATGCGTGCATATATATATATATAGACATATATGTGACATATATAAAATTGGCCGTTTTCCTATATTATATGCACATATATGCGTACATATATACGTGCATATATGTACCTATATAGGTACATGTATGCACATATATATGTACGCATATATGTCCACATTACTAAAATCTAGGTAAACATAGGTGCATATATGCACACATATATACATGCATATATGTACCTATATAGGTACATGTATGCATGTGTGCATATATGCACCTATATGTTTACCTAGATATTAGTAAAATTATAAAAATTCATATGCTAGACAACAAAGAAAAGCCCAAAATGTAGAAATAATTTTTATTTTTATTTTCTTAAGAACAATCACATAGCAAAAGAACAAAAATATAGTACATGAACAAAAATAAGACAAAAACCTGAACAGGAAGGGAAAAAAAATATTTTGAGGACCTTCTCAGCTCGGTGAGCTTTGAATTGATAGATGTGCCTATCTGCCCTTGGGTGGCTGCCGGCCACGTCTTCAATGTTGCATCTAGAGAAGACAAAAATAATAAGACAGTATAATAAAAATAAATGATTATTTATTAAAACTTCAGACGACAACAATTAGTGCCACGAGGTTATTTGCAGCACTATATGTTCTACAAAATAGAGGACTACACACCTTACAGCGCAATATAATGTGGCTTTAGAAGAGGAAAGGTAGGATTAAGAAGTGAGCAAGTGATGAATTAGTATTATAGGTCCCAAGCAGATACAGTAACAAAAAAGTGTGCCCTACCTTATGCAGTCTCCATTGACGGCTAATAAACATTGATACAAGTAGGCTATGGTTAAAGTGGTGAACTTATAAAGTCTTAAATGTTTTGTTTTCCCTTCTCAATGCATTATGCATTTACTCACCAATAATGGCTACCTTTTTAATTTGGTCAAGTCTTCAAGTCGAAGGTGCCCAGCAGCAGATTCCGTTCCATGGCAGTAGCAGAGGTGGCAAGGCGGGCTGCTCTCCATGCTTCTGCCTTGCAAAACACCCCAGAGCCCTTTATAACTTCAATCTGAAAAATAATTTCACATCACAATATTAATTTATTGGCAACTTTTAGAAACTTTTCATGTTTCATACTGATTCTTATGTTTAGCTTCCCAATAGTTAATAGGATTTTATGTATAAATGCAGATTAATGATAAAGATACGTGCAGAGTAAAACTGCAACAGGAACAGTACAAAATAAAAACTGAAAAAAGACGGACATTCAGAGTAAAACAGTGCAAGATAAAAAAAAAACTGTACAAAACATACATGCAGGGTAAGCATTGGTGGGAGCAATGTCCAAGCAGTGTAGAGAAATATTTCTGTACGACTTCATTGTTTTGTGCTGTGTAGTATAGTATTGTAATAGATGATCAGAGTGATCAACTCCCCATGTGCTGGTTGTACGCAGTCACAGGACATGGAAATGTCCTACATAAGGCAGTATTTTAGCCACCTGGAACTAGCTTGTTTGTGCTAAATAACATTACCGATAGCAGTGTTATAAGCTAACCAAAATGGAGCCAAATACACATTAGCAACCATAATCTAAAGCTATCCAAAACAAGGTGAATATAAACATCTGTAAACTCCATAAGGCATTAGCTTAGCCACCGTGAAATATCATGTTTGTGCTACATGAGGCAGCATGTTAGCATGATTTACCTAAACTATATAAATGGCATTGAAAGCCAATGTGTCACACAAGCTGACAAGAGCTAGCTGTAGTGAGGAAAATATTTACTAATATTAGTTTAATATTATCAGAATAAGAGTTATATAAGACTTAATAACTTACCCAGTGTAGCATGGGTCTATTCTCTGTTCAAAATGCTCCCGTTCATCGTCGGAGTCACACAGTCTTCTTCTGAGGTAAATGTAAACTCCTCCCACTTTCCAGAACATTCTGAAGAGTTTCCTCGGATGTGTAAGCGCGTGCCTTTTCAAGTGTTTTCAAGCCTGTCTCTCTGTGTTCGTTTTTCATGCCGGTGTCCGGGGGCATGGCGTAGTATGTAAATTACCCGGACTGATTTCCGTGTGATTGCCGTGTGGCCGTGTCCTGCCTCGGGTCATTAGCAGATAAGTGCGACAGAAATTCTGTGCCTCTCCTTGGTTTCATACGGATTACATAAACTGAGAATATTTCTTTTCAATGTGACTTGCATCATTTAAAAGTAGACACTTTAAGCTTTCTATAGATATGTATCTACTAAATATTCTTTATTCGCCTTCATCTTTAGACATACCCGAATTTATTATTTCAATGGATGCAGAGAAGGCATTTGATCGTGTGGAGTGGTCATATCTGTTTTTTACTCTTAAAAAGTTTGGCTTCGGTGATGTATTTATTTCTTGGATAAAGCTCTTATATTCATCCCCCCTGGCCCGGGTTTGTACAAATAATAATTTCTATTCCTTCTTGCTGTTCACCATCGCTATTGAGCCTTTAGCAGTTGCCCTTAGAACCAGTCAGATTCAGGGGTGTTTTCAGAGGAGGTACTGAGCATAAATTGTCTTTATATGCAGATGATCTTTTACTGTTTATCTCAGACCTGGATCGATCCATTCCTTCACTTCTGGACTTGCTGAAGATTTTCAGCCAATTTTCTGGTTACAAATTGAATCTGCACAAAAGTGAACTTATGCCTCTTAATGACGCAGCTTTGTCTTACAGTTTCTCCTCATTACCATTCAAGGTCTCCCTGAAATCGTTCAAATATTTACAGGTGTCTGGGTCACGAGAAAATATTCGGATCTGTTTAAAGCCAACTTCTCCCCACTTCAGGCCAAACTGGCTCACGACACCCAACGTTGGTCTCTTTTACCTTTATCTTTAGCCGGCCGCATAAACTGTATAAAAATGAATGTGCTCCCAAAATTTCTATACTTTTTTCCATGCCTGCCTGTTTATATACCGAAACATTTTTTCCATTCACTCGACTCTTGCATCTCTCATTTTATATGGAATAAAAAGGTCCCCCGAATCCGGAAAGATATCCTTCAAAAAAGATATGGGCGGTCTAGCATTACCTAACTTTTAATTTTACTACTGGGCTGCAAACATTCGTTCCATTTTGTACTGGTGGTGTTTCAGCAATAAACCACCACCGTGGCTGCAAATTGAGGCTGCCTTCTGTGCTCCCTCATTTCTTACTTCTCTGTTGTGCATTCCTTTGACACTACATGCTCCATAATTTTCCACAAATACTATAGTTAAAGCCAGTCTTAAGATCTGGGCCCAATTTAGGCGACACTTTGGACTTCAGGACATACAGTACCTTTGTCATCTTCCCTACACTTACTGTAAATCCTTTATTCCCTCCCTTTATTTGAAAAGATTATGGGATTGTTTCAGTAGAGCATCTGTACATTAGTGGTATCTTTGCTTCTTTTGACCAACCAACCCAGAGTGTCTACCGAACACTCACTTTTTCAGATACAAACCGGATTCCAAAAAAGTTGGGACACTAAACAAATGAATGCAAATGTGAATAAAAACTGAAGGAAATGATGTGGAGATGGCAAATGTCAATATTTTATGTCAGAATAATATTAATGTCAGAATAGAACATAAATCACGGAACAAAAGTTTAAACTGAGAAAATGTATAATTTTAAGGGAAAAATATGGTGAATCAAAATGTCATGGTGTCCCAAATCCCAAAAAAGTTGGGACAAGGCCATTTTCACCACTGTGTGGCATCTCCCCTTCTTCTTACAACACTCAACAGACATCTGGGGACTGAGGAGACCAGTTTCTAGACCAAGTTTAGAAATAGGAATGCTCTCCCATTCTTGTCTAATACAGGCCTCTAACTGTTCAATCGTTTTGGGCCTTCTTTGTCGCACCTTCCTCTTTATGATGCGCCAAATGTTCTCTATAGGGGAAAGATCTGGACTGCAGACTGGCCATTTCAGTACCCGGATCCTTCTCCTACGCAGCCATGATGTTGTGATTGATGCAGAATGTGGTCTGGCATTATCTTGTTGAAAAATTTCAGGGTCTTCCCTGAAAGAGATGACTAGATGTTGTTCTAGAACCTGAATATATTTTTCTGCATTGATGGTGCCTTTCCAGACATGCAAGCTGCCCACACGCACTCATGCAACCCCATACCATCAGAGATGCAGGCTTCTGAACTGAGCGTTGATAACAACTTGGGTTGTCCTTGTCCTCTTTGGTCCGGATGACATGGCATCCCACATTTCCAACAAGAACTTCGAATCGTGACTCGTCTGACCACAGAACAGTCTTCCATTTTGCCACACTCCATTTTAAATTATCCCTGGCCCAATGAAAACACCTGTGCTTGTGGATCTTGCTTAGAAATGGCTTCTTCTTTGCACTGTAGAGTTTCATCTGGCAACGGCGGATGGCACGGTGGATTGTGTTCACTGACAATGGTTTCTGGAAGTATTCCTGAGCCCATTCTGTGATTTACTTTATAGTAGCATTCCAGTTTGTGGTGCAGTGTCATTTAAGGGCCCGGAGATCACGGGCATCCAGTATGGTTTTACGCCCTTGACCCTTACGCACAGAGATTGTTCCAGATTCTCTGAATCTTCGGATGATATTATGCACAGTTGATGATGATAACTGCAAAGTCTTTGCAATTTTTCGCTGGGTAACACCTTTCTGATATTGCTCCACTATCTTTCTGCGCAACATTGTGGGAATTGGTGATCCTCTACCCATCTTGGCTTCTGAGAGACACTGCCACTCTGAGAAGCTCTTTTTATACCCAATCATGTTACCAATTAACCTAATTACTGTTACTTGGTCTTCCAGCTCTTCGTTATGCTCAAATTTACTTTTTCCAGGCTCTTATTGCTACTTGTCCCAACTTTTTTGGGATTTGTTGACACAGTGAAATTTGGAATCAACATATTTTTCCTTTAAAATGATACATTTTCTCGGATTAAACTTTTTCATCTGTCATTTATGTTCTATTCTGAATAAAATATTGACATTTGCCATCTCCACATCATTGCATTCAGTTTTTATTCACAATTTGTTTAGTGTCCCAACTTTTTTGGAATCCGGTTTGTACTTACAGGCCCTGGATTTTACTCGAACTCATTTTTCTACATACCCTGCTTTTCCTTCTTCTAACCCGCTTGATTCTGTTCTTGAGTTGGATACTAACCTTAAAGGTGTGATCTCAAAATTATATTCTGTTGCCCTCTCACTTCACTCTTCTGCTTCAGATGGTCTGCGATATCTTTGGTCTGTAGACCTTGATATTGATATTAGTCCTTCGGTTTGGCAGCTAGTCTTCAAAAGAATACATACCTCTTACTGTATATCTGTGCTCGTCATGGAGTTCTGCAGTGCAAAGTGGTGCACAGAGTCCACTGGTCTAAAAGTAAACTGGCCCGTATATACCCTAGCACTGACTCTAACTGTGATAAATGGCATTGCGTTCCTGCCGATCTCATCCATATGTTTTGGTCATGCCCGGTTATATTCTCATTTTGGACATCTGTTTTTGACTCTCAGTCAGTCATTACCTCAGTAAAGATCCTCTCGGAACCTTTGATTGGCCTGTTTGGGGTTTTACCCAGTGGGTACTCCATGCCCTCCTACTTTGTTGAACTTGTTGCATTTCTTACTCTCCTGGCAAGACATGTTATTTTAATGCACTGGAAGGGCTCTAACCCCCCTGCTCACTCTCTCTGGATAAGAGATGTCCTTACTTAATTTTCGAGAATTTGGCAGCCAGTTCTTAATTATGTTGAATCTCTTCGGTTTACCGATCCTGCAGTGGTTTTGGAAGACTTTGGCATGCATGTTTGTCCCCCCCCCACACACACACACACACACCATATTTGTGGGTTTTTTTTCCCCCTCTTTGTACTCTGTTTCAATTGTCCTTATAATGGTATTCATTCCAATAGAACTGCTTTAGTAATTTTCTCCAAAATTTTTCATTGTAGTGTATCTTTCCAATGTCTTGTGTGATTGGGTTTTTTGTATGTTTTGATTTATTTTTGTGGTGTGTATTTGTTATAAATATTATAAATAAATCATACATAAAATATATATATATTCAATTTATCTTAAATTTTCATTCAGCATTGGCCACACATCTCATTATACACTGATAAGCTATAACTTAAAATAGATCAACATTATAACCACTCAGTTTTTGGGTTCCCCTTGCTTGAAGAAAAAATCATGGACATAACTTATTGTGCTATAGGTGATACTCTGGCCACTCAGGGCATGATTTCACAAGACTTTCACAAGCCAATTAACATTGGCAGATATTTACAGTAAGTTTGATTAAAAACCTTTTTAAAACACTTGGAACGACTGCCTACAGCATAGAGAGATACACATGATGTTGATAATAGTGAAAATATTTTTTAAAAAGTTTTAGCTTTTGTCTCTGCCCATTTTCATCTGTAGCAAGGACACTGCATGACTCAGAGCACTGAACATGTGTGCTAGCCACATGATTGTGCTTTTTCCGGCTCCCCATCCCCAGGCACTACACTCTTCCCAATCCAAAAAACCACAGCTACCAAGACAAAAAATAAATAAAAATACATACTTTCAGGGCCAGACACAAGGCTTAGGGTTGCATGGGTCTGGAGATGGATAAAGGGGGTAAAAACAGTAACCAGTTATGCTCAAACTTGAAGGATGTTGATCACTAGCAGCTTATCGCAGCCCCTGAATTCACCCACTGTGAATTAAAGAAGAAATAGTATCTCCCTTGCTCATTTTTCAGGCTCCAAGAGATGCTGCAGAGCCCTGCATCTTTCCTTTCTGTAGCACTGCTGTTCAGCAGAGATAATCCAGGTCCCATTCCGAGCCACCGAATCCATCTTTCTCCAATTGGTGGACTGGAGTCCTTGGCTGCGGCGAGGTCATTGCCTTTATGAACACACAAACACTTTCCTATCTTTTTTTTCTCTGTCTTCCTTTTATCCCCTTTGTACACAGCTCTGGGATTTTGTTTCATTTTAACACTCTTGTTTTGAAAAATGTTAAACATATAGTAAAAACCCATGCAAATAGTAGCATAACTTTTCAGTTGTTACCCACAAGTATGCTACTGTAAATTAAATAAATGAAATGTGGAAAAAAAAACTATTTAAAAAATAAAAACTCCTCAGGTGCACAGTAAATTTTTGTGAGGCTACTGCAGTAGCCACACCCAAACAAATAATATAAAATAACAATATAAATGAAACTATCATCTGCTAAAATTGCTTGATGGTCAAGGATCATGATAATGAGTGAATGTGTGATCATGTGCTTGATAGAAATTTAGTGACAACCTGGGAGATGTATTGAGAACCTGAGGGACATGGCTGTGAAGTAATATGAACTTGCTAAATATGTAATATGTAAATATGTAAAAATACAATAAAACAGTAGTCACAAAGTCTACAAAAAACAGCATTTTTGTATTTATTTTACAACTCAGAAGGCATGTAATATTTTGAGGAATGGCACTGATACTCAGGCTATGAGAATGTGGCAAATAACAGTAGTCAGACACATTTTTAGGGTATTTCACAGAATGTCATGTGTCCTGACAGGACTAAAAATATCAGGAGTGATTAGTTAAGTCGATTAAATACGGTATTGGGCCACTGATTAGAAGGTTTTGTGTTCATTGCCACCAAGATTACATTGTTTGGGTCTTGATCAAGCCCCTCAACCCTCAACTACAGTACTCATGCATAATGAGGCAAATGTAAGTTGGGAAATGTAAGGGTCTGCCAAATGGCACGAATGGTAGCCATGACTCCAGATGTGCTGTACACTGCCAAATAAGGCTGATTATTATTGATTGATTGAATCTTTTGCAGTGTGGCTGTCTCTGCCAGCTTGCAATTCTTCCTGTAGTGCATCCTGGTGCAATCGTTCCATCAGGCCATCCACCCTATGTAAAAAAAAAAGTTATACGGTTCATCAGTTCACCAGGCCAACTTCTTCCCTTGCTCCAGGGTCCAGTTCTAATGCTTACATGAACCTTTCAAATGCTTTGTGCAGCCCATGTGCACTGTGTGTTATGTCACCCTTCTACTGTATAATAAAATTCAGCATGAACAACATGAACATTTTCAGAAATTTGTGAAGTAGCTCTTCCTTGATATCAGACCAGATGCCCCACATGCCAGTTCACCAATTGACCTTCCTTGGACCACCTCTATCATAAAGGAAGTACTAACCAGTGCATACTGAAAACATCCCACAAGACCTACCATTTTGGAGATGCCCTGACCCATTCAAATTAAAATTGTATTTGTCACACAGTACGATATGCAGTGAAATGCTTATACGACCACCAGTGACCTTAAAAAGAGAATTAAGGCTTATAATAAGAAATAAATATGAATAAAATAAATTTTAAATTTAAAATAAAATTGAACTAGGATAAAAATATAAATAAAAATAGAAATATGCTGTACATAAAAATAGAAATATACTGTACAATAGAACATTTAAGAAATTTTTTAATTTGTTGAAAGAAAGATGGTGTGCAAATATGCATAAAAAAGTGTCTTATTCAATTAGCTTTCATAAATTTGTTTAGTTAAAGTACCAACACTTGCCCTTTTTTCCTATTTTAACACATCAACTTCAAGAGCTGCATGTTAATTTGCCTCCTAATATACCCTTGACAGGTGCCAATGTAATGAGATAAGTAATGATGAGTCATATTATTCCCTCTCAATGGCAGTGGGTTAAGGACCCCAGAATCCTGTGTAAAAATATACTGTAACCCAAGAACTACAGACAATAAAGACAATAAATAGTTGGTGTTACTGTACATGCTTATCCCTCAGACCTTAAGTGGATGTTTTAAACAGCTTTGGATTATATAATAATGTAACTTATGTTTACTCTGTCCCATTACAAAATATTCCAATAACACAACATACACTGCAACATACTTGCAGCAGTCTGTAGAAAATATAAAAAATACATGACCTGCAGTTTGATTTTGCATAATAAATGATTCAGTCTGCTGTTTTACTCATACATGCATACAGTACAAATGTATTATAAGTCCTTATAATAAAACTACACTGTGTATTCTTTAATATTTTTTTAAGTAGAAAGAAGGTGTCATTAAATAGCATTTTCCAATAGTAAATATGTGGCGTCGTACATTGATTGACAGTAGATTTTCTTTTGGAAACAAAACAACCTCTAAGGCAGTGGTTTCAAGCCCGCGACCCCTAATTGAAGATCAACAAGATCTCGCGACCCCCACTATCAAAAACAAGCAATAAACATAAGCTGTTCACAGTATTTTGACTACATTTACTATACATCTAAATAATTTTGGCGTACCTTTCATTGGGAAGGGTGTACTTGTTTTTGGCAGCACAAAAGCTTAATTCGTGGCCTGATGGTGGATACAGCTACCCGCATATCATCTTCGACATCATGACGTGAGCTGTATTTATTTTTTATATGTAACAGCGGAAAAATACTGCTCACACAAATATGTAGATCCAAATTGAAGCAGTACATCCACTGCTGCAAAGGACAACTCGAGTATTCGGTTGCTACCACAACTTACTGAATACTGATACTGACTGCACTTCATGAATTCTTCCTCATATTTCCGACGTTTCCTACTTTGGTCTGACGACTCGGCGGCATACTCGTTCAGCCAAAGCTAACGCTAAGGCTAGCCCACCGGAGCACACCTCCTCTGCGCCTCACGTGTCCAACAGGTTTGCTCTCCTCAGTGCTGCACCCGCTGAGAAACCTGAAAGAGCTCTGGTTATAGGAGACTCTATACTGAGACACGTGACATTAGCTAGACCTTTAGGGGCGCCAGCGGCAGTGGTTAGGTGTATCCCGGGAGCCAGAGCACCGGACATAGCAGGTAATCTTAGGGCTCTAGGACAGCATAGGTTCTCTAAGATAGTGGTACATGCTGGAGCTAATGATATACGCCTTCGTCAGTCAGAGGTTAGTAAGAGTAACTTTACAGAGGTGTTTAAATTAGCGAAGGCGATGTCCGATGAAGTAGTATGCTCTGGTCCCATCCCAATGAGACGTGGCGACATAGCTTACAGCAGGTTATGGTCGCTGAACCGCTGGATGTCCAGGTGGTGCTCCAAAAATAATGTGGGCTACATAGACAATTGGAAGACCTTTGAGGGCAAAGCTGGCCTGTTAGGGCGGGACGGTGTCCATCCCACTCGGGAAGGTGCTGCTCTCATTTCCTGTAGTATAGCTCATAGTCTCAGTAGAGGTCTAGTTAATCGGTGACAATCCAGAGCCCAGGCCAGGGAGCAGACAGACAGGTTAAACCAACCGTCTGCTAGCTGCATAGAGTCGTCACTCAGGGTTCACCTTATTGAGACTGTGTCTGTTCCCCGATCTAAGCAAAAATGTAGAGAGACCCAGAAAGTCTGTTTCAATAATCTAATTAACATAAAGTCCACAAACTCCGATCATACTGAATGCGCAGCCGGCACCTCTGATCTGAAGCTAGGATTGTTAAATATTAGATCTCTCACATCAAAAGCAGTTATTGTTAATGAAATTATCACAGATCAGGCGTTTGATATACTCTGTTTAACTGAAACATGGGTTAAACAGGACGAGTATGTAGCTCTAAATGAAGCTAGTCCTCCTGGATACAGCTACATACACCAGCCTCGGTTAACTGGTAGAGGAGGAGGCGTCGCAGTTATTCATAATGATAATCTGTCTATCGTACAAAAACACAGACACAAATTTAACTCATTTGAAATTCTCTATAGTAACATAAGTGTATTTAAGTATATTAAATCAGCTCAGTCGATTCCACTAATTATAATTTACAGACCTCCAGGGCTGTATTCTGAATTTCTTAGTGAATTTGCAGATTTCATCTCAGACCTGGTCATTTCTGTAGACAAAGTGTTAATTGCTGGAGATTTTAACATTCATTTTGAGAATCCAGAAGACCCTCTGAGA
Source organism: Channallabes apus (assembly GCA_030522415.1). Lineage (NCBI taxonomy): Eukaryota > Metazoa > Chordata > Actinopteri > Siluriformes > Clariidae > Channallabes > Channallabes apus. The sequence continues at coordinate 28,074,522 of CM060108.1, read as the reverse complement.
ACAGCATTTATATCCATACTGGACTCCGTAGGTGTAAATCAGTGTGTAGTAGGACCCACTCATAAAGCAGGTCACACTTTAGATTTAGTAATATTCTTCGGATTAACTATAAGAAATGTGTTCACAATTCCACTGTCTGAAATTATCTCAGATCACTATCTTGTCTCCATTCAAGTGTCTCACAGTGATAATGTACGCACAGTACCGCGCTACCGTATTAAACGTACATTCACATCAACTACCACACAGAGTTTTATCAGTAATCTCCCAGAGTTACCAACTTCGATTAGGCCACCGTCTGACCCCACAGAACTTGATCAGGCGACTGAATATTTAGAGTTGACACTTCGTTGTACCTTAGATAATGTAGCTCCAGCTAAAAGAAAAATTATTAGAGATAAGAAACTCGCTCCCTGGTATAACGATCACACGCGCACTTTAAAACAGACTGCTCGGAAATTAGAGCGTAAATGGCGTCAAACTAAATTGTTGGTATTTCAAATAGCATGGAAAGAGAGCATCCTGAACTATAGGAAAGCTCTTAGTGTAGCTAGATCAACGTATCTCTCCACTCTTATAGACGAAAATAAAAATAATCCTAGATTTTTATTTAATACCGTAGCCAAATTAACCAGAAATAAGACCACTACAGAAATCTCCACAACAACATCATGCAATAGTGAGGACTTCATGAACTTTTTTAATAATAAAATTGTAAATATCAGGCATAAAATTGAGGCTTTGAAACCAAACAATGTAATTGATACTGATGTTAACCTAGCCATGTCAGATTCAAACCTAGAATACTTTACTCCTCTTGAAGAGAATGAACTAATTTCACTCATCTCTTCTGCAAATTCATCAACCTGTATATTAGATCCTATACCGACACATTTTCTTAAACAGATAGCACCAGTAATAACAGAACCGATGTTGAGAATAATTAATTCCTCACTCAGCATTGGTTATGTTCCAAAATCTTTTAAAGTAGCAGTTATTAAACCAATAATTAAGAAACCTGACCTCGACCCCTGTCAGCTGTCCAATTACAGGCCAATATCAAACCTCCCCTTTATCTCTAAGATTCTGGAAAAGATAGTAGCGGAGCAGCTACTGTATGCTCATATCTACATAGAAATGGCATACATGAACTGTATCAGTCAGGATTTAGGCCTCATCACAGCACAGAAACAGCACTCGTTAAAGTAGTAAATGACCTCCTATTGGCCTCTGATCAGGGTTGTGTAACTATGCTTGTATTACTCGACCTCAGTGCAGCTTTTGACACTATTGATCATGCTATTCTTCTTCACAGATTAGAAAATTTAGTAGGAATTAAGGGTACAACCCTCTCCTGGCTCAGATCCTATTTGACCGATCGTTATCAGTATGTAGACTTAAATGGTGATTATTCTGCATGTTCTCTAGTGGAGTTTGGCGTTCCGCAGGGTTCAGTTTTAGGCCCACTGCTTTTTTCCCTTTACATGCTTCCTCTGGGCAACATAATCCGTAAGCATGGTATTAGTTTTCATTGTTATGCTGACGACACACAGTTATATGTCTCAACAAAACCTGATGAGAAAAACCATCTTACTAAAGTTGAGCAATGTGTTCAGGACATAAGAAATTGGATGCTAATTAACTTCCTTCTGCTTAATCCGGATAAGACAGAAGTTCTAGTCATAGGACCGCATACAGCTAGAAGTAAAATCTTAGATCACACCGTAACTTTAGATGGCCTTTCTGTTCCGTCAAGTGCAACAGTAAAAGACCTCGGCGTGATTATAGATTCCAGCCTTTCATTTGAAGCTCATGTAGATAATATCACCAGGATAGCATTCTTTCACCTTAGAAATATCGCCAAAATAAGAAATATATTGTCGCTAAATGATGCAGAAAAACTAGTTCATGCTTTTATCACTTCTAGGTTGGACTATTGTAATGCCTTACTGTCTGGTTGTTCAGTTAGGTGCATAAACAAGCTTCAGCTAGTCCAAAATGCAGCAGCGAGAGTCCTCACTAGAACCAGAAGATATGAGCACATCACCCCTATCCTATCTTCACTGCATTGGCTCCCTGTGAAATTTCGCATTGATTTTAAAATACTACTCTTGACATATAAGGCATTAAATGGTCTCGCGCCGCAGTATCTGAGCGAACTGCTAGTGTCTTACGATCCGCCACGCCTACTTCGGTCAAAGGATGCAGGCTGCTTATCAGTACCGCGTATTATGAAAACTACAGCTGGGGGCAGAGCTTTTCCTTACAAAGCCCCAAAATTATGGAATAGTCTTCCAAATAGTGTTCGGGACTCAGACACAGTCTCAGTGTTTAAGTCTAGGCTAAAAACCTATTTATTTAGCCAAGCATTTTTATAAATAGATTTGCCATAAGGTAAAGGAGCAGATCTGGGGGACTCATGGACGTAGAGTATTATGGTGAACTGGTATGTTTTAGATGCTGTCTTCCTCAGTCTCATTTGATCACTCAGGTTTGTTGACGGTGAGGTGATTGTTTGCTTTACATCTCAGGGAGCCCTCATGTTTGTGTTTCCTTCTGGCTCTCCCTTTTAGTTATGCTGTCATAGTTAGTCCTGCCGGAGTCCCTGCTTGCACTCTACAGTAAATATACAGTGGTGTGAAAAACTATTTGCCCCCTTCCTGATTTCTTATTCTTTTGCATGTTTGTCACACTTAAATGTTTCTGCTCATCAAAAACCATTAACTATTAGTCAAAGATAACATAATTGAACACAAAATGCAGTTTTTAAATGAAGGTTTACATTATTAATGGAGAAAAAAACCTCCAAATCTACATGGCCCTGTGTGAAAAAGTGATTGCCCCCCTTGTTAAAAAATAACTTAACTGTGGTTTATCACACCTGAGTTCAATTTCTGTAGTCACCCCCAGGCCTGATTACTGCCACACCTGTTTCAATCAAGAAATCACTTAAATAGGAGCTACCTGACACAGAGAAGTAGACCAAAAGCACCTCAAAAGCTAGACATCATGCCAAGATCCAAAGAAAGTCAGGAACAAATGAGAACAAAAGTAATTGAGATCTATCAGTCTGGTAAAGGTTATAAAGCCATTTCTAAAGCTTTGGGACTCCAGCGAACCACAGTGAGAGCCATTATCTACAAATGGCAAAAACATGGAACAGTGGTGAACCTTCCCAGGAGTGGCCGGCCGACCAAAATTACCCCAAGAGCGCAGAGACAACTCATCCGAGAGGCCACAAAAGACCCCAGGACAACATCTAAAGAACTGCAGGCCTCACTTGCCTCAATTAAAGTCAGTGTTCACGACTCCACCATAAGAAAGAGACTGGGCAAAAACGGCCTGCATGGCAGATTTCCAAGGCGCAAACCACTTTTAAGCAAAAAGAACATTAAGGCTAGTCTCAATTTTGCTAAAAAACATCTCAATGATTGCCAAGACTTTGGGGAAAATACCTTGTGGACCGACGAGACAAAAGTTGAACTTTTTGGAAGGTGCGTGTCCCGTTACATCTGGCGTAAAAGTAACACAGCATTTCAGAAAAAGAACATCATACCAACAGTAAAATATGGTGGTGGTAGTGTGATGGTCTGGGGTTGTTTTGCTGCTTCAGGACCTGGAAGGCTTGCTGTGATAGATGGGACCATGAATTCTACTGTCTACCAAAAAATCCTGAAGGAGAATGTCCGGCCATCTGTTCGTCAACTCAAGCTGAAGTGATCTTGGGTGCTGCAGCAGGACAATGACCCAAAACACACCAGCAAATCCACCTCTGAATGGCTGAAGAAAAACAAAATGAAGACTTTGGAGTGGCCTAGTCAAAGTCCTGACCTGAATCCTATTGAGATGTTGTGGCATGACCTTGAAAAGGCAGTTCATGCTAGAAAACCCTCAAATAAAGCTGAATTACAACAATTCTGAAAAGATGAGTGGGCCAAAATTCCTCCAGAGCGCTGTAAAAGACTTGTTGCAAGTTATCACAAACGCTTGATTGCAGTTATTGCTGCTAAGGGTGGCCCAACCAGTTATTAGGTTCAGGGGGCAATTACTTTTTCACACAGGGCCATGTAGGTTTGGATTTTTTTTCTCCCTAAATAATGAAACCCCTCATTTAAAAACTGCATTTTGTGTTTACTTGTGTTATCTTTGACTAATAGTTAAATGTGTTTGATGATCAGAAACATTTTGTGTGACAAACATGCAAAAGAATAAGAAATCAGGAGGGGGGCAAATAATTTTTCACACCACTGTACATTCACATTAGACATTGTGACTGTGACCATACCTAATTGCAATCTCTCCTCCTCTTCTCTTCCTCCCCCTCTTTCTCTTTCCTCTCTCCCCCTGTCTCCCCCTTTCACTCTTTCTCTCTCTCTCTCTGTCGAGCTACACATGTGGTTCCTGAGCTGCCAGTGATCCAGACTCCCTCTGCCCTCCGGACCTGTCTGATCCATCCTGGTGCCCGGTTTCTGGTTGGAGGTCTCATCGCATGGATGCCCCGTGTGTCTCTTTAGGATGCGTCTGGTGTCTGGGGATGATTCTCTATACTTAGAAGATGGTTCTGGCCTCGACTGGTGTTGTCAGCTGTTTCTCTGAGGACTTGACAATTCGATAGTTCAGGACTGGAACTTTCTACAAGTCTATCTGAGTCTCGAATAACTACTGGACTCCATTTTACATCAAGTATTATAACATCAATTAACATCAACTATTATAGCTGAACCTAACACTTAACACTGTATAAATGCAGATCATTTCCTGCTATCTGTTTCACCCAGATGAGGATGGGTTCCCTGTTGAGTCTGGTTCCTCTCAAGGTTTCTTCCTATTACCGTCTCAGGGAGTTTTTCCTTGCCACTGTCGCCCTCGGGCTTGCTCGCCAGGGAATATCTGAACATTTTGATTCATACATATTCACATTCCATACAAACTTAAATAATTCTTTTGATTGTGTAAAGCTGTTTTGAGACAATGTCAATTGTTAAAAGCGCTATACAAATAAAACTGAATTGAATTGAATTGAATTGATGGGGTCTTGCTCTTTTGCTTGGTCAATGTACATGGTTCCGATGACTCAGACAAACAATTTCCTTAACATTTTTACATTTGCGAATAACAAATTTATCTATCTCGGCAGTTGCGGTTTTCACGTGCAGTTGTGCGCTGTAGCAATAATTAGTGAGTCAGTCGCTGCACAGTGATGTCATATCTATGAGTCGCAATTTTTTTTTACACTCAATTTAAATACTCAAACTCAATCAGTAATATCTTTACAAATCAGAAAATATTTATTTATAGAATTTACTTGTAATCAGGCCTGGACTGACCATAGGGCATACCGGGCAATGCCCAATGGACCCAACTCCAAGTCGCATGCTCTGAACGCAACCCGCGCCCCCCTCCGCATGGTATGAATGCGCGCGCACCCCCCCCCCCCCCCCTCCCCGGCCGTTGCTCTGAACTGAATGCCCGCGCCGTTTTTTGGTCCCAGTCCAGACCTGCTTGTAATACTGAAAAGTGTGTATTATAATCACAAAAAAATATCTTTTTTAATCCCTCTCGAGACCCCTTGAAATTATTCTGCGACCCCCAGTTTGGGAACCACTGCTCTAAGGAATAGAACTGGTTTTAGAAAAGCACTTTTTACTAAATGTCAATGCTTATTTTTATGTACATATGATGAAAGTTGTGAGATGTTTTGGTATATTTTTAGATATTGTATTTCTAGCTGAATAACAGAAATTGTTGAGGAAATTTTGGACAAATGATGAAAAACCTCACCTTACTGGGATAATTCATTATTGCAGGACCACTGCAGTAAAATTACCCAACCTGAAGCTCTTAAATCCATAAGTATAAGCCATGGAGAAAATTTGACTTAGCTTCTTGTTATACACTGATCAGACAAATCATTAAATCCAGCCACGTTTTGGGTTCCCTTTGTGGTCCTTGGGCAGCTCTGGCCCCTCAGGTCCCACATGACAGCTACTGTAGGTGCTTTAATTGTGTTGTATGGGATTAGGACATTGGCAGTAGATACTTTGGGTGCTGTAGGTTGTTGTAGGGCCTCCATGAATTTGCAGTCGATCCCATGGAATGGTATGCTTAGTCAAATTGCTATCTGGGGAGTTTGAAGGCCAGGACAGCAGGTTCTTTGACTACTAGGCTCTGTCCACTGAGGGTTGTGGTGCACTGGGTGTTCTAGTGATTTCATGGTCAACTTTGACTTTTTCAGCAATTTGTGTTTCACTGCCTCTTCTGTGGGATCAGAACAGACAGATTAGTTTTTGGTCCACGCAGACATGGTCCTCACCAAGGAGTTTCAGGTGCTCATAATCTTCTCACCATATTGCTGGTGTAAATGTTGATTATAGCCAATTGAGTAGCTAATCACCTACTCAATGGTTCACAAAGCTGTGCACATCTACTGTAGACTTTGCCGTATTTGCCCACTTTTCTTTGTAGAACTGCTCAAATTGAGTTAAATTTGATGGTGACCATTTGTGCACTACAGTCTTCAAACAATTCCACATATTTTCCATGGGATTTAAGTCTGGGCTCTGATTAGACATTGCAAGGACCTTCACCTTTTGTCCTTCAACCACTGTGATGTCATGTGGAAGTTGAGTCATGTCAACTGGATTCTTTCTTGTTAAGTAGATACATTTCACTACTCATCTAAGTACAGTAGCTTCTTCAGTAAGTTGGAAAGTTCCTCATATTTAAGTCCTCCAAGATCAAGGGATCCTCCTCTGTCTGAAAAGGCTCAGTACATGAGCCAGGGAGAAGGTGAGAATAAGAGGGAGAATTGTTAGAGAGTCCCTACTTTGTATATACAGCAGAGAGCTGTATATACAATAGAGACAATAGAGACAGATTAGGCGTTTGATTAAGGTGTAATGACCATAGAAAATAAGGAGAGTCCTTAAGTGTGGCTTTCTTGGTTAATGTGTGAAGTGGTTTTGATCTTCCTCAGTATGGATGAAAGGGCAACATGAAAAATAGCAGACAGGTTTTGTCAAAGACCTCCACCCCTGTTGAGAGACGGACTTTTTACCTGCTCATATGACATCTTTCACCCTTCTCTCGACCATCTATCTTCTATGTCCAAAGTTCATACATTTTCATCCTGAAATGTGTGTACTTTGTCCTTCAGGAGGTATACTGCTGATTCCATTCCTGAGGTGTTGCTCCTTCTGTGGTGATACATCTTTTTATGAAGAGGATGTTTTGTCTCCCCAGCGTAGAGCTCTGAACACTCTTCACCGCATTGGATCACATATATAATATTTTTGTCTTAGTGTGTTGGAAAAAGCTTTTTTGACACTCCAGCCTCTGACGGCCTTTATTTGGATCTGAAAGCTACTTTGTTGAAGGCTCACTTAGGAAATCTACAGGTCTTGAGTGCTACCTTCAGATGCTTGTGTTCCCTCTGTTTAGCTTCAGTGAAGGTGACGTTCCCCAATGTTGCTTGGGACCTGATGACATTTCATTTGTGCTGCAATGGGTTGTGGAAGTCCAACCACAAGTATTGGTCTGTGTGTGGCTTTCCTGTTGGCTTTTGTTTTTAGTTTTACATCTTTTCCTCTTGAGAACTGCACAGTCCAGGAAGACCAACCATGTTTTCCATGGTGTCTTCTTTGGCGAACTTAATAGGAGTGTCAATAGAGTTAATAAGCTCTGTGAAGGTCTGTACTTCATCCAGGTATCATCTGCATATCTGAACCAATGGGTCAAAACAGTCCCTGGAAAATAGTTGAGAATTTTTTTTCTCCACTTCCTCCAAGTATATATTAGACACAATGGGTCACACTGGGGAAACGATGGCACAGCCATGTTTCTATCTTCACTTTGTAGGTAAAGTAGGTGGTGTTGAGGCCCAGGAGAGAACAAGTCTGGTCCAGGTTGAGACTGCTTCTAGCATTGAAGGTGCTGTACATCCTGAGGGTGCTGTCTATTAGTCTTTCTAATCTTTTTTTATGCCATAAGTGGTGGGGATGCTGGTAAAGTGTGAGATAACATCAAAGGAAACCATGGTTTCCTTAGCATCCAGTTTTAAGCCAATAATCTAGGATTCTGAATTCTGAATATGATGGTCAGTGTGTTCCACCAGTGTTACCAAAATAGGCATGAATTTAGCTATTTTGAATGTTACAAAATTAATATTGCTGACTACTGGTCTGAGGCTGACTGCTTCCTTGTGTACATTGGGATGTCTATAAACGAAAAAATCCCATAACAGAATATTACCACCTCCATGCTTTACTGTATGATGTTATTTGGACAATAAGTTGTACTGGATTTCTGCCAGAGATATTATTTGGTGTTGTGGAAATATTGACATTTTATTATCATATGACCAGAGCACCCTTTTCCATGTGGAATCTTCCATGTGTGTTTTTGCACATGTTCAGTTGCTCAGGCTTTTTTCTTGCAACCCTTTCATATAATCCACATTTTTGAAGAATGTGTGATATTTAATGCACACAATGACCATAAATATCTTAGTCATAAATTCCTACCACTGCTTCTGGCTCTTTCATCCAGCTGTGCCCGACACCCTGCACTAATCAAAATGACCACAGTTGAAAGTCAAAAGGATTTTTGTGCTATTAAATAGTGATTACCTTAACCTGATTGAGTTTAAAGTAATTTTTAGGAGTGATTCTGTTTTTTATTTTTTCTGACACGTTGGTGTTATATTTTACACTTGGATGTTAAAAGTTTTGCTGAGTAAATATAGCTAGATCAAAAAAAATGTGTCTATCTTCCTTTCAGGCTGCAAGGCAATAAAATGTGATTATTTTAAAAGGGGTGTTTCTTTTCTATACCCACTGTAAATGGGAAAGGTCAAACATACTGTGGCGTGGGCGGGCCAGCGGCTGACGACCGTCATGCTTTGCGGGGTTTTTCTCTGTCTCTACCATGAGAGAGAAGGGTGTTTGTGTTAGTGGCTTCGGCCAAGTTGGGTGCGTGTATGTGTGTGTGCTTGACCTGTGTATGTGTGCTTGTGCTGTGGTAATAAACTACTCCCCAGCCATTTGCATTGGGGAGCAAGTAAGCTCACTCGTACTCCAAGATCCCTGCTAGCATCGAAAAACGCTACAATACTGTTCTGAAACAGGAGCAAATTGGGTGGTAATGCAAAAAGTAATAATCATAATATTAAAAAAATAAAAATAAAACTTAAAATATAGTCCTATAATTAGCAAAAGTAATAAATATGAGGTAATCACTGCCAGGAAAGGCCAGAGACGTTAATAATGTCATATTTACAATTGCTTTGGTTTTTATATTTTTTTAAATGGGAAGAAACAAGCTATATGTTTGCTTGATACAGCATTCCATGTGAAGCTTATTCTTCACTAAGGGGCAATAGGTCAAGAGGCAAAGCAGCACCAGGATCTCATATAGGCCTTTTCCACTGCTCTGGTTCCCGTGCCGGTTCCGTGCCGGTTCCCAATTTTGGAACCGGTGCCGCGCTTTTCCACAGAAAAAAATTGGTGCCGGTGCCCTAAAATAAGCACCGAACCGGCCCCTAAACTCTGCTGGTCTAGAACCGAGAACCCGTGACGTCACGAGCAGTGGGCGGAGTTATAGGGAGATTTTTCTAAAAATAAAATGGCGGCGACCCAAACGTGGAGCGCGGAGGAAGCTAAAGCGCTTTTAGCAATTTGGATATCCGCAGAGATTCAAGAGAAATTGCAAAGTACTTAAAAAAAAAAAAGAAGTAAAAAAGAAGGGGCTGTGTAAAAGTGGCAGCGGTGCAGGTGGTAAAGATTATTTTTATGATGTGATGGATTCGGTGCTGGGACACAGACCATCAAATCAACTTACTGGGGCATTAAATTCAGCAACAGCAATGCTCCAGGAAATCGTCTCCCCTTCCACATCGGATCTCGGTAAGCTAAGTTATTACTTTTGTTAGTGTAAAAAAAAAATCTCAGTTGCTACATACGTTTACGTGTGTGTGCAGCCATACTGTTATTATTAATATGATGCTTTAACTTGTTGCTCAATTATTCATTCTTGTATGTGTACAGTATGGATGGGTTTACTTACATTCTGTTGAAAGAAAAGCTATGCAAGATGTAAAACCTTGAAAGGAAGGCATTAATGCGTGGTTACTGTGTACAAACTTGAAAAGCCGAAAATATGAAACTGATGTTTTCACTACTGTTGATATTTAGACTCAAATACATCATGTGTGGGAAGCCATGAAGATCATGGAGAATGCAGTGCATCTTCAGCTTTAAGCGAAGCTTTCTCTTCTACAGAACCACGGAGGAAAGGTAAGAATTGTTTTGTTGCTCAGTAAAGACAAAATGTATTACAAATTCAATATAACTATCGTGTATTATATAATCAGGCAATTTGCTTATTGTAGTATTTGTGTCATTACACAGCTAAGAGAAAGACGAGAGAACGGGACAATGGGGAACTACTTGCTTATTTGGAGAGATCAGATGAGCAGTTTCTCCAGCACAGTAGAGAGATGAATGAGGCCATTCTTAATAAAATGGATGAGACATCAGGTGCTATGCTGGGCCTTTTGGAACGAATGGTTAATGTTATGGAGAAAAACCAGACAACACACAGCTAATGTGTTTTTTTTTTATTTTTTTTTATTCATTATTGTAATCACAGTTTAATTTACAAAAACATGCTTGCACTGTACTCGTTGCCACTTAATTTTTTTTTTTTTACTTTGTTGCCTTTTGGCTAAATGTTCTTCAATTGTCTGCACTGTTGCATTTCAATAAAACACTACAGATGTATTGGTCCTGTCTGTTGTAGTCCATTAATGCCGCTCTTACATCAGCTCCTTGCCGTGATGGCAACATCCACATCACGGGCGATTTACGGCGCACACAAAGTTTTGAGGCGATCTGAAATTTTAAATGTTAAATGTTATTTACTGCATAAATTACGTGTTGAAAAAGAAAAACAGTATAGTTAGATAGCATTACCATTAGCATTTGAGCTAATGCTAATCTCGGAAAAAGAAAAAAAAAAAAACACATTGTAAGTTAACGGGGTGTCAGAACTTACCAGTCGTCTTGCACGTAATCGTTGTCCATGTCGCTCTGTTTCAGCGGTTATAACACGTCGAATAAGCTGCCTTTGGAGATACTGAAATACATTTTAATAGTCTGGAGAATAACCAGTAAACTGACTTCGGCCATGTTGGTTTCTGTTTAGTGGGCGTGGCCTGTGACGTATTATCATGCAGCTCCCGCTGAGCTCCTGTCTAGTGTAAATGCGGGCCGGTTCTCGGGTGGTTCCCAGTTCAGCACCGGCACCGGGCACCGGCACCGGGCACCAGCACCAGTGTAGTGGAAATGAGACAATACAGATCTGGGCCCGGTTTCTCGAAAGCTTCTTATCGCTAAGTATTGTAGTTCTTAAGTTGTACCTTAACCTCTCTCTTAACGTTATGGTGCATTTCCCGAAACGTTCTTATGCTAAGTATCTCTTAGCTAAGTCACACGTTCGTAAGGTTGGTCTGGACCAACCTTAACTCATTCTTAGCGTAGTTTCAGCTCAAGACGCTAGTCGCCGCCACTGAGCAGCAGTCTTTATAAATCAGTGGTGTATGCAAACACATTATGGCACGTTATCAAAGTCGTATTAATGATGGAATATACTATAGACCTGTTTAAGAATGTTATTTTATTTGATATCAGAACTAATAGAGTGACTTTTAATTAACTTATTTCATAATGAGAATAAGGTGGCAAACTATTTGGGAGCGATACAGCATGGTGTTGTGTTAAACTGAAGACGGCGCCGTCCGCGGAGCCGTGTGGCTCATGTAATTTTTTCCTTTAGACAAAACTTCAGCCCTTTTCATATTTTCCCCGTGGTTGTTATTTAAAAAAAAAAAAGGTTTTGCCTTCCAAAGCAACAGGTTATGGAGCTTCTTGACCTGCTCAGACCTGCACGTGCCAGGCCAATGCATCGTACTTACGCTCTACATCCCGATGTCCAGCTGCTCGCTGCTTTTTGTTTAAAATATGTTTCATTGATCATTAGCCCTTATCCATAACTTTATGGGCTTTTCTTTTAACACATTTTATTTTTATGAAATTTGATTTAGTTAAATGAGAAAATAACCTTGGGAGTTTCAGACCCCACATCCATTCATTTTTCTGAGTGATTGTAATGCTTAATACCCCTATTCACCTATGCGGTTTGACTCACTCTGAGATGCGGTGTTATACCCCTATCTCACCTGCGTGGTCTCGCGCTGTGGCCGTAAGTATGGTTCATCATGATTCACCCCGAGTTTTTGCACTGTGATTCTGCAGACCTTGCAGAACTTTGCGGAACGTTAAAGGAATGTCGCGGGCAATCGCGGCAGCTCACGGAGATGAGTCAGGCCACACAGGTGAGAGAGGGGTATTAGGCACCGTGAGCCACCTCGAGTGACCACCCAACGGTTCAAAAAAATCTTCAAGGTCCGCAAGCTTCCGCGAAACATGTTTAATTTTTTTTTGCTTCGTAAAATGGAAACGTAACCATGGCACTCGCGCTGAATCATGATGAACCACACTTACGGCCCAGGTACAGTAGGAGTATTAAACCTCCACTCTGTCATCTCATCGTATTCATTCCATAAGTGTGCTACAGTATACAACCCCAACAACTGACATGTTTCACATTGTTTCTGAAGCTGGTGAAGAGTGTTATCAGTGTTATCCATCAACTATGATTGTATACCCGGTTCGTTTCACCGCCACAGCTTACGAAAATATTAGCGACAGTTTGGTGATTTAATTTATATATTTGTCTATTATGGCATGCTATTGATAAGTTAACCCATGTTGAAATAAACTATTAAAAGAATGTAGTGCAATGTTTAATTTGCATAGAATGTGCCATCATTCTTAACACTGTCATGCAAAAAAGGAGTCAAAAATCGATTCCTGAGCAACCGATGTCAGCTAATTCAGGACCTTCACTGTAGACAGCGCCTTGTACCGTCCGACGTAAGAGGCAGCGACTTAAGAAGACTCCTAAGAGAGAGTTCAAGAAATATACTTAGAAAAGTTATCACTTAACGTAAGATATATCTTAAGAGTCTTCTTAGCGCGCGAATAGTGTGCGTTATCGAGAAACCGGCCCCTGGGCATTATAAATGCACGTTTTGAGAAAAGGGATCACGTGACTTTCCGCGCAAGCTGTGAAAATGCCCTTCATTACCTGTAGGGGGCAGTCATGTTTCAGTCTGAAGTATTGCATGTCTACTGAAGCCGAAAATGTGTTATCTCTCTTAGGCGCCCATTGACAGCAAGCAACAGAGCTCATAAACGTGTCGAGCGCAAACTGTAAATACTGATATGTATTTATTCTTTATTTTCTTCTCTCCTTCTATGATGATACTTCTTTAACTGCACTTTCTCCACTGAGTATTATTATTATTAATAGTAGTGGTACTAGTAGTAGTGCTCCGAATTTATTATTGTTATTATTATTATTGTAACGCACCCGGGCATGTGTGCAAAAAGACAAGTACAACTAATAATACAAAAATGTATGATATGTTAACCTAAAACAATATTGTTTTATTGTGTTTATGCGCTTTAAATATACACTAAACAATAAACACTGCCTTTTGCAAAGTGAAAGTGAGTTGCACGTGCGGCTTTTTGATCAAAAGGCTGATCAATCCATGCGCAGATATGAGCAGATTTATCGATAAAACTACAGACATGAAATGAAACAAACACAAAAATGTATGCTACTTGCTGAATACAACGCGACAGCACGCAGAATCCCCGGGCTTTGACTGTGCTTCCTCCATTCATTACTAGTACTAAAAATGCTGGGTTTCTGTAAACAGGTCGTTGGGTTGTTTATACTGGGTCAAAATTCTGTGTTATTTCAGGTACTATAATTAAACTGTTGGGTTGCTTTTGCAATGAATATTAAAAGTCCTGCATGATTAAACTTCTCCGTTTCCTCCCTTTTGTTCCGGTGTTTATGCAGTAAACCCATGGGTGAACATGATGATTTAAGAATTTAATTAAACACGAATATATATATATAATAGTGCCAGTTTAATGTTGGATTTAATTCAAGTCCAACATTTTAATGGTTAGTGATTGGTGCATGGTCATCAACTCGCACGCTCTGTAATATTCCATTGTCATTCATATTGGCGTTGTTTTAGAGCTCTTTACTAAAGCATTCTCTCGTTAGTAAGTAAGTAAGTAAATAAAAGAGAAATGAATAAATATCTTTAAATGTATGTACTTCAGCTGTCATGCACACTCAATCTGCGCCCGGCACTAGGACCCGGAAGTAAGGCGGGCGCAAAACCAGGAAGTATAAAGGAGGTAAACAAACGATGGCTTATCGCTCAGTCATTGAGTTTCGGCCCATGTCGGTTTCGGCTGTCCGTCTGCTAACTGTGAGTACTCATTATCTTTGGTTTGGTTTCCTGACATTGTGTGTGTATCTATAGGACGCGGGTTAAATTTGTGTTTTTCCCTTGCTCCCTTTTCGTGAGAGTCCTTATACTAAATCGCGTGGTTATCCTGCCTACTCGCTTACATCCGCGTTTGGGTTTACCATCCACGCTACATTGGGCTAACCGCTAAAGCTACGTCTTCTGGTCACCAAGGTTAGTTCATCCTGACAGAATGACTGAGCCCTCCGCGGTGAACCCAGCGGATCATGCGCACCTCTGCGACGTGGTAGATCGGCACGCCGCGCTTATCGACAAGCTAACCGGAGAGATCGCTAATCTGCGCCGGGGCCTCCGGGACGTCGCGGCCTTGCGCCGCGAGGTGGCGGAGCTCCGGCGGGAGAACGCGGATCTCCGCGCGGCTGTGGATGGCGCGGCTGGTCGGCCTCCCGTCGCGGCGGCCGCGGTGCCGCACCAGCCCCCCCCCCTCCTTCTGACGTATTCCTTGCACTTCCAGATAAGTGGGATGGCACCGACGGACGATGCAGTGTGTTCTTGACTTCACTAAATCTGGTTTTTGAGTTCAATTCAACCAAGTACTCCACCGATCGGCTACGCATTGCTCTCCTCGTATCATTGCTATCCGGGCAGGCAGCTGAGTGGGCCACGGCAGTGCTTAGATCAGACTCTGACACCGCCCATTCCTACACTGAATTCACCCGTCAACTCAAATTGACTTTTGAACACCCTGCGGGCGAGGTGGAGACCGACACCAAGCTTTACCATCTGCGGCAGGGTGGATCGTCCGTGAGCCGCTACACCGCAGAATTCCGCACCCTCGCGGTACAGACATCATGGGGAGATGCCGCGCTCCGGACGTCCTACTACGAGGGACTGGCTTCCCGTATCAAGGACGAACTAGCCGGACGAGAGCTCCCAGCCACCTTGGAGGGATTAATTCAGCTCGCCCTCCGCATTGATCAACGCCTCCTCGCTCGTCCGAAGCCAGCCCCGAGGACCCTGCCACCTACCTCCACCTATGCCCATACTCCATCTCGACCTCCAACCACCTTCACTCCTGCCACCGCTGAGAATGTCGGATCTCCACCTCCTGCCGTGGTTAACACCGGAGCCGGGGAACCCATGCAATTAGGGCGCGCCTCCCTGACCGTGATGGAACGAGAACGCCGGTTTCGAGAGGGTTTGTGTGCCTATTGTGGGTCGGCGGCCCACCACCGAGCAATCTGTCCACTGCGCCCGGGAAACGCGCAGCCCCGGTGAGCCGGAGGAGAGACTCACCGGGCACCATCCACCTCTCCACCACTACCAACGCCACCACATCTCGCCTCACGGTTCAGGTAACCCTCCAATTTGGCCACAAACGGGTCCTAAGTACTGCGTTCATCGATTCGGGTGCCGCAGGTAACTTTGTTGACTCCACTTATGCCAAAGAAATGGGGGTGAAGATTGAGGCGTTATCCCAGCCTCTTCACATTACATCAGTCGACGGTCGGCCCCTCTCCACCAGCCCCATCACTCACCAGACCCAACTCCTAACCTTCATCATCGACCAACACCAGGAACAGCTGCAGTTCTACCTCACTCCCATCTCGTCTCCCCCCATCATCCTCGGCTACCCCTGGCTGCTACAGCACGACCCTCTCATCTCCTGGGCACAAAACCGGATCCTCCAGTGGGGGCCGACCTGCACCGAACTCTGCCTGCGGGCACAGGCTGGGACGTGCTCCAAGGAGTCCGAGGCCCCCGAAGTCGACACCGACGCCATTCCACTGGAATATAGAGACCTGGCTGAAGCCTTCTGCAAGAAAAGAGCCACCCACCTACCACCACATCGCCCATACGACCTGGCGATAGAGCTTCAGCCAGGTTCCATTCCCCCCCGCGGCCACCTTTACTCCCTATCGGCCACCGAGACACAAGCTATGGAGGAATACGTCGCCAACGCTCTACGGCACGGCACCATCCGGCCTTCCTCCTCGCCAGCAGCCGCGGGGTTCTTCTTCGTTAAGAAGAAAGGGGGCGAACTTCGCCCGTGTGTCGATTATCGGGGGCTAAACAAGATCACCATTAAAAACCGACACCCCCTACCGCTCACCAACTCAGCCCTGGACGCCCTCTCTGGTGCCACTATATTCACGAAGTTGGACCTCCGGAGCGCCTACAACCTAGTGCGCATCAGAGAGGGTGATGAGTGGAAAACGGCATTCATCACACCCACTGGACACTACGAGAGCCTGGTCATTCCCTTTGGACTCTGCAATGCACCCTCGGCCTTCCAGCAGTTTATCAACGACGTCCTCAGGGATATGCTGGGCCGATGGGTGTTCGTCTACTTAGACGACATCCTCATTTACTCCCATAACCTCAAGGAGCACATCCAACATGTTCGGGCCGTCCTAAAGAGATTGCTCGCTCACCAACTGTACTGCAAGCTGGAAAAATGTGCCTTTCACAAGCACTCCACCACGTTCCTGGGTTTTGTCATCTCGCCCCAGGGTGTGGCCATGGACCCACAGAAGCTCGAAGCTGTAAGTCACTGGCCCCTACCCAGGACACTCAAACAGCTTCAACGGTTTCTTGGGTTTGCGAATTTCTATCGTCGCTTCATCCGGGGCTACAGTACAGTTGCAGCACCACTAACCACATTGACCAGGCCCTCGCACCATCCTTTTCGACTCACCCCCTCCGCCAACGCCGCCTTCCAAGAGCTGTGTCATCGCTTCACCACCGCCCCCATCCTTCTCCACCCCGATGCCAACAAACCTTTCGTTGTGGAGGTGGACGCGTCGGATGTGGGCGCCGGCGCCGTTCTCTCCCAGCGAGGTCCAGACCAGAAACTGCATCCTTGTGGTTTCTTCTCCAAGAAATTCAATCCCACTCAGCAGCGATACGGAGTAGGGGACCGCGAACTGCTGGGCATAAAGTGGGCCTTGGAGGAATGGCGTCACTGGCTCCAGGGCGCCAGTGAGCCGTTCATCGTCTGGACCGACCACCAGAACCTCATCACCATCAGGAACCTAAAGCAGCTCAACCCACGACAGGCACGATGGGCCTTGTTCTTTGAACAATATGACTTCCATCTGTCCTACCGCCCGGGGTCCAAGAATACCAAGGCCGACGCACTGTCAAGACAACACGACGAGGACCTTCCCCGGGCGGAACCCGTGCCTGTCATCAACTCTTCCCGGATCATCGCACCCCTTCAATGGGATTTGGAGACAAGGGTCCGCCAGGCACAGGCTGCGGAGACCGAACCGGCAGGCGTGCCGCCTGGACGACTCTTTGTACCCCAGGACTTAAGGCTGGAAGTTCTCCAATGGGGGCACTCTTCTACCGTCGCCGGACACCAGGGAGCTCGAAGAACCCTGTCCTTCATTGAACGGGCGTTCTGGTGGCCCGCCATGAGAAAGGAGGTCACAGAGTTCGTTCAGGCGTGCCCGGTGTGTGCCAGGGCCAAGGATACGAACCAACCATCTCCTGGAGAGCTCCAACCCCTTCCAGTTCCTCGACGGCCCTGGACGCACATCGCCCTGGATTTCATCACGGGCCTGCCGGTTTCCGATGAAAAAAACACCATCCTCACCATTGTTGATCGGTTCTCCAAGGCTGTGCACTTGGTGGCCCTCACCGGACTCCCATCAGCTAAAACCACCGCTGAGCTGATAATGGAACACGTAGTCCGCCTGCATGGGTTCCCCAAGGACATCGTCTCGGACAGAGGGCCCCAGTTCACCGCCCGGTTCTGGAAGGCCTTCTGCCGTCTGATCAACTCCACCAGCAGTCTGTCATCTGGTTACCATCCCCAGACTAATGGTCAGACGGAACGGACCAACCAACAACTGGAGCGCTACCTAAGATGTTTTGTTGCTGATCGCCAGCGCTCCTGGGCCCGCTACCTCACATGGGCTGAACTGTCTCATAATCTTCATGTGTCCTCTGCCACCAACTTAAGCCCATTTGAGGTGTGCTACGGTTTCCAACCTCCGATGTTCGCCCATCAAGAACCGGAGGTTGATGTACCGTCGGCCCAACAGTTGGTCCGTAGGTGTCGACGGGTCTGGAATCAAGCCAACCTCGCTATCCAGAAAGCCAATAAACGTTACATCACTCAGCACCGCCGTCGACACCCTCCGGGACGCATGTACCACGTAGGTGACAAGGTATGGCTATCTACACGGAACCTACATCTGCACACAGAATCCCGAAAACTTTCGCCTCGCTTCATCGGACCATACCGCATCACAGTTCGAATAAATCCTGTCACCTACCGGCTCCAGCTGCCTGCGGCGCTCCGGATTCACCCCATATTCCACACATCCCAACTCAAACCCTTCATCAACTCCCCGATGATTCCACCCACCCCCCCTGCTCCTCCTCCCCAGATCATCGACGGCGGTCTCACATACACCGTGCGTCGGATCCTCGACTCGCGCCCTCGGGGCAGAGGTACTCAGTACCTGGTCGATTGGGAGGGCTACGGCCCCGAGGAGCGGTCTTGGATTCCGGCCCGGTTTATCCTCGACCCCGAACTAATTCGAGACTACCGTCGTCGGGTATCCTCCACCTCAGGACCGTCAGGAGCCGGTCCTGGACAGGGGGGTACTGTCATGCACACTCAATCTGCGCCCGGCACTAGGACCCGGAAGTAAGGCGGGCGCAAAACCAGGAAGTATAAAGGAGGTAAACAAACGATGGCTTATCGCTCAGTCATTGAGTTTCGGCCCATGTCGGTTTCGGCTGTCCGTCTGCTAACTGTGAGTACTCATTATCTTTGGTTTGGTTTCCTGACATTGTGTGTGTATCTATAGGACGCGGGTTAAATTTGTGTTTTTCCCTTGCTCCCTTTTCGTGAGAGTCCTTATACTAAATCGCGTGGTTATCCTGCCTACTCGCTTACATCCGCGTTTGGGTTTACCATCCACGCTACATTGGGCTAACCGCTAAAGCTACGTCTTCTGGTCACCAAGGTTAGTTCATCCTGACATCAGCGTAGTAAAAAAATACCCTAGCATGAGTTTATATATATATATATATATATATATATATATATATATATATATATATATATATAATTAAAATATTATGTATAAAGAAAATCTCATTTATATTTTTGTGTTTAATAAAATTCTTAACATTTTAATGGTTAGTGTTTGTTGCAAACATTTACACTATTTTTGGGGAAGAGCTTGGCTTGTACAGGCTAATTTACACTGATCAGCAGTCGACGCCCGCCGTAAGTAGAAGATCAAAGGAGCAGTTACCGGCTATGACACGTAGGCTTCTGAGTTTGGACGCCAGGGTTGGTTGGTTGGAAGCATGTTTGAAGGAGAAGTCTGATTTAATTGCCATCATTAATTTTTTTTTATCTATTCTTGTTAATTCATCTAAAACCCCCCCTACAGTATTTGCCAACAACGCACACAGTTTGATAAATTCACACCTAAAGTGAATGAAAGGTGAGAAGCGATTCCAGAGAATCTTCTGATACAATGCTTGCTCTGAAGAACTATACTCGACAAGAATATAGAGAATAAGAATCATATTTATAATAAGGTAATTAATTAAATAATAAAATTATATCAAATAAGAACTTTATCTAAAAGCCAGACCGACCAAATTTCTCATTCACTACTGAATAGTATAAGCATATTTAAAAGCATTTAAATATGCTTATAGTCTAGATAGGTAGGTTACATTTTAAAAGTACAATTGCAAGTAAATTACAAACTCCATGTAATGTTGTAAAATATAAATAAAAAAGTATTAGACACAAATATATGATATGGTAATATATAAAATGAAAATGTTCAATGAGTGCTCAAATGTAAAGCAAACGCAATTATTCATTTATTGTGTATATTTAACTTCATTCAGCCGTTTAAGTTATATGAAAAATAACATTCCTACCAGCCCACTATTATTTTCTGTTCAAATTTAAAGATGCCCGCGCGTGTGTACAAAAAGACGAATACAAAGAATACAAAAGTTAATAATCGTTAATAAAGTTAGCCTAATACAATATTGTTTCCAATGCTGAAGCAAACATGATTTTGTTTTAGTCTATACGCTAAATACAATGCGTCAGCGCACTCCGAGGTGACACCCTCAGAACCCCAGTTACTGTAATCCCTCTTCTCACCTTTCATTCATGATAGGTGTGAAGATATCAAACCAGTTTTGCATATGGGGGAATTGGCAGAAATGGGGGGTTTAAAATGATTTAACAAGACTCAGTTTAATAAAACTGTATTGAAACAAAATTGCGTATTTTCCTTATTTAATATCGCTTCTGGAACATTGTTGTCCAAATGTTTTATGTATATGGAAAACAGTGAAACCTAAACACAAACAGAAAGGATGAATTAAGCAATGTACGAAACATTAACACCTTTACGGTGTTCAAATCAATAAAGAGTTGCTGCATTATGTTTCAAGATAGGGGTCAGTGAAATAGGAGTTGTTGTGAGAGCTTATGACAGACACGGGAAGACAAATCCGTTTGGAGATAGTGTGGAATTATTAATTAAGAAACGTAAAAGGAAACCAAAAGAAAACTGAAAACACAAAATAAACAGACCTCCGCCATCTACGTGAGAACGACCGGGATTCTGGAAACTAAAACAAAAAACTAAAGATCTTCTCGGGGCTTACACCCTTACCGAGGGTTTATAGTATGAAGAGAGAGAATAGAGTTTGTGCTTTGTGCACTTTAACCCGAGACCACACGGTAAACTGATGCGTGTCACGCTCTCCCTCACTTTCTCACCGGTGTCTTAGACAGACAGGGGCTTGGGCTTTGCCTGTGTCTTCTTCAGCGCGCTTTGTCTTTGGCCATGACACCTTTTACCGGTGCGACCAAATGATCGCACGAAGTGTCGCAGTATCACGACCCGGCACGTTCTGAACAGTTTATGCGCGGCTCTGCCCCTCACATGAGCCGCATTGTTACATACTGTACATATCTACAAATAATGTAACAACATACACTTATCATGAATTGCATTTTATATGAATGTTACATATGAGACGCGCGCACAAACACATATTTATATAATATATTCACATACAAACACATACTGTATACACATAAAAACATAATGCATTCAGTAAATTTGTGAATTACTCTCAAAGTAATTATGAAGTCTGATTTGATTGGTACCATTAAACATTTTATTTCGATTTGATCTATGTTTTGCTGGAGAAATACATTTTAGGTAGATACGTCTGCTCGGTCTTGTTAAACCGTTTTTTAAACGCCTCAATTCTGCCAATACCCCCATCCACTAAACCGGTTTGATAACTTCACACCTACATCAATATATATGTATATATCAATGTATATAGTGTACAACACGCATTTATCAGCCTTTTGATAAAAACGCTGCCTTTTGGAAAGTGAAAGTACGAGCCGCGGGTTTCCACACGGCGATGAACAGCTTTATTTCAGTCATAAATTCACAATCACATTCCAGCTATTATTTCCAGCCATGGTCAAATAATGGATGAAATAATAATTCAATTCTGGATTCAAACAACTAAAAACATGATTATTATTATTATTCTAAAAATCCCGAAGCACTTCGTGTTCATAAAAGAATGAACACGAACAATATTGTTCATTCATGTCTTCTGATGATGGCGACACATTTTTCCGTTTTAAATAAGATATGTTGGCATATTCACGAATCATGACATCATTAACACTATCAGATAGCCTACTATCAGGAAATTAAATTAATTTCAATACCATTTAAACTGAGGCATTGCCATGTCTTTCATTGTTTTGTCCCTGTTAAGACATTACAAAAACTATATAAGAAACTTTTAAAGCATGAATTTGGGCATCTCATTTCATCATCATGAAAATAAAATGAAGCACATGTATACACGTTCATTATCAAATATCTGTTGTAAAACAAAATAAAATTCATGTTTGCTTCAGCATTGCAAGCTAACAAATTATACACAATTCTTCGTTGTACTTGGTCCGGCTTTTAGATAAAGTCCTTCCATGCGCCATCTGGCGGATATTCAGTGAAGCACAAAACATTTATTTATATTCCCGAATGTTGCTTGCGGCAAGTCGCGGCACGGCGCACGCCAAATTGCAGGATCTCGCGGGAAAACGTCTCGGGTTACTTTGCTGTAACCCTGTTCCCTGAAAGGTGGGAATGAGATGCTGTGTGAAAACGCTATGGGAACCATTTTGTCCAGTTGCCGGTTGTGGAGCATGTGTGCAAACATGCCAAAATTTGGCTATATATATAACCTCGGTCAAGTGATGTCATATGATTAGATGCAGGTGGAGGTTATAAATACAAGTGAGCCGGCAACAAACCTCAGATCATTTGTCTGAACGGACGTCCGGTCACGTGGTAGTGCGGCATTCGGACGCAGCATCTCGTTCCCGCCTTTCAGGGAACAGGGTTACAGCAAAGTAACCCGAGACGTTCCGTTTCAAGGCTACACTCGATGCTGCGTGAAAACGCTATGGGAACAAGAATACCAACGCCGCCGCACTACAGGTGTCTGGACCCCAAGGTTGTGTAGCGTGTGACACATAGCCGAGAAGATCTCAGAACCATGCCTGGGCAGCTAACTCGGGGCTTTCCCTGAGCCTGGAGTAGCATGAACATCCAGATTATAATGTAACAAATGTGTGCGGGGAGGAGCAATCCTCCGTGTCACACAATTTGCTGCAGGGGAATACCCCTTGCTGGTGCAAAAGGAGGCGATCCCCCTGGTTGAACGAGCCCTGCTTCCTGGAGGTGAAGTGAACCAATGCACCTCATAGGAGAGGGCAATATGCATCTCTCACCCAGTGTAGTGGCGGCCGCTCCAGCAGCCCCAAGACATGTACAGGCTGCTCTGACCTACACCACTGGCTGATGCGGTGGACGTAAATCTGAAGAGCACGTACTGGACACAGTAAGTGAAGTCATTCCTGCTCCGAAGCTGTAAAGGTGGAGGACGGAATGCTTCAAAACAATAGGGTGATGTTGTTTATGGACTTAGGCCGATAGCTCAGTGAGGGTGCAGTTACGTGCGTCCTGAGAGTACTTGGGCACAGGCCCGAGGACAACTTTCCTGCAGGGACTCCATCACTGAAGCACTTCAGCAGTGGACTGGGTCTACCTGCTTCGCACACACTTGCTGCAGCGGAATACCTCTTGCTAGTGCAATAGATGAGGCGATCCCCCAGGTTGAATGAACCCTGATTCCTAGAGGCGACGTGAGCCCACGCGCCTCATAGGAGAGGGCAATGGCCTCTCTCACCCAGTATAGTGGCGCTCTGACTTACGCCACTGGCTCATGCGGTGGACGTAAATCTGAAGAGCACGTACTGGACACAGTAAGTGAAGTTTCTCCTGCTCCGAAGCTGTAAAAGGCGGAGGGCAGAAGGCTTCGGAACAGCAGGGTGCTTGTTACAAATGGAACTTTCGGAAGATAGTTCAGTGAGGACGCGGTTAAGTACATCTTGAGAGTACTAGGGCACAAGCCTGAGGACAAGCTTTTCCTGCAGAAACTCCAGCAGTGAAACATTTCGGCAGTGGACTGGGTCTACCTGCTTAGCACACACTTGCTGCAGGGGAATACCTCTTGCTAGTGCAATAAACGAGGCGATCCCCCTGGTTGAGTGGGCCCTGCTTCTTAGAGGTGAATTGAGCCCATGCGCCTCATAGGAGAGGGCAATAGCATCTCTCACCCAGTGTCACCCTTTAAAAACATTCCATTTGAGGGCATAAGCTCTTGAAGAGGGATACTAGATCCAGAGTCAGGGAGTAGGAAACGGGACATTTGCTGATCTTGCGAGGCAAAGCGGTCCACCTCTGCTGCATGAAATCTCACCGAGATTGACTGACTACTTCGGGGTGGGGTTTCCATTCCCCGTGCGTCAGAGATTGACTGGACAATTTCAACTGCTCTCACATTCATATGCCCTGGAACGTAAATCGCGCTGAGGGACAGGAACCTGGTGCGCTAGCTATTCAGCGGCGTGAGCACAGTCTGCCCTGGCGATTAATATATGAGACTTGCCATAGTGTTGTCCAGCCACAATGGGACATGGCAATCTCAACCGATGGAGGAAGTGCTTTAGGGCGAGAAATAGAGCCATCATATCGAGGCAATTGATGTGCCGTGCGAGAAGAAGGCCTCTCCAGCACCCTTGGGCTGGGACGGTCACCTAAGACTGCAACCCTGCCCGTGAGGGAAGCGTCTGTCGTTAGCATCTGCGACGACAAGACGAACTTAGAGTGGGACCCAGAGTCAGAAACCGGGGTCTGAACCACATAGAACGGGTACGAAGCACCTGGCGCGTAACCCTTGTTGGGGATCGGCCCTAGAGTGAAATCCCCTGTCTTAGCCACAACTGAAATGCTCTCATGTGCAGGCCCAAGGGTCACCGTGGATACGGCTGCCATGAGAGCTAAGATCTCTGAAAGTGATGGTCACTTTCTTGGTCTAGCTAGATTTCCTTGAGGGTGTTGATAATGGATTCGACACGAGCGGGAGACAGCTGTGCCCGCTTACGATCGAATCTCATGTGACATCCAATCCTCAGAACAGGAAAGAGCACACTTTCTCACTCTTTTTGGGTCTCAATCCTAAGAAACAAGATGAGCTAGGGCGACATGCTGATGTCGAAGCGCTAGCTAATGAGACTGGGCCAGCTAGTCGTCTATGTAATTCAAATATGGATGCCCTGGTAGTCGTAAGAGCCAGAACTACATCCATGCATTTTAATATGTGCGGGTGAGAAAGCTAGACCAACTGAAAGGACCCGATACTGGTAAGCTTGGCCCCCAAAAGCGAACCTCAGGTCTTTCCTTGTGTTGTGGGAATATTTCTATATGAAAGTAAGCGTCCTTCAATCAATTGTCACAAATCAATCGATTGGTAGGATTTGAGAGCAATCACTTTAACAGTCAACATTGAACTGTCTTGTTTATTTTAGATAGCGGTACAGCCCGCAAAATGTAAAAATTTGGACGCAGCCCCCCATTCCTCTGCCATGGAATACTGATTGTAGTAGTCTGACTCACTGTCTGGTAGGGGAACATGTTCCCTGACCCCATACCCAGCAACTTCTGTCAGGAGATGTGCACCTTCCGGTTTCATGGAAGTGGAGATCATGCCATTTTGAAACGCGGAAGTTGATGTGAGCTGAGTCCTGTAGTTTCTCTACAGTGCGTAGTACCCAAGGAGACTTGGTTAAAGGGGGGGGGGGGGGGTGTTCGATGTTCGGCATCCTGAAACATGGCAGGAAAAACCGAAGAACTAACACTTTATTGGAGACTGGTGTTGCCCAAAACACCAGCGGTGGCGGAGCAAAAACACCGACCTCCTGGGGGTGTCAGGGAGACCACTTCATTCTAGAAAGAAATTCTGCGTGCATCTGGGGGCACCCCCATGGTCCTGGGCACATGAACCTGAGGGCTTCTTTGTGAAGAAGACAATATGCCAGTCTGACCCTTTTTGAGGCTGATAGTGAGGCGCGTCGTACCCCAAAAGGGGTGGCAGGCTCAAAAACACACCCCTTGTGTTTCACGCCTCGCAAGTGTCAGAACCGGTCGAGACCGGGTGGCCGACAGTCCCGACTTTTGAGTACGGTGGGGAAAGAATTTCCCGAAGGCTTGTTCATATAACTTCGCCTCATGAACCTAGTGGCGACCAAGTTAACGATATCGCCAAACAGGCCGGAAGGCGAGATAGGGGCATCCAGAAGGAATGCAAGATTCTTATCCTTGATACGCCTAAGATTCAACCACAAGTGCCTCCACGCGAAACCCATCGCAGCCATAAAACGGCCGATAGTACGAGCCGTCTGCTTTTGTTGCACGCAGAAACAAGTCTGTGGCCCGGCGTAATTCCAATACGCCCTATCTGAAGAGCCCCACCAGTGCTCAAGTCTCTCAGCAGGTAGCCTGCAAAACCGCCATGGTGTGCAAAGGAGCACCAACCTGACCTGCTGCCTGAAAAGCTTTTCCCTTCAGGGAAGATGAAAGTCTATACAGCTTGGAAGGAAGTATAGCTTTTCAGGAAGGATGATGTCCCTAGAGAGAGATAGCTTTTGAAGCGTCTCTTCTATCTGGGCTACATCATATAACTCTGCGATTCCACATTAACTATATTTAAACAACTAAATAAGTCAATGGCAGGAAAACACAGGATTAATACAGCTTACTCCATGAAAGGTTTAACTCATATGGAGAAAGCTGGGGGGGGGGGGGGGGCGTCGTTGAGGCTCTGCCCCCCCGGCCACCCAACAGAAACTGCCGGTTTCTTTTTTTTTTATATTGTTGTTGTTGTTTTCCTAGTGCTCGGAGATTATTCCATCTCCGCAGTTTAAGCAAGATAGGATGTTTATCCTTACCCATTCACAGGAAGCCCATGACGCGCTTTAGAGTGGACAGAGGGATTTCCCGATCCAACGAGGAAGTGAGTTTTAAGCACCAAAATGCGCCGCGGCTCAAGGAATGCGAGGCGCGTGAGCATTTTTTAATCGAAGCAGTAAAGATCGCCCTTCGATATCGATTATCACACACGGAGGGACATCTTGTTTAAAACTCCAATATCGGTAGGTTGAACACTTCTTATTTTGCTGGTTTAAACACAGACACGCTCACAACAAGGTCAAAATGAAGACAAATGATCTGAGGTTTGTTGCCGGCTCACTTGTATTTATAACCTCCACCTGCATCTAATCAGATGACGTCACTTGACTGAGGTTATATACAGATGTCGCCCTTAAAACCCTGCGTGTTTTCCCGCGGGATGCCGCAATTTAGCGCGCGGCTTGCCGCGACTTGCCGGAGGCAACATTCGGGAATTTAAAATAAATGTGTTGTGCTTCGCTGAATATCTGCCAGATGGCGCATAGAAGGACTTTATCTAAAAGCCGGTGGTCCGGGAAAGTCAGTTTCCCTATGTTTCCCCGGTGGCGCGCAGATTCAAATCATGACGTCACTCGCTACCTAACGCTGAGAAGGCGAACGAGGATTTTAACAGTTTTTCTCTCGTTTTAAAGTGTTTTTATGAACTTTTTGAATTAAACAAATAACCTATGCATAATAATCGAGTGTCTTTTCGCTTTTTTTTGTATATTTGAAGATAATTCATACGTTTTAAGCCGCTGCAAAAGGCTGGTTTGCTGGGCGAGTACTGACATCACGACTACTTTTATTACACCTACATTTGTTTATTTGTATATGTATGTTATTAATATTAATTTTTTAGAGATTGTGTGTGCGTGCACGGAGAGTTTGTGTTGATAAGTGTATGTGGATAAGTTGATAAGTGTATCAGAAAGCATTAAAATGTTCATTTGAATTAAAATGACACACACACGTCTGTATATACAGTATATCAATTACATATATATCAATTTCATTAGTTCGTTCATTCTATTTGAAGCTTCGGATGTTTTTTTTTTTTTTTGGTTTGGTTAGATTAGTTCTGAACTCGCTTCCGTGAAACTATCGCTAAAACAATGTACTGAGCCCTCCTGAGGATATAAAGCTTTATTATTGTGTTTGAATAAATATTCAGATCTACCACAGCAGGTAATAAACTATGGTGTGTCATAACCGAAGCAAACACCACGATTATGCCTCGTTTCGTTCGACGGGAACGTGGTTCACTTGGCCGCGGTTATTATAAACCTGTGGAATGTTTCACTGTTTATGCTCACATAAGAGTAATAAAAGCGAGTGAAATGTGGAAATGATGTGTGGCAACTCAATGAGGACTAAAGCAAAGATTTCGGTAACTCCACTGAGTGTAACATCTGCATAGTGACACTGAACATCTTCACTTTTCCGTTTACCTCTGAAAAAAAAGCTGTATTTTGTTTGTTTATATTTAGAGTTTTTATAACAGTAGAACAAGTACCCGCGCACACGCACACACATAGACACACACACACACACACACACAGACACACACACTCCCCTGAGCCCTCGGGAAACATCCAATCACCGTCGGTATACAAATGAGTCAAGACGTAGCCTAACGTGGTGTCGGGTCGGATTTCAGTGGTCACGGAGTGGGAAGACTTTGAAGAAGCTGCAGTGACAGTAAACAGCTGAACAACTTCACTTTTCCGTTTACCTCTGAGGAAAAAAAGCTGTATTTTGTTTGTTTATATTTAGAATTTTTATAGTAGTATATAAGTTATAGTTTGGTCTGTACTGTAGTTCGCACCCTTGTAGAGAATAAATAAATGAATAACACCTTCATATCCCCTATCAAGAGTGTCATAGTCCATTGTTAGTTTTAATGATCTGGCTGAAACTAATTATCACTACATAAGTACCCTAACACCATTGATCATGAGTCTCAGCTGAACCTAATTCTATACTTGTAACAGAAAATGTAGATGCAGATTCCAAATGTGTATTTATATAATAGATAGATAGATAGATAGATGTGTGTGTGTGTGTGTGTGTGTAGGCTCTACGCAGGGGCAAGAGAGGGCAGCGCACCCTTAAATGTCTGCACATGTTAATATATTCCTAAAATGTACCCAGATAGCAAGGTGACATTGATTCAATGTTGAAATTTCATCAGAATCATCATTTTGGTTGAGGTTGATTTTTCAATGCTAAATAATGTTGAATCAATGTTGATAATTCAATGCTTTTCTGTGTTGAAAAGACAAACATTGAATCAATGTTGATTTTTGGTTTTGGAACCCATCCTCATTCAACAATGTAAGGCAAATTAAATTAACTAAGTGCATTTCTATAAAAATGTGTATGCATGTGTGTATGTGTTTAAAACAGGTTAAAAAATTGACTACGAGAGATTTGCCATGGTGCTTAAAAAATAAAATAAATAAATAAATAAAATAATTAAAAAAAAAAAAAAATATATATATATATATATATATATATATATATATATATATATATATATATATATATATAAATTGAGGAAAAAAAATAATTTGACGGTAAGTTTTGTGTATTTACCTTGCTGCCTACACTCTAAAAAATGCTGGGTTGTTTTTTCTACCCAAACGCTGGGTTGCCGCTGTTGGGTCATTTTTCTGGGTTATTTACAGAGAGTTGGGTAGTTTTTGTGTAACCCAGCTGCTGGGTTGAAGTTTGCTTGGCCCCTCCCCCAAAGTTCACCGGTGGATTCAGCGGTTGTCACTCAGCTTCGTGACTCTTGAGCTCCCACACCGCTGATGACGGTTCATCCTCCTCGGACATTTAAGGGAAAATGGCGTTAAATACAAGGTCTGTATACACATGTTCACTCACCTAATTCACATATGACTGAAAAATTATTACTATATGTAACATTTATTACTGTTACCGTGTTAAGGTTACACACAAACTTTCCGGCTGGTCTGAGGTACTGGATGATAATTTAGCTGAGAATAGCTGCTAGCCATAAACCCCACCTGTGTATGAAAGAAACGGCTAAGATGTCTGAGCTTTTTAGCTTCTCTGTAGAATGTTTGCAGGGTTACGAAGATGGTGAAGTGATGAATGAACGCTAAACTGTTAACTGTAGTGTTAGCATGACCAGGCATTTAGTTAGTTTGCTAGCATTAGCAACCACTTTAGAACTTTATTAAACTCACTGCTTGAGACAATAAAATGCTGGTGTTTTACAAAACACTGACCCTCTCACAAATATACAGACCTGCTAACCCTCCCGTTTTTCACCAGCTAGTCATTTACTCTGCGGTCAAATTTCTCCTGCGTTTCTCCCGAGTTATAACAATATTTTACACCTTTCCCCCTTTGGCAAGTATGCAAATGTATCACCAGTAATAGCATGTAAGCTAACCAGGTAGCTCTCTTTAACCAAAGTTAAATTAACTATCAGTCAGCGCGCCAACTACAGGAAAAAGTACCACAGCGGTACAGATAACTACTAGATGAAGTATTAATATTTTGGTGATTGTAATGTACCAGTATGACACCAGCTATGACATTTTTTCGGTAATTAGCTTAAAATCAATGCAGACTACAATATCAACTAGTCTGACATAAAGTGCTGTATCCTAAAAGTCGTGCTTATTTTGCTGTTTTATTTTTGGTAGTAGCTGTCTCCATGTTTTTGTTTCTGGTTACCTACTGTATACCCTATCTTAATGGGCAGCTTTGTAATTTTTTAGTATCAATCGTATTTCACACGAAATTGATAGTCTTATTCAGTTTAATCTTTGCTATTCAACAAAATTTTAACTTTTTCATTTCTTTCTTTCTAAGGTTGGCACCAACATGGTGGAATACCTCCAGCAGGCTGAAGTGTCAAGGCCGTACCCCTACATCCTGACGTTGGGAGATAATGACCAGAGCTGCTCTCAGTAATGTTGTAATGTTGCTATGAAATAACGAGACCTACCTGAAAAGTCATAGACAGTGTTTGTATGTTAAAATGAGACCAGGGCTGGATAGTTTTGATCCTGCTCTGTAGAAGTTGCTTCAGCCTATTTGTTCAATTACTCCATTCTGCCCTTGTCAGTAATAGTATAGTAATGATGTCACTGTTGATTATCTGTTCTTGTGCTTTTGAAAAATAAATGTTTTTTCTAAGAACATTTAATAGGATGATGTTTATTGCATACATGTATGTTTTTAGTTTATTATCTTATGTCTTATTATCTGTTTTGCTGCGTAAATACATTTCAACTTACGAATAATGTTTCAGTCATCTGTTGTGTTTCTGACTTGGTTGTTTCTATTTGCATTTGACTGAATTTTGCTGAGGCAGGCTGCCATTTTTATATTATGGTTTTCCAGTCTCTTCTCTTGGCAGTTAGATTCTGTTTTATGAATTCAGAATTAACAATCTCTTCTAATAGTTCTCTTCTAAAAACTCATTTTGTCATCCAGTTTATAATAATTTGTATGTAAGTTGTAGTGTGTTTTATTATATAGTTGTTTTATTGTAATTGTGATGTTACTTCCTGTTTAAATGGGTATGGAGCATAAATAAATATGTTTACATGTAAACTGAAGGATGTTGAGTTACTGACTTTTTGTTAAAAAAAAAAAAAAAAGCTTTTCAGCCCTACATGGTCTCTGATTTAAAGAAATAAACCAAAACGGACATGATTTACTGTCATAGAATCTTGCTGTTCATAAAGCAAGACTAAACTATAATTGCTTCAATGTTGATTCAATGTTGATTCAATGTAAAATAAGTGATTGAATTTACGTTGAACAAACATTGATTTTATGCCCATCTTGATCTATTTTTCATCATTGAAATAACATTATTTCAAGGTGCAAACCTGATGAAAAATCAACGTTTAACATTGAAATTTCAACATTGATTCAATGACAAGTTGGTTGATGCTTTAATGTTGATTCAACGATGATTCAATGTTGTTCTGCTATCTGGGTATATATTACAAGTTGATAAACTGATCTGCGGTAGCGGAAAAATCCGCTGAAAATAGGACATGCTGCAGCGCACGCGCACACACACACACACACACAGACACACCTCCCTTGAGCCCTGCGTCTGTCGGATTTCAGCGGTCACGGAAAGACTTTGAAGCAGTTTATATATGAATCTAAGCTTGAACTTATCAGCATTGTAAATATATAATACTTTTCAAATAAAATCGCTATTACTTTGAACCTGAAGTTTAGTTTAGCACACACAAAAAACAGAAAAGTCATTTCTGGTAAATCAACGGAATGTGTAGTTTATTTACAGTAATTCATTAAAAAATGAATATACATTGTACAGTACACGGTAAACACGGGAAAGATTACAAAATGAAAAAACAAACAGTGTCTACTTTATAAACAGCTTAGTATGTGCGTCGAGATGCTGAAATCCCTTGCATGTTTTTGCTTCCAAGTGGAGAGATATTTGACCGATAGCCTAGAACAAAAGATCTATAGGTGTGATCACAACCCCCTCCGACCGACCGTGCCATCAATCACTGACCACCTCAGAATTTCCCTCCAATGTATGGCTGCAATACTTGTTTTGCAAGTATTTTTAACACCATTCAAAGGCTTCAAAGGGGCAGTTATCGGCTATGACACGTTGAAGGAGAACTTAATAGTTCTCAAAAATAGTTAAATGTCTGCAACAATCACTAACCATTAAAATGTTTTTTTTTGTAATTAAACACGAAAATATTAATTATATTTCCATATATACACACACATACACACACACACACACACACACAAGTGCGTAGGTTTGCTAGGTTTTCTTAATATGGTGCGAAATCACTTTACATTAATACTAGCAATGCTTCGATTTATATTAATCCACTCGAAATGCAATTCATTAAGTTAAATTAAGGAATAGTGTAAAGTTAAAGGAATGTTTCATAACTGACAAAAAGATAGTCTTTAATAAAATAAAAACTATTCTTTATTGAGCCCTAGTGCAAATGAAACATCTCAATCATCTGTATATATATATAAAAGTAGATTACATCTAAACATGAACTACTGTTAGGTACAGTACCACACAACAGCTCAATGCCTATTGCTCCTACAGTATATGAAGGAGACAAAAACATGCCTTCGCCTCTCGTTAACAAAAATAAACTGCTGGCATATTTGTTTGACATCAATATTGTCCAGGCTGTTCTTTTTTTCTTCTGATAAAGACTAAAGATGATATTTTGTAGAATGCTGAAAACCTGTAATCATTGATTTACATAGTATTTGTTTTTCCTGCTACGGAAGTCAATGTTTTCAGCTTTTTTCCCCAATATCTTATTTTGTATTCAACAAAATAAAGAAAATCATTAAAGTTTGGAACCACTTAAGGAGTAAATAGTGAGTAAAGTTTTTTTGGGGGTGAACAATGGCTTTGACCCTAACTCTTCCCCTCTGACTGCACTAGGACCGGACAGCATTGCCACCTGATGAAATAGCGTGACAAAAAAGTGAAATGTCATTTCAAAACTTTTGCCAAAAACACTAATGAATCACTTACATCCTCAGCCTATCACTCCTCATAATGCTAAATATTAGTATAATCAACATGTATAATACACGCACACATATTATATGTTATATACTGTATAATCAACATTCAGATTGACCTCCTGTGAACTCGCCTCTTCACCTGAACTACAACATGGCTGATCTGCTTCTGTCCCCTAATTGAAAAACATTGAGGGATTCCTTATGAGCATGGACAGAGAATGCCTCAGCCTATTATTGGTAACAATGTTAAATCTCAGGACAACTACAGTGGCTTGCAAAAGTATTCACCCCCCCGTGAACTTTTCCACATTTTGTCACATTACAGCCACAAACATGAATCAATTTTATTGGAATTCCACGTGAAAGACCAATACAAAGTGGTGTACACGCGAGAAGTGGAACGAAAATCATACATGATTTCAAACATTTTTTTTTTACAAATAAATAACTGAAAAGTGGGGTGTGTGTAATTATTCAGCCCCCTTTGGTCTGAGTGCAGTCAGTTGGCCATAGACATTGCCTGATGAGTGCTAATGACTAGAGAGCACCTGTGTGTAATCTACACTCTCTCCATCGCTGTCTGATATACAGCACAGGTGTTTAGGTTCTGTTACCTGACAAAACAGGATAAACACATGCCATTTAAACAGCAATCATTTTATTTCACTTTTTCTGAGTCTTAGTGTGCAAACCTCGAATCAAATCATTAATGTTCGCCAAGTAAGTGAATGCATTTTAAAAACTATTTTTCTGAAGTGGATTGTCTATTGGTGTCAACAAAATTCTAGCCATATGGCAATATTAGTATATTAGTTTATCAATTTCTTTCACAATACTGATTTCTGACAAACAGTCACTAGATTAGGAGACTGACAGGGATCATATTTATACTTTTACATTTAGCTGTTTAATCTGCTGTTAGTTTTACGTCCGTATTCACAGACTATATCCTGGCCTGCTGTACTGAATGTGAGTCCACTGCATTTGGCGCTGCTTGTGTCTGAACGCAGCCAATCGTCTATCACATGATGGCAGGGAAAGGCACAGCCAATCAAAATGTTCATATGTGTTTTGGGGGCAGGAGGACTCAAGGAGAGAACGTGATTTATCCCTTTCTGCGTGTCTAGGTTAATGTTGACAGAACGATTAAAAAAAAAGTGGATTAAATTATTGGTGGGGACATTTCAATGGTCGGAGGATATTGGTGGGGACACATCCCCTCCGTCCACCCTAAATCTATGCCCCTGTATATATATAATTTAAAACTATTTATTCATTTGTCTTTTATTTACTTACTTACTAGGGAATGCTTTTTTAGGGCTCTAAAAACTACGGCAGTATGAATGACAATGGAATAGGACGTGTGAGTTGCACCGGTCACACACACACACACACACACACAATAAATATATATATATATATATATATATATATATAATTAAATTCTTAAAACATCGTGTTCACCCATGCACTGAAAAAAGGAACTTGTAAGATTTACTTGATAAAATCCTCATAACAATTTGGACACAGATTTTAAGTAAATTTTATTGCTCCAATATTAAGGCTGAATCCCAACCCTTCCCCCTACTCTTCCATTTGGCGCGTTCACGTGCAGGGGTAGTGGTGTCTCATTTCTCTTTTGGTTGGAGGTGTAGGGGGAGGGGGGAAGAGCCAGATAGCCCTCCAAACGAAGATTTTTCATGACCTCACTTCAAACGAAGGGCTAAGCGAAGTTTTCAACATGGCTGCTCACTCGAGCAAACAGACCCATAAATGTTAAGTCATTTTTGCCATTAATAAAGATTTTTATGACAAGTTTTCATTGTATGTATATTACCTTTAGTCTTGTGTCTGTGTTTATGGTGATGTTCTGTAAAGAAACGTTTGCAAAAAAAATCGCTAAAGTTTGCTAGCGGATAGCACATATTGCACAATATTACAAATATATATTTTTATGTCACATACATTTTACTGCATGCTACAAACAAATATGAAAGTTCAGTAGCACGGCATTTTGCCGAGCATTTGATAACGCATTGTTTGTTTTGCTTACGGCCATACACTATTGTTTTGCTTACACTATTCTTACTTATTGCAACGTGACCACAGTTTTGTAATTTATATTCTGTATATGGACGGCTGAGGAAACCCGAAGACTCATCCGTGTTCGTGGTGAAAATGAGCAACTTTTTTAAAAATCGAAATACGGCGCAAAAAACCTTTGGGACTGAGTGATCTCTCTTATTGGAATGTGTGATAAACATCGGCGCATGTCCTCTGACGTAACATGGACACACAGGAATGTAAATGAGCACTGCATTTATGACCCAAAAAATAAACGCTTTGAGATGATTTATTTGCCGTATGGTGTGTTTATTTGAATATGTTCAGTAAATTTATGAATTACACTCAAAGTGTCAGCGAAACCGGTTTGCAAATAATTTGTGTATGTGTTAGGTGATGTGAGAGTGGGTTTTTCAAACTTGCAGTAAAACATTTTTGGGGGCAGTTTTTGATTCCCCCTTATCTAAGTACTGTAAAAACTTATATAGTCTTGGGTTAAAAAGTCTGCATTTCAACATGCATCCCCCACCTCCAAAGACTAAGCTCCTGTTGGTATAGCTCTTAAGGTCACTGTGGCACGCAAACCCCCTGACCACAATAAGGTGGCAATCCCTCGGGGGGGGGGGGGGGGGGGGGGGGGTGGGGGGAGGTGAAAAATACAAATTAAATAAAATAAATTATCCTTAATCCAGATTTTATCAATCAACGACAAAATATTTATCTTAGCTGGATGGTCTAATTCTCAAAACCGTTTAACGTAAAGAAAAACATAACACACTATAACTAGAATATTTACAAAACTGAAAGGTTTTCTTATGAATAATAAAAAAAAAAACATTATAATTCAAAAAGATCATATTATGTTTATATATATATATTTTATAGTAACTGAATAGCTCTCTTCTCTCCAATCCACTCATACACCACAGTCTCCTATTTCTCTGTGCGTGCGCTGCAGCCTGTGAATGAATACACGCAGCGGAGGTTTTACATATTTAAAATGTAAAAAGGTGTCTCCATCATAAATAGCCCTGAATTAACTATATATATATATATATATATATATATATATATATATATATATATATATAGAGAGAGAGAGAGAGAGAGAGAGAGAGAGAGAGAGAGAGGAGAAAGGGGTTTTTTGCTGGCGAAAAACATTTTAGGCAGAGACGCCTGCTCGTTTGTTTTAAAACCCCCCAATTCTACCCCATTCCCGGAAACCGGTTTGATAACTTCACACCTTATGTGAATGAAAGGTGAGATGGGGGAATTACAGTGGGGGTTCTGTGGGTCTCCAAACTCAGAAGGCTACGTGTCAGCCGATAACTGCTCCTTTGATCTGCTGGTTACAGCGGGGCGCCGACTGCTTATGAGCGTATAGTAGCCTGTACAAGCTAGGCCATTTTTAGATTACATTTGAAATTTTAAGGGGTTGAATAGAGAACCTACTGTCTTATTTATGTAGCGAAAACACGAAATTAAACTAGATAACATGATCAGAGTTTTAATATTTATATTTAACTAGATGGAAGGCTTTTCAAGTCTTTATCCCACAGTTTATTCCATTGTCCAGCCTCAGGACAATGTAATCAATGTAATATGCTGTTTTCTGGTTAAATTTTTCTGATTGGACCCGTACATAGAAAGTTTATACTGTAAACATACTTTATATTATATAAAAAATAAAAGAATCGCTCAAGTTTGCTAGCGGATAGCAGAGATTGCACGATATTACAAATATATATTTTTGTGTCACATACACTTTACTGCATGCTACAAACAAACTCACCCGTAATTGTCAGGTAAAATCTACTTAATTAAATTAACAATAAAATAAATCAAGTAAAAGTTACATAATTATACTTAATGCACAAATTACTTGATTATTTTAAATAAATCTAAAGTTAATGCATTGTTGTATCAGCAGGAACCTTGATTTTATGAAATTACTATCATTTTGTTTTGTGAGATTTTCCCTTACTTGGTTTTATCAATTTATATTACTCCCTATAATAATGTAAACATTGCTAATTTATGTTTTGGAAAGAAAC
Organism: Channallabes apus; assembly: GCA_030522415.1. Taxonomy (NCBI): domain Eukaryota; kingdom Metazoa; phylum Chordata; class Actinopteri; order Siluriformes; family Clariidae; genus Channallabes; species Channallabes apus. The sequence continues at coordinate 28,037,041 of CM060108.1, read as the reverse complement.
TTAAGTAATTATTTCATCTATATCTTTCATAAATCACACAACTAAAATATAATTAAACAGTTTATTCACCAACATTACCAAATATTTGTGACATTCACAGTCTAGATCCAAGTTGTCTTTTTAATAAAAGTGCATTCAGCTAAATTTTGCATCCATAGAAAAAAACTGCACGGCACCAGGGCCTGAAATACTTGTTTTAAACAAAATTGTGTAAAATAATAAATAAATAAAATACAGCATTCATTTAGAAATAAAATGCAGCAGAAAATACTTTAAACAAACTGTAGAATAAACGTTAAAACGTAATAGCCCTCTGAAGCAGTGAAGTTGCAACTTTCAAATCAGCACTCTGGACTAGTGCACTTAAAAGTATGCCATTGAAACCTTAATGCATGAAAACATTTTAAGCTGAACATGTAAACACAACATGTAAACACTTGTAGTCAAGCCAAATCAAATGTTTTAAGATGATAACTTCATCTTTAAAGCTTGCACTTTTGGTGATAGCTTAATCCCATCAAGTTCTAGAAGAACTTTCTGAAAATAGCCTCTCCTTCAAGGATTATGGATACACCAACCGGTTCTTCACCTTCAACAGCACGGACGACAAGGATTTTAAGAAGGTGTCACTTCGTCTGTCCCCCTGCATAAAATTTACAAGAAAATAAATCATTTATTTTGAGAAACAAAAAACATCTGAATTGCTTCAACCTGTGCTGACTTCATTGAGAAAAAAATAATAATAAAAATAAATGATAATAAAAAAATGACCATCACTTCATATACTTCATATTGTTAAACTTGGGTTAAATTGCTTTAGCACTAATCTTGCATGAGTAAAACATGGCATGAGATGGCTTTACAGTGTTAGGAAATCCTATGATGAATGCTGAGTTTGTATTTAAAGGGTTAGTCCAAACATGAAAATTCATTGAATAATTACTCATATTTATATATTCATTTGCATTTATATGCTTCTGTCCAATACAACAAACACTATATTCAAGGTATTAATAAATTGTATAATTAATAAGAAAACAATGCTTTACCAGGCAATCATCAAAGAGATCCTCTTCAGATTCACGTCTCATCTTTACACTTTGTTTCTGTGAAAATATTTACATTGTATCATTACATAATCTTTTATTCGTACAACTACATTTAGGCATTTTCTTCATCTTTTGTAAGTTTGCCTTTATCCAAAGCAAATTACAAAAGAGGAAGGCATCAAGCATGTCAAGCAGTGTTACTAACACAAAGTTTCTGACACCGTTAGAAAATACAAGATAGAACAGTGAGGGATTAAGGAAAAAGTGAGAAGCAAGAATCATGTGTGCAAAGATTAAGCATGCAGGGTCACAGGATGACTCGACTTATTTTTATTGTCTGCAATGCGATTTAGACAAATTAGAACTGCGGTAAAGCCAGCCGCGGTTCAGAAAAACACGGTCAAGCCAGCCGCGATTGATTTTAGTGTGCGCACATATTACAGTGATTACGGTAGTTTCAGGACCGACACAGAGACAACGCGCTTTCAGAGCGCTTTTCATTTAGACGCCCAGGACTGAGAGATAATACAACATGCTCGTCAATTTTTACTTGCTTATTTATTTGCATTTCTGCTTTAATATCCGTGTTATTTATTGGTGATTTTGACGGTTGTCTGTTACAATATTTTTCTTAAATATTCACCATTCAAATAATTGTTTTATGTAGATAAGTTACAGCAGAATTCGTAGAAAATAATGTATTTAGTCTTTCTAAATACCAGAATTGATTTTTATTTTGTTTTACTGTTCAAAAGTAGCAGTTATTCTTCAATGAATGTTTTCTATAATGAGGATTAACGTCTGCTTTGGAAGAGAGGTCAAATAAACAAATGTTCACAATGGGGGAAAAAAGTTAAATAAAATGCCTTTATTTCACTTCAGAGACCTATGAAAAAATAAATTCTAGTAAGTATAAAACGCCATGGTCAGTTTTTATCCCATATAATGTACACACATTATATGATAATAAAAAAAAAAAAAGTAGAAAAAAACAATGATCAGTTCTTATTCAGGACGTCCCATACTATATACACACCAAATATGAAACAATTTTACTGCAGCATTTTTGAGATATTGGACATTATTACACTTTAAAGGGGTATAAAGACCCCATTTCTAATAAGTAGAAAAAAACAATGATCAGTTCTTATTCAGGACGTCCCATACTATATACACACCACATATGAAACTATTTTACTGCAGCATTTTTCAGATATGGGGCATTCTCTCTGTGTTGTTCATGAAACTACCGTAATCACTGTAATATGCGCGCGCAGTAAAATCAATCGCGGCTGGCTTGACCGTGTTTTTCTGAACCGCGGCTGGCTTTACCGCAGTAAATTAGAGCTGCTGTCAATACTGTATGAACATATGTACAGGTTCTTTACTCGTAACTCATTAATAAAGTTCAGCTTCAGAAAAAAAAACGTTTATTGCTAGTGCTCTTTTACCATTTAATGCTTTAACACACACGACTCAGTTTGTTCAGAAATGGCATCTAACTGGCGAGCCTTTGTCTGAACACGCCGTTTTCACTCGGGGTGGGGGTAAGAAACACACATCTCGGTGTATTAATCCGCGCGCTCGGTTCGTTATTATTTTATTTATTTATTTATTTACCACAGGACCCATGGGGGCTCCGTAGGTTCAGGTTTTTACACGAAAACGGTGTTTTGTGAATCTCCACACTATTAAAAACTGAAATTGCTAATTGTACGTCCTGAGATTAAGATGAACATTAATTGGGAGTCATGAAAGCGAGAATCACATCCAAAAAAGAAAGCTAAACTTACCTCGAACACGACAAACTCCAGCTGCAGCCACGCCGTGTTGTAACCTCCGTGATGATTCCCAACCGACTGATACACAGCGCGGGCACAGCGACTCCAAACACGCATGCGCAGTTTAATTAGCACACATTTTCGGCTTCAGTAGACACACAATACTTCAGACTGAAACACGACTGCCCCCTACAGGTAATGAAGGGCATGTTCACAGCTTCCCGCACGCAGCCGTGCAAAGCCGCGGCAAGTCACGGGATCCCTTTTCTCGAAACGCAGGTTTTTAATGGCGACATCTGTATATAGCCAAATTTTGGCGTGTTTGCACACATGCTCCACAACCGGCAACTGGACAAAATGGTTCCCATAGCGTTTTCACGCAGCATCGAGTGTAGCCTTGAAAGGGAACATGCACATTCTTAATGGCCACATTTGTAGGTCAACACACACAACCGGCATCATGAAATAAGACATCATTTACAGTATTTATATATATTTGTATAGTATACATATAAACATTTACTTTCACATTAACATTAAATAAGTGTATGGGTATATCATTAGCCATGAATGTAAGCAGGGATTACAAGTTTTTGCAATAAACTTAAAAAAAAAAAAAAAAAGTACATTTACAGACCACTTTAGGAACACATTATCCAATTATTCAATCAGCCAATAATGTAGTACAGCATTAGCACATTGCATAAAATTATGCAAATACATTAAGACGTTAAACAACAAACCCATGTTAAACAATATTAATAACAAACACAGCCAGCATGCCAAAAAAAAAGTGATCTCAGTTTCTTTGCCCTCTGGTATAGTTGTTGGTGCTAGAAGGGCTGTTTGATTACTTCTAAAGCTCCTGAGATATTCACTCATGACAGCCTAGTAAAACATAAATTCACGTTCATGTATTACAAATGTATTAAAATTTCTAAAGTACATTGCAAATATACTAATTAAAAATTGTACCATCAGTTTATATATGAAAAGTAAACTAAGATCATGCTTTTACCAACCTATGGAATTAAACTTTAAACATACTTTAAAATAATTGTATTATAGTACACTGTCTAGAAATATATTAAAGAAAAATATATTTCAAGTGAATGTTCAGTGTAATTTCCAAAGCTAAACTTTTTTTTCCTCATTTAAACTTTTTTTCAATTTATTTTTGCCATATTTTTTATATGCTTGAAGTAATAATTCTAACAATGTCCAGAAAGTATACATTAGAATACAAATGATAAAATGATGTAATCTCAGTATATTTTCAGTAAAATTGTTATATAATTATTCATGAGTATTTATTCATATGTGCTCATATTAGTGCACTATGCTCTCTCTCTCTCTCTCTCTCTCTCTCTCTCTCTCTTGATTTGCAATCTGAAACTCACTTTTGCACATTCAATTTTATTTATGCCTAGTGAAACTAAAACACTTCAGTGTATTACAAATACAGTACATTCAAATCTTCGATTATATATTGCAAATACAGGTCCTTCTCAAAAAATTTGCATATTGTGATGAAGTTCATTATTTTCTGTAATGTACTGATAAACATTAGACTTTCATATATTTTAGATTCATTACACACAACTGAAGTAGTTCAAGCCTTTTATTGTTTTAATATTGATGATTGTGGCATACAGCTCATGAAAACCCAAAATCCCTATCTCAAAAAATTAGCATATTTCATCTGACCAATAAAAGAAAAGTGTTTTTAATACAAAAAAAAGTCAACCTTCAAATAATTATGTTCAGTTATGCACTCAATACTTGGCCGGGAATCCTTTTGCAGATTCTTGTGTCTCTCAACTTTCTCTTCACAATATCCCACAGATTCTCTATGGGGTTCAGGTCAGGAGAGTTGGCAGGCCAATTGAGCACAGTAATACCATGGTCAGTAAACCATTTACCAGTGGTTTTGGCACTGTGAGCAGGTGCCAGGTCATGCTGAAAAATGAAATCTTCATCTCCATAAAGCTTTTCAGCAGATGGAAGCATGAAGTGCTTCAAAATCTCCTGATAGCTAGCTGCATTGACCCTGCCCTTGATAAAACACAGTGGACCAACACCAGCAGCTGACATGGCACCCCAGACCATCACTGACTGTGGGTACTTGACACTGGACTTCAGGCATTTTGGCATTTCTAAAATATATGAAAGTCTAATGTTTATCAGTACATTACAGAAAATAATGAACTTTATCACAATATGCTAATTTTTTGAGAAGGACCTGTATACTAACAAAAAGTTGTACCATCAGTTAATATATAAAAAGTATACTAACATCATGTAACAATTTTTAGAATTAATCTTACTTACTTAATTAAACATACTTCAAAATACTTGTATTATAGTACACGTTAAAAAATATATTATAGGAAAATATACTTTAAGTGATACAGTAGGTCAGTGTAATTTTCAAAAGCATACTTATTTAAACTTTGTTTTTCAATTTATTTTTGCCATATTTGTAAAACATATGCTTGAAATAATCATTGTAACAATGTACAGAAAGTATACATTAAAAAACAAATGTTAATATACAGTATAGTCTCAATATATTTTCAGGTAAATTTGAAATGTACCTATTTATATGTACTTATTTATATGTATTTATTTGGGATTATATTTAGTGCACTTTTTGCATGATGAAACTGACTTTTGCGCATTCAAGCTCATTTATATGTGTTTGACGTCTCTTCTACTGTATGTGCTCAATATCATAAAGCTACACTTGCATAAACTACGGCACGTTAAAACTCTGCAACTATTGCAGCCAACCAGGGACTAGAGTAGGGGCTCCTCAGTCCTCCGCTTCTAGTTTGAATTCTGGAAGCTGCATCATTACGTGTTAGTTCATATTGTTATTATTTTATTTTTATTGGCATTAGGTAAATTTCATGGTTTTTGTTACAGTAGGTAGTTTGCAATATTTTGTAGCAAGTAGTATACTAAGTATCATAAGTATCATAAAAGTAATCTTAATACACTTAAAATTGTGTTTTTGTATAATTATAAATTAAAATAACTTAAATAAACTAAGTACAAAATTAGTTGTTCCAAAATAGCAAACTTCAAGCATACTTGTCATTAGTCTGGTTGCAAGTACACTTACGCATGCTTTGACATGCTAGTATTTAATATACTTCGCATACTGTTTTTTTTTTCTTTTTTTTCGGAAGTCTCTACTGTTTTAGAGGAGATTTAAGGACAGTGAAGTGAGGTCAGATGGGTTTAAGCACTCTTTATAATCCTGAAAAGCATTTCAGAACATACTAAACATCAAACCTTGAGATTAAGTGCTACAACAGCAGAGGAAAACATTATGTTTTACTGATTTCACCCAAGAACAGAAATCTGAGACTATAGTGGGCATAGACCATCAAAACTAGACAGGCCACACACAGTATTATTATGATGTTCCTAATGAAATGTTTGGTGAATGCAAAAGAAATATTTTTCAATAATTAAGGAATATGTTGTAAAACACAAACTTTAAAAAGGAGTTTGAGTTATGAGCAACAAAAACAAAACACAAAAACTGCAACATATTTTTTGTTTGTTTTAGTTTTTGAATTCCATTTTTATTAGTGATCCAATAATATTGTACACCATTCATTCATTCATTCATTCATTCATTCATTCATCTTCTATACCACTTTATCCTGTATTTAGGGTCGCGGGGACCTGGAGCCTATCCCAGGAGACTCAGGGCACGAGGCAGGGTACACCCTGGACAGCGTGCCTGTCCATAGTGTACACCATACACATTAAAAGTTATGTGCCCTAGCATATATAAACATTGTCAATTTTCAATCAAACCAACAAATCTGCCCATTTTATCATATGCGCATACTATGTGTAATTTGTTCATAAAATGATCAAATTGATCTAATCATCCACATACTGACTATTAGACTATTTTCAATATATTACTTTATGGTGTGGTCTGCCCCCAGCCCGGCCACTGTCAGTAAGGACATCCAACAAAATCAAACTGATCTGCTGTGACGTCTCCAATTAGAAACACCTGAAAGAACAACAACTGTATGCTGTGGCCTGAACACTGTCAAAAATTTTACTGTCTGCTCTACTGTATGTGTTGTCATGCTTTTGTCCTGCACAGATTACAGTCCAATTCAGACTTGGAGTGAAGGTTGGACATCATGCTGCTATGTGTGCTTCTACGCCCTAGATAAGTACTATTGTTTACCAAATAGAAAATGTAGAGACAAATACTGTATGACAGTTCGCATCCTGAATGATTTGTGCAATTTTGTCATGAAAAATAGAACAAGGTTAAAGATTTATGAAGGCATGAAAAAGAATAAGGAATGGAAGCCATGCCTTGATGTTTGTTTGTGTGTGCATGCCTGTGTTTACACAGTAAAGGACATACAGTATGTAAAGTTAGGGTGATGGAGTTAGCTGATAGATGCATGAATGTGAATATACTATTGAAAAGTATCTTTAAACGTGTGTGCACATTTTTTGTGAAACACCCCAGCTTGGCTACATTTGACAAGATCTCAAAGCTTGTGGCATTTGCTCATAATATTTGACAATATTTTAGTCATACAAAACAAAGAGCAACAACAAAGAACTTTAACATTAAATATTGTAGTAGCATGTTACTGTATATCTAAACTGAATGAAAACATTATATATTAACTATATTCCATGGATGGAATTATATGCTATTTACTGTACAGTACCTTCCTGCATTCAAACGAGCAGTCAGTACATAGAGCTGCTATATTTATTAGGAACTAGACATCCCAAGTTTATTTCACAGAGACATGAGTGAGGCTTCTGGAAGCTGTATCATTGCTACTTTAACAAGGCTCTGACTTTCCTTCTTACTATCTGACAATCACTAAGTTTCTATCGTTTCTGGAAAAGTTTGAATTGCATATCTCAGTGTTGGTGTCTTTGTTTTCTTGTTTCTTTGGTTGTTTGGGGGTAGTTTGTTTTATAATTGCTTTATGAAAAAAGTTGCATAGAATTATTGTTTAAAGCTTCTTCTTGAGTGGCTGAGTTTTTGTAGTTTTTGTGAGTAAGTACGTATATGCTACCCACTTATTTACCCTTCTGTGTTAATAGCTTTTGTGTGATAAGAGCAGGCTAGGCGGTAATAATGACTAAACTGGGAGAAAATGGGGTAAAGAAAAAGATGTAATGTAAGCGCAGAGCTTATTTGCCGAAGTAAATTGAGTAATAAGTGTATAAGTAAGGATGTTGACCCACCATGAACCACAGAGCATATTCAAGGAAGTTTCTAGATCTCTATTGGTGGAATGAACCATTCTTTCAAAATATATTTTGATGAGGATGGTGATATTTTGATAATGGTGGTGAAGATTGCTGTCTAACCTGTCAGTTTAAAATCTCCCACAAGTTTAAAATTTGTTCGATCGCTCCATGGCCATGGCAGATGATATGCATAATATATGGAAGAGGCCACTCAAATCTGTAAAGCCCTATGTCACTAACAACATTCCCAAACTGTGTGCAGTTAGTGAAAGAATAAGGTCATGAGTGCAGGCAACAGAAATTAGGGTTATTGGCCTTATACTACATGATAGAATAAAGAGCTCAGTAATCTGGAAAAGCCTTGCTGCTTTTAGAGCTGCTTTTTCTCTGAATCGAGGCGAACCACTTAAAGTTGATCGGTCACCTAATAAGGATGCCACCTGGTAAGCTCCCATTAGAGCCAAAGGCCCAACACCTGCTGAAGCAATTATTTCTCAAAGCTGGCTGGGGATCTCCCAAGAGGTGGTCAAATCTGCGGCATAGGATACAGAATACTGGACTGTCCTTCTTAGCTGGGTGCAACTATTACCACACCATGAAAGGTGGAATGCATGAATGAATTTTATATTGTATATACAAAAAAGTATAATCCTATTATTAGGATGTCTAGGAGGTTATTATTCCCACAAGATGCAAGGGGTATCAGGACAGCTACAAAAAGATGATGTAGGACAGCTTCACTGGTAAATGCTGTGAGACTAGTTTAAGTAAAACACGGTTTTTTAATTAAGAATCTGAGCCAAAATTCAGCTGCAACAACCACCATTTGTCCATTATCAAAGCAGCCTACTTTAGTCAGTGCCATCTAAGTGCTTCAGAAAAGAAGTAAAAAAAAATAGAGATAGCATTCTCAAAATAGAAACAAGTGCCTTTTACATCTAAAAGGCAGACTGCTTTAAAAGAAGCGAGGGTGGAAGTAATTAACCACTTTAACCAAGAAATCATAATTACCTTAAGGCACTGCAAATAAGACAGAAATGCTAATAAAGAAGTGGACCAAAATGCAGCATAACAATAAAAGACACTAAAAGAATGGTCCGAATTTGTCCAATCCACAAAACTCCGTCAGTAAGCCAATACATTAATATTATAAAGCAATGGCTAAAACTATGTAGTAAACCACAAGACAGAGTCTGACCCTAAATTAATATTTTCTTGGTGGTTTGTCAGAAGTCATAAATAATGCTGTTTTCGTGAATGATCTTATGCTAATTTATGTGAAGTAAGTAATAGCTAATGTATCTATAATTTTTTAAGTGCATCTTTAAATATTATATTAAAGTTCTATGGTACAAACTTCAAGAATGTTCAAAAAGGGACAGCAAGTAAAGATTACAAGTTGACATTGATATTATCTTGCCGGTTCCAAGGAATGATGTGCAAAAAATAAAATAAAAATAGACCACACAGTGACCTATGAATTATTCAAGCAAAACCCATCTAAGTTAATGCATGAACCAGTGTAAAAAAGGTGCAGATGATGACAGTTGATCAGGCTGGTGATTCATATACTGCTGTCTCTTTCTCTTTCTGTTTTTTTATTTAATATACATAATTTTATTTCATTTAATTTCATTTAGTTCAACATTTTTGCTAAAATAATATACATATAAATACACCACACACAGATACAGTACAGACCACAGTAGTTAGTAATAGATTGATATTTGTAGTGTTCTTAAAGTGTTCTCTGTTGTTTTCTATTTGCTTTCTTGCTTGTTTGTTTATTTGGCTGTTTTGTTGTTGATTTTTTTTGTAGATTTTTCCCCCAACACTGCACTGCACTGTACCAAGCCATAGTAGAACTGTAGAACTGAAAAAAAAAATTACAATAAATAAAAATAAATATCATTTAATTAATCTGTAAAAAGAAAAAAACTTGACATAGTTTATAGCCTTGGAGGAAGCACCTGTTTGCCCAACCCTCCTTGGGTGGTAGCGACCATATGAGTTGGGAACTGGCATGACCAACTTGGGTAGAAAATGGATGGAGGGGAATTATGTGCCTTCTATTATAGTCAACAGAGGTGGAAAGAGTAATAAAGTTTTGTACTTAAGTAAAAGTACTGTTACTTTAGTGAACTTTTACTGAAGTACAAGTAAAATTACCGTGATAAAAATCTGTTAATCTGATTTAAATGAGTTTTAACAGCGGGGGGTGGGATGGGGGATGGAACAACCTTGCATAATAAATCTGATCCCTTTGCTGTGCTTGAAATGAAAGTGTTCGCTTAAATATGACCAGGGGCTTGCTTCATAAGAATTTGTTGGCATTTCACTTCCAGCTGTGTCTGCATCACTGGCATCTGTTTTGTCCGTCTCCATCGTTCTTGTGAATTTAACACGGTTGTTCTTCACGCCCATCAATCAATCAGTGCAGTGGTTTCCGGGGTGCATTTTTTTTTCATTTCCATTCATTTATTTTTTACTCAGTAGCAAATATGATTTAAAATCTAGTGAAGTGCAATACTTTAAACAAAACATACAAAACTTAAGTAAAAGTAAAATTACAGATTTTAAAAACTAGTAGAAGTACACAAAAAATCTACTCAATTGCAGTAATGTGAGTAAATGTAATTCATTACTTTCCACCTCTGCTAGTCAAATGATGACATTAACCACTATAGTGAATCAAAATATAACCACTTTCAATCGCTTTATTTATAACCATGAACTAATCATAAATAGTTAATTTTCAAAAGGTACTGTAATTGTGAGTGCATCACTTCATGTGTTCCCTTCATACCATGATGCAATTTATTATCCAATTATCCAATTTTTTGCTTTATTGCAAATTAAGTTTTTTCCCCTGATTAGTTTTAGTAACAAGTGGTTTTCTTATGGACACACAACTGTTTAGTCCCAATCCTGTGAATTACTGTTACATTGTCATGTGAAAATTCTCTAACTGGTTCTTTCACTATTTCACTATTAAACAAATCTATAATATCTACTCAGTTTTTACCATGCATCTTTATTAAAGGTTTAAGTCATGTTCATTCATGATTTTCATTGAATTTCAAGGTTCAACCCTACCCTTTCCCAGATTTTAATAATGTGTTGGACACCAAATCCCAATAATTTAAAATCTGTTTCATTTATTTCAGTACTTCATGCAGGCCAATAATTTGTTCCGTTTGAAGTGGTGACTTCTTTTCTCTCTCTCTCTCTCTCTCTCTCTCTCTCTCTCTCTCACACACACACACACACACACACACACACACACACACACACACACTTCCACATTACATTAAATATTTCTCTGTCATTTATATTTTTGTCAAACTGTTTCCATAACATCATGACATTTTCAGGTTTTCTTTCGTTTTTACCTACTAGGTTAACTCACTCACTGACTCATCTTCTATACCGCTTTATCCTGTATTCAGGGTCGCGGGGGGCCTGGAGCCTATTCCCGGAGACTTACAGTAGGTGTTACGACCTTTGATGGAAATTTTTGTCTAGGAATTAAAAAGGAGTAACATTGAGATGATCAAGAGAAAAAGGCCTAAGTTGGTGGCAAGAGAAACGAGGGACACTCAACTTAGCACCACAAAAGATTTATTGCTCCCAACTAGGAACATCTACAAACATTTAAGAAACCAAAATTATAAACAATAAATTGTATAACCAAGACAAACGGGAGAGGGAACTAGAAGTGGCGCTAGAAACTCAAAGAAATAAATATAACAAAATAATCCCCACTGTCTCCTCCCGGTTCTCTAAATAAGCAAATAAAAATATGAAAAAAAAGTCTTCAGCGCAAATGCGCCCTAAACTTACTCTAACTAAAGAAAACACAAAAATACACGTTTAGTGCACTTCGCTATACTAGTGTATCTAATACATAAAAGAATCTCCTACGTGCAAGGTGTATGTCACGTGACTTGCTAGGCTGTTCCACTTCTCTGTTGTCTGAAAGACGACAGTTAGTTTGAGTGGAGCTCAGGCGGGCTAATAGTGGCAAAGGTATTCGTTCAACAAGAACACAGATGTCAGCAAACACAAACTTTACACAGATCAATCTAAAGTTTCAGTAATCTCGCAAGTGGTTAAAATAGTAGCAAACAGTCAAAACACCACAACATAAACAGTGACACGCCAAGTCAAGCAGCCTCCATCTTCCCGTTGCCGCTTCCGTTTTAAAGGCATCGGAGCAGATCGCAATTGGCGGAGACCACACGACGTCACACTTGACTAGGGTTGGGTATCGTTTGGGTTTTTTTCGATACCGGTGCCAAATCGATACTTTGAAAACGGTACCGGTGCCAAAACGGTGCCTGAACCGGTACTTTACAAAAGCCACAAAATTATGGTGGATGACTCAAAAATAACTTTTTATTGAACAAAAAATTTTATGGTTAACATTGAACAATATATTAAAAGTTTAAAGTATATAATATGAATAAGTAAATACAAAAAACAACACAACAAAACATAAGCCACCTAACCCAACTACAATAACTAAACTGCTTCAAATTTTAGCAATTCTTTTGCAGAAATATCACCATATTTGCCTTTTCTGGCAAAATACGACACCTTTCCTGACTTATGGCATGCCCTGCACAGGAAAAAACCCTCTCAGATGGTGTAGATGAGGCCTGCACACAAAGGTATGTGTTTGAAAGTGCAGACAATATGGGAAGACTGTCCCGCTTTCCCCACCACCAAGCTACAGGGTCTTGTCCTGATAAAACTGAAGGTACAGTAGACCTTAGTAGATTTTAATCTCATTATGGGCTTGTTCAGCTTTGGTGATGGCACCACTTCTTGAGGTTGTTGCTGCCTGAAGTAACTCTCTGTCTTCATCCTCAAACAGCTCTTCTAGGGCTGACTTCTTCGCACACTTCTTTTGATATGGAGACTGAAAAAAAGACAAACTTGCTTCAAAAATGTATTTATTTTAAATAGTGTATTTTAATATTACTTACATGTTCCTCTGCATTCAGTGACTTGTCCTCCTGATAGTCATTCAATCCATCTTCAGAATCTTCCTCGATGTTGTGTTCCATTGGAAGCTGCAGAAATGATGTTGCACATATAAACAGCAATACTTTGTTATAGAAACTGTAACATGGCATACATGGGAAATAAGACTGAGCATAAAATACCTGTTCTGCTGTTACATTCCAAACTGCTGCTTTCTCCAACCGGCCCCAAGCATCAGCAGCAATAGCATATCCAAGTTTGCCTTTGAAGCGAGGGTCCATCAAGGTGGCCTCCTGGAGGAAGTTCTTAATGTCTTCATCCTGTAATAAAACATGACAAACTATTTAGTGTTTTACAGTTAAAATTATTTTACAATATTTTTTAAATAGTTTACAAATATTAAAAATATGTGATTTGCCTTCATTTCTTTTTTTAAGCATAAGCTCTTAATGAAAATGAAAAATACCTGATATCGTTTCTCCAGATCTCCCCAGACTTTCTCTTTCAAAGTACTGGTAAACACAGTGTCCTGTTCAGCCACTGTAAAATGCTCCTCCAGCTTAGTCAGTATGGGTAAAATTTGGCCACATGTGGGAGACTTCTCACTGGATACACAGAGGGTTGAGGTGTACATCAGCTTCATGTTTTTAACAAAATCCTCTGCTTTCTGGAACTCATCATCTGTGAGTCTTTCCAGTCTGGGGCAAAAAAGAAAATATTAAGATAAGAAGAAAAAAAAACATCTATTCCTTGAGAAACATCTATAACACTTTTTTTTATATTTACATTTACATTTACATTTAGGCATTTAGCAGACGCTCTTATCCAGAGCGACTTACATTTTTATCTGATTACACATCTGAGCAGTTGAGGGTGAAGGGCCTTGCTCAAGGGCCCAACAGTGGCAACTTGGTGGTTGTGGGGTTTGAACCTGGGATCTTCCGAACCGTAGTCCAATGCCTTAACCACCGAGCTACCCCTGGTATATGATCTTTTTGTCTATTACTTGTCTTTCTCCATTGGCTTCCTGAGTCGTTGGTCAAATGATGCTGCCTGGATGGCCGGGAACTGCTCTACAAATCTCTCCACCATCAAAAAAAGGGAGTTCCACCGTGTTTTGACATCCAGAATCATGTTATGTTGTGGCAGATCTGAAATACAAATGCAAATTTTGAATTACAATCTACAAGAATATGTGTAAAACAAATATTACTTTCAATGATATATATATATATATAATGACTATGCTACTTACTGAGAAGTAGCTGCTTCTCCCGCAACACAATCTTTGCCATGAGGACCTCCTCAGCCACACTACAACAGATCGAAGTCTGGCACACCACTTTGTAATAGCACTAATGCTATAAACCTTTTGTGCAGCCAGATTTAGGGTGTGGGCAAAGCACCCCACCTTTAAAATCTTAAGATTCTTCAGTGCAACATCCATATTGCTGGCATTGTCTACTGTGGCAGCTACTACAACTTTAGTGTTTATCTGGAATTCCTCTAGAATGCAATTTATCTCGTCTGCCACCACGAGGCCTGTTTGTGACTCATACACAGCTTTGGTGTTTAGCACTTTTTGCTTAATGTGGCCTTCACTGGTGTAGTGCACAGTAACTGTTAAATAGTGGTCCTGTGCCACACTGGTCCACCCATCACATGTGATAGCAGCCTTACTCACTTGTGCTAACTCCTGAATAACATTTTGTTTCTCAACAGAGTACCATGCAGGAATAAGAGTGTTGGACAAATCATCTCTGGATGGGGGTCGGTAGCGAGGATTAAGGGCAGCAGACATCTCCCTAAAAATTATTTATTTATTGATTAATACATTTTTGGACTATTTTTAACTATTTATATATATATATATATATATATATATATATATATATATAACATAATAATGTATTTAAAAAATAAATATATAAACCTATATATATATATATGAACAGTATGTATATATTACCTGAAACATGGGGATTCCACAGTGGAAAAGGAATGCAGTCCCTTGACCACAAATTTTGTCACAGCCCTGTGAAGTTCCTCGACCTTCTCATTAGTCAAATTAGTCTTCTTTGCAATAGTAAATGGGGTCACTGTTGTAGTACTACTAGTACTAGCTGGAAAGCCATAATTATAAACAGAATCCATGTTACATTAGTATTTTACAAATCGTTTGGCCATTTGTTAGCATGAGTGCAAGATTTGCATTTTGCTATTAACATTACATTATCATACTACTAACCTGCGGAAAGGCTGCTGACGTCATCATAATCGGCGGACTCATTTTTGCTGGAGTCGTCCACACCGATAGTGTCAGCTGTTGTGCGCCAGCTGTCAAACACGGTGCATCCCTCTGCTTTTAAGTTTATTCCGTGTGCCCGCAAATGTTTCATAAGATTTTATGTGTTTCCCCCTTTACACACAATTGCTGTGAAACATTTGCTGCACGTCGCGGTGTCAGAATCCTTTTTCGTGAAATATAGCCACACTTTCGACCGTTTAGTTTTAGGCATTTTTTTTTCTCAAGCTAAGCTAGCGGTAGAGCACCTGCTGCCGTCAGAGCGAGTGTAGCGTTAGTTGCTGCATTCACGCACATCTCGGATCTCGCATCTCTCATTTCCTGATTATTTGCGCTTTTAATTTTTTATCTAATCTAATAAACTTTTAATCTACAAAAATAAAATGGACAGTAACATTACTGCAACAAAGTTTTGTTAAGTGGCACCGAAATGAGGCACCGAAATTCGCGTTCTGTTTCGGTCCGGTGCATACCGGTTCTATAGGTACCGGTTCCGTATTAGCACCGGTTTTCGGTACCCAACCCTACACTTGACCAACGATGATTGACAGGCATATCCACCATTAGTGTCCTGAAGGTAGGCGGTACCTAGGAGCTAACAGAAAACAGAACCTACACAAGAAAACGGTTCGTAACAGTAGGGCACGAGGGAGGGTTCCAGATGCCGCCATTCGACAGAAATGCAGTAGACTGCAGTAAGACTCGCGGCAGTGGCTTGTGTTTTTACATCAACACGGAATGGTTGATGTAAACACACAAGAACTCTGTGCTAGTTTCTAGCTTTTGCTCTTCATTGCTGGAGATTGTGACTGTTAGATGTAGTCCTTTTTATTTACCACGGGAACTCACCACCGTTTTCATTATCGGAGTGTGCATTCCACCTAGCGCTAAGGCGCTCTGTGAACTGTATGCAAGGATCAGTAATCTGCCCCAACAGATGGACTGTTTATTGTTGCTGGAGATTTCAACCATGCAAATCTCAAGTCTGTGCTTCCTAAATTCCATCAGTATGTAGACTTTGCAACGAGAGGGGAAAACATCCTGGATCTTGCTTACACAAACATCCCCGGCGCATATCGGGCAGAGCCCTGCCCCTACCTCGGCTACTCAGACCACATCTCTGTAATGCTAATTCCATCATACAGACCACTCGTCAGGCATTCAAAACCGGTGCTGAAGCAGGTGAAAACCTGGCCAGCAGGAGGGATCTCTGCTCTTCAGGACTGTTTTGAGGACACTGACTGGAACATGTTTAGGGAGGCTGTGACTTCACTGACTTGGAGGAGTACATGTCATCAGTGACATCAATAAGTGCACCGATGACATCACTGTCAATTCAATTCAATTCAATTTTATTTATATAGCGCTTTTAACAATGGTCATTGTCTCAAAGCAGCTTCACAAAAATTTAAGAAATAAAAAAAAAAAAAAAAAAAAAAAAAGCATGTCTCCAAGAGCATCATCTCATGACCCAACCAGAAACCGTGGATTACTGTAGAGGTGCGTGCACTTCTAAGGACCCGAGACTCCTCCTTCAGAGCGGGGGACAAGGTGGCCCTAAGAATAGTAAGGGCCAAACTGTCCCAGGCCATCAGAGATGCAAAGCGCCCACACACCCAGAGAATTCACAACAACTTCAAGGACAGTGGTGACACACAGCACATGTGGAAGCGCATACAAGCCATCACTAACTATAGGACATCATCAACTGCCTGTGACAATGACGGCTCCCTTCCAGATGCGATGAACAGCTTCTACACACTGTTCAACATTCGGAACGATGTGACTGCGTGGAAGACTAGCCCTCCTCCGAACGACCAGGTGCTGTGTCTCACAAAGGCTGATGTGAAGAAAACTCTATGCAGAGTCAACCCACGAAAAGCTGCCAGTCAACCTCCCAGACAGAGTGCTCAGAGAATGTGAGGAACAGCTCACATTGGCAGATGTTCTCAATGACATCTTTAACATCTCTCTGTGCAGTGCCGTCGTTCCCACATGCTGCAAGTCTACCACCATCGTCCCCGTGCCGAAGAAGTCTTCTGTGTCCTGTCTCAATGACTACCGCTCTGTTGCACTCACACCCATTATAATGAAGTGCTTCTAGCGGCTCGTCGTGAGACACATCAAGACCCTGCTGCCCCCATCATTGGACCTACTGCAGTTTGCGTATCGTTCAAACCGTTCGACGGATGACGCCATCTCCACCACACTCCACCTGGCACTGACACACCTTGACACTTACGTTAGAATGTTTTACATAGATTTCAGTTTAGCATTCAATACAATCATCCCCCAACACCTGATCGGGAAGCTGAGCCTGTTGGGCCTGAACACCTCCCTCTGTAACTGGATCCTGGACTTTCTGACCAAAAGGCTCCAGTCAGTGAGGATTGGGAACTGCGCCTCCAGCACCACCACAATGAGCACTCGGCCCCCGCAGTGCTGTGTGCTCAGTCCCCTGCCGTTCACACTGCTGACTAATGATTGTGTAGGGACACACAGCTCCAATCATATCATCAAGTTTGCTGATAGCACAACCGTGATGGGTCTCATCAGCATGAATGACGAGTCAGCATACAGAGAGGAAGTGCAGAGGCTAACGGACTGGTGTAAGAACAACGTCTTGGCTTACTTTGCTGTAACCCTGTTCCCTGAAAAAGCGGGAACAAGATGCTGCGTGAAAATGCTATGGGAACAACTTTCTGTGTTGCTGAATGTGAAGCATGTGTGTATCAAACACGGCAAATTTTGGCATATATAGCCTCGGTCAGGTGATGCCATCTGATGAAGTGCACCTGCAGTATATAAATAGGAGTTGTCTTTAACCACAACTGAAATGATCTCATGTGCAGCAGGCCCAAAGGTATCACCGTGGATGCAGCTGCCATGAGACCTAAAAATCCCTGAAAGTGATGAACAGTCACTTTCTGGCCTAGCTTGGTTTCCTTCAGGGTGTTGGAAATGGATTTGTCATGCGCAGGAGACACCTGTGCCCGCATTGCGATCTAATCCTACGTGACTCAATCCTTAAAGAATCAAGATGAGCTAGGATGACATGCCTATGTCGGAGCGTTATCTTCTGCATTTTGTATATGTGCGGGTGACAGAGCTAGGGCAAATGGAAGGCCCCGATAATGGTAAGCTTTGCCCCCAAAGCGAACCTCAGGAATTTCCTGTGTTGTGACAATATTTCCATATGAAAATATGCGTCCTTCAGGTCGATTGTCGCAAACCAATCCTCTGGTTGGATTTGAGAACAATCGTTTTGAGTCAACATTTTGAAACTGTACTTTTTCAGATAGCAGTTAAGCCCGCGAAGATCTAAAATTGGACGCTCCTGCCCCCCCCACCCCAGTTTTTCTTGGAACCAGGAAATACCGACTGTAGTAGCCTGACTCTCTGTCTGGTAGGGGAACATGTTCTATGGCCCCTTTCCCAGCAGCATTGCAATTCCAGAGTCGGAAGGTGCGCCCTTTCCGGTTTCACGGAAGTGGAGACCACACCGTTGAAACGCGGAGAGCAATTTGCAAACTGGATCTTGTAGCATCTTTCTACAGTCCTTAATACCCAAGGAGATACACCTGGCAGTAGATTCCATGCTGTCAGTTTCTCCGAAAGCGGGGGGGGGGGGGGGGGGGGTTAGAAGTTCGGCAGGAGATAACCGAAAACTAACCTCATGTTGGAGTCCATTGTTGCCAAGTCAAGACAAGTGTTGGCTTTTTTTTTAGGGAAGATGATGTCCCAGGAGAAAGATAGCCCATAAGCGTCTCTTCTAATTGATGCATCATCGTATAACCCCGCGCTTCCGCATCAACGATACTTGAATAAATCGAAGTGGATGGTATGAAAACACATGATGAATAAGGCTTGCTCCAAGAGCAAGTTAACTCACTGTGGAGGTCGCTAAACAAAGGGAGAGAGCTTCGTTGAAGCTCCGCCCCCCGGCTACTTGACAGAAGTCTGTCGTTTAATTTAGAGTGTTTGGGAAAATTTGCTCCTGCGCTTTTATTACATCAAGCAGCTCCTCAAACTCTCTGTCATCAATAGAGGAGGGTTCTGAGGGAACTACTTCCATTTCTGCAGAAGCAAATGAGGAGGTCTCTCCTGCGCAATCACGAAAAGCGCCGAGGCACGCCCGTGAGGCGAACGGAGACACTTCCCGATCGGGAGAAAGCACGAGATATAGGAGGGAGAGTCCGTCTCGTGCGCCTCTTCCAGAACCGTACTTGAACTCCCGGAATGCGTCGCGGCTCGTGGTTTCTCCTTAAAGAAAGTAAGCCGCGTGTGAGGCACCTTTATCGGGAGGGGTCACAGTGCCCACACTCTCCTTGAGCTCAAGGACAGCGTGATCTTCACCCAAACACTGGAAGCGATAGGATTATATCATACGGAGGGACACTTTTGAAACTCATCCATCTCAACGGTGAGTCAAACACTCTTTGTTCTTTGTTTTGCTTGTTCACACACGCAGACACAACTAGGCTGTCTTGAAGACAAAAAGATCTGAGGAATGTTTCCGGTTCACTCCTATTTATAACCTGCAGGTGCACTTCATCAGATGACGTCACCTGACCGAGGTTATTAAATTTGCCGTGTTTGATACACACATGCTTCACAACCGGCAACAGAAAGATGTTCCCATAGCGTTTTCACACAGCATCGAGTGTAGCTTTTGAAAGGGAACAACCTGTCTCTCAATGTTGTTAAGACAAAAGAGATGGTGGTTGACTTCGGGAGGACATGGAGCGATCACTCTCTGCTTAACATCGACGGCTCCCTGTGGAGATTGTCAAGAGCACAAAATTCCTGGGTGTCCATCTGGAGGAGAACCTCATCTGGTCCCTCAACACCAGCTCTATGCACAAGAAAGTCCAACAATGTCGTTTCTTCCCTAGAAGGCTGAGGAGGGCCCAGCTTCCACCACCAATCCTCACCAACTTCTATAGAGGGACAATCGAGAGCAACTTGAGCAGCTGAATCACTGTCTAGTTTGGGAATTGTGCCATATCGGACCGCAAGGCCCTACAGCAGATAGTAAGGACAGCTGAGAAGATTTACATTTACATTTAGGCATTTGGCAGACGCTCTTATCCAGAGCGACTTACAAAAAGTCGCTCTTACAAAAGATCATCGAGGTCCCCTCTATTAAAGACATACAGTATACACCACACGCTCAGCATTGTGGCTGATCAGACACACCCATCTCACTCACTCTTCACCCTCCTGCCATCTGGAAAAAGTTACAGAAGCATTCGGGCACTCACATCAAGAATATGTAACACTTTTTACCCACAAGCCATCCGTCTCCTCAACACAAAGGGACTGGACTGATAAAACACACACACACACACACACACACACACACACACATCACTTGAACAACTATCTAAATAACACCAGGACTGATAAACACACACATGCACAAACACTCTGATCTACAACCATCTCACAATTTGTTCATACGGACCTACCTGATCTTCTCTTTTTGCACTATATTGCACAATATTGATTGTAGATGCGGACATATTATTTCATTAGTTTTGACGTGTATCTTTGGCTTGCCTTTTTTACTCACACGACAAACTGAAGTCCGATGATCTCTTTTGTCTCTGATCATTTCGCTTTCAGGTATGGAGGTCAGTAGGGCACGGCTGTTGCTTGCCCACTTAGTGAGGTTGAACCTTCCACTTGCACAGAGGCTTGTGAGATCATTGTACAGGGCGACTGCTTGATCATGGGTTGCAACAAACTTCAAGCAGTCGTCGACGTAAAAGTTTTTAAGTACTGTGTTAACTGCCACAGCATGTGCATTGCTGCGGTTTCCTTCCGCTGTCTTTCTAAGGGCGAAGTTATCATCTTATACTCAACTAAATCTTGGTTCACGTCTTCGTTCGGCCACCATAGGAAGCGCAGCAGATCTGTGTCCTTCTCGGGGACTCTCACTTGATAGTACATGGCTTCTACATCTGACATCATGGCAATTTCTTCTTGCCTAAAGCGTGTGAGCACGCCGATGAGTGAGTTTGTTAAGTCTAGTCCTTGTAGGAGCTCACTATTTAGTGACACTCCTTGATAACTGGCAGCACAGTCAAAAACCACCCTCAGTTTATCATTTTGAGGATGATAGACGCCATTGTGCGGTATGTACCACACCTGACCATCTTGGCGGTTTACGTGATGTGTTGGGACCCTGACTGCATGACCCTTTTTAAGCATGTCATTCATGAAGTTTGTGTACTCCTCGTGAAAGGAGCTGTTACTATTAAGTTTTCTTTTAAGGTTTAATGCGCGCTGCATAGCTGTACTTCGGTTATTTGGCATTTGAATGACTTTTTTAGTGGAAGGCCGATGTGGTAGTGATTATTTATGATCTGCAGAGAGTCTAAAAACTGATAGTCTTCCTGTGACCACTCGGTCTTATCATCACAATTTTGTTCAGGAAAATCGTGGTTGAACTGCTGTATCAGCATTTGTTCTACACTTTCAATGGAGGTTCTGTTAACTGTAGCGCTCGCTGGTTCGTCAGGTTCACGGAGAGGCCCGTTCACAGTCCATCTGAGAGCATTCTGTACTGCGTATGGCCCTTCATGCCTGCTATTAATTACTCGCCGTGGTTCTAGGAGTTTGTGCTGTTTATTTCCTATCAGAATTTCGATTCCAGCGCTAATCTGGGGCAACTTTACATCGCTAAGGTAGGACCACTGGTCGGTGTCATGCTGTTGTGGAATACTTTCCACTGTAGCTGGGATATTCTATCGTGTAAACACGTTGGGAAGTTCAATAAAGGTGTTTTCTTCCAGGCTACTGATCTCCAAATCATTGAGCATGTAACTTTCTACTAGTTTTGTGGAGTTCATGGTGCTCAGCAGTATTTTAACTCTTTTGCCTTGTACATTTAATCACCTTGCTAATGACTCTGTACAGAATGTGGTGGAACTACCTTGGTCTATAAATGCATACACTTCTGCCATTTTGTCACCCTTCTTGGACTTTATTTTAACAGGTACTATGGGGAGGATGCAATTACCTCCAGCCCCAGTGAGGGCATTTGTTTCGTGACCTAATGTAGCTGGCGGTTAACTTTCAGTTTCAGTTTCGTCGGACACGTGACTTTTTTTCTTACAATCCTTAATTAAATGTCCCTTAACTAAGCATCGAAAACAAAATCCATTCCAATTTAAAAATTCTACTTTGTCTTTGTGTGTCTGATCGTTGAGTTTTACGCAGTTGTCTAAGATATGGTCCTCTTTACAATATGCGCACGGCTTAGTGAAAGCGCTAACAGCTAATGTACCGGCATTCTTCATTATAATCGAGTCTTTGTGAATTTTACCAACCTGTCTGACCTCGGTTGCAAAGCTGACCCTGGCTTTTCCTTCCCTTTTTTGTTTGTGGCCTTGAAGGGATGTGCGACCGTGTTTCTTATCACTGTTCATGGAGTCCAGGTCGGCGAAGAGCGGGTCGGAGTACAGTCTGGCTTGTTGATCTATGAAGTCCACCAGTTGGGCAAACTTGGCTCTCATCCCGTAGTACTCGCAGTGCTGGCGTGCGCACAACTTCCACCTGTCGATCAGCTTGTAGGGCAGTTTCATAAGAATGGTGTTCATGCACTTGCTGCTGTTCAACTCGTCCATAGATTCACGGTTTGCCATTGCGTTTTGGCAAGTTGTCAAGAAAGAGGAGAGGGCGCTTAAAGCCCTTCCGTCGTCTGTCTTTATGTTTGGCCAATTAGTTGCCTTTTGCTTATAAGCCGTTGCAATTCTCAGCTCGTTTCCGAACCTGTCGAGTAGCAGTTTCTTTGCTCTTGCATACCCATCTTTCATGTGCATGCAGCTCGTTACAAGGTCTTTGGGTTCCCCTGTGGTGTACAGTTCAAGGTAGGACAGCTTATCGATGTCATTGTCAGCTTTAGATTCAACGAAACGTTCAAAGGACAGCATGAAGAATTTAAACTTGAGCGGGTCTCCGTAAAAGGGAGGAATGCTGCGCTGAGGCAGGGAGGACATCATTTGGCTCCTCGCGAGCATTTCTGTGAGTTCTGCCTGACGTTGCATTTGGTAATGCACTGTGTCAAGTCCATGACGTAGGTAATCATTATTTCGAGTGTCCCTTAAGGTGTTTGTCATTTGTGTGTTTGCGCTTATGGGCACACCTGAGTGCGCTGCCCCGTATACCGTTAGCATTTGAGAATATGCTGTATCAAATCTCTGACGTAGGTGTTCATTGTTTAAAGTGGGGCATTCATTTAGAGTGCTTGCCATTGTGGATCTGACGCTGATGGGCTCGCTCAAACGGGCTGCCTCGCGCCGTGGTGGCAGTTCGTAATATTCCATGGACGCACTGCCCTCGTAAAGTTCGTTGTATTCCAATTTAGGAAAGTGCGAGCCGCTCGTTTCAATAATTGAGCTCTCTCTTGGCTGTCGTCGGCTGTTGTATACTGAGTCGGGAAAAGGCGCGCTGCTCGAGTCAATGACTGCGCTCTCTCGTGCTGAACGTTCTACACAGTTTTGACTTTGAAGCGCTCTTAACTTGGCATTGTGCATCGCGAGCGATGTTTTAATTTCCAACCTTTCCTTTTTTACCTTAAGTTTTGCTTCCTCCACTTCTAGCTCATAACGTTCGTTCAAGGTTGCTACCTTGGCCAGCAGAGCTGCTCTGCTGGCTTCTTCTTTGCGGCGAGATGAGGAAGCTGCATATGTTGCGGACTTTGTCGATGCTGCTGACACTGCCCTTCCGCGGGGCTCAGCCGCCGCAACTTGTGACACGCTGTCTTCTGATGAGATTTCGTCGTTGCATGTTCGAGATGTCATAGAGTGGCCCTTGGTGTCCGCTATCCAGCGATCCACCATTGCCATAAATGCTGTGCAGCGTTGCATTTCGGGCATGAAGCAGATGTCGTGATCATGGTCGAGTTCATCTTCATGCATGCACAATGACACCTCAACGTTGCTACTAGTAAATTATTTTATCAGCTGTTTGTATTTCGGGCTGTACTTGGTTTCAACAGTATCTAGGTTGCATACATTGTTCATAAGCGTCTCTATTTCATCTGACATTACAATCGGTTGATCCAACTTGCATTTTCTTGCTTCCAGAGTTTTGTTAAGCTTCTCTTTTCTGTTCGCTCCGATGAGCACCATCCGGCTCTCTAGCGAGGTGCTTGGAGCGTTATCCTCGTTGTTTAACATGGTGAGGTTCAAAGCGCGCAGCTCTCTTTCGTTTTCGTTTTCAACAGTTACTTATCTTCTCGCTTAAACAACGGAGTAAGCTTTTGACTTATATAATAAACTTAATGCTTAATGCTTAACTAATGAATAAAATAGAATAAATAAAATAAAACAAATAAACACAACAACAAGTTCATAACAAGTACGATATGGCTCTTACATTTATCTTCTGCAATTTCATTCATCCATTCATTCATCTTCTATACCGCTTTATCCTGTGATCAGGGTCGCGGGGGACCTGGAGCCTATTCCAGGAGGCTTTCGGGCACATGGCAGGGTACACCCTGGACAGGGTGCCAATCCATCGCAGGGCACACACTCACACACATTCACCCATCCATTCACACACTATGGGCAATTCAGGAACGCCAATTAGCCTAACCTGCATATCTTTGGACTGTGGGAGGAAACCGGAGAACCCGGAGGAAACCCACCAAGCACGGGGAGAACATGCAAACTCCATGCACACAGAGACGGGAATCGAGCCTGGCCAGGGAATCGAACCCAGACCCTGGAGGTGCAAGGCAACAGTGCTGACCACTACACCACCGCGCCGTCTCTTCTGCAATTTTTTGCATAAAAATATTTTAAAATAATTGCTGCTAATCAGGAATGTCAAATGTTTACTCTTTCTCCTCCCAATACCTCAACACTACAAAAGTACTGAAACCTGTTACGTTGTTGTGTTCGTCACATTGTAGCTCTTTGTTTGCACATTTACACGTGCACTTTGTTGCCTGTTGTCTATTGTTGTCTCTTTTTGCATAGAAATAGTTTTAGGTTAACTTAAAAATATATATATTTTTAAATTGTGTTGTAAATTCATGTTGTTGCATGTATGTACCACCTTGGTCCTGGAGGAATGTTGTTTCATTTCACTGTGTACTGAAATGTATATGGTTGGAATGACAATAAAAGCCTACTTGACTTGATTTGACTAATTTAATTTAATTAATTGTATTTTATTTTACTCACTCACTCACACACTCACTCACTCAATGTCTATACCGCTTTATCCTGTATACATGGTCATGGAGTGTACCCCGCCTAGTGCCCGAAGTCTCCTGGGATAGGCTCCAGGTCCCCCGTGACCCTGAACACAGGATTAAGCGGTATAGAAAATGAATGAATGAATGAATGGTCATGGAGAACCTGTAGCCTATCCCAAGAGTCAGGAGCATGAAGTGGAGTACACTCTGGATGGGGTGCCAATCCATCACAGAGCACACACACATACACACACACATACTGTATACACCCACTCACATGTTCATTCACACACTAATGGTAATTTGGGAACATCAATTAGCCTAATCTGCAAGTCCTTAGACTGTGGAAGGAAACCGGTGTACCCAGTGAAAATCCACCAAGCAGAAGAAGAACATGCACATTCCATGCACACAGACCCATGACTGGAATTGGACCCTGGAGGTATGAGACAACAGTGCTAAAAAATACACATTATTTTATTTTATTAATTTGTGAGACCTGTTTCTTTTACTCTAAGAACTCACTGTAGTCAGCATCTACAGTTATCACCTCTCAATTTGAACAGCAATATTCACCCTCTACCATGTGCTAATGTCCATTGGGGACATCCCCGGAAGATTTGCATGTTGATTAGTAGAAATGTACATCATCAATGTGAATTTATAGTCATTCATTCATTCATCTTTTATACCGCTTTATCCTGTATTTAGGGTCACGGGGACCTGGAGCCTATCCCAGGAGACTCTGGGCACAAGGCAGGGTACACCCTGGACAGCGTGCCAATCCGTCGCAGAGCACGCACACACACACACACACACACACACACACACACACACACACACACACACACTATGGTCAATTTGGGAACGTTGGACTGTGGGAGGAAACCCACCAAGCACGGGGAGAACATGCAAACTCCATGCACACAGAGACTGGAATCGAGCCTGGCCGGGGAATTGAACCCGGACCCTGGAGGTGCAAGGCGACAGTGCTAACCACCGTGCTGCAATTTATAGTCAGTGCCACATAAAATATGTTTGTAGATACTAATGGTAAGAAATTAATATAAAGATGTTAAAAAGGAAATAAGGCATCAAAATTACTTTGTGTTGTTTAATAATTTTGACCTTGAGGTCTATTGTTTTGGGCTCTGTCTTTCATCCTATAATTTATTTGATCTGCAAGATCTGGCACAGGATTTACACCAGACATTCTTCCTGACACTACACTCCCATTTACTAACCAGGCTTGAGACCAGCATTGCATGCAGTAGCTTAGTTCTGTGGGCAGTAGTGTTAAGGGTCTTGTCCAAGAGACCAGCAATGGTGACCCAAGAGTGGCAGGGTTTGAACCCCCAACCTTCCATCAACCCAGAGTCTCAACCGCCTAAGTCACCACTCTTTCTTCCTTTCTTTCTTTCTTTTATCACTTTGTTTGGATTAAAAGAAGCATAGAGTCTTTGAATAATATATTCACTGTCTGATGGTGTGAGAAATTGTCAGCTAGTTAGGGTGGAGAGGGAAAACAGCAAGGGAGGTACAGTAGTATGTAAATGCAAGCAGATGGTAAAGAAGGCGAGTACCATTGAAAAACTTACCTTGTTGTAAGTCTATGCTGAGGGAATTTTTTTTCTTTAATGAAACTTTGTATTAAGTGTAGCTTTTTATATCTCCCACTCACTCCCAAATGAATTCACCCTGAAGTTATTTTCATTGTACTTAAAAGCAGAAAAAACCTTAAATAAAAAGTCATTGCAATGTGGAATAGTGACTAATATCAAGGAAGTATTATTTTCCATGGGTTGAACTGTAGCATCCGCTCTCACTCAGCTATTTCAGAATGAGATAAGGAATGCTTGGCAGCAAAAACAGGTCAATTCAGATTTATTTTCGGATGGGACTGAGACCAGAGCTGATTATGGTGGGAAAACGTACCAGACACTGTGAGGAAGCTAGGCCATACACTGCACTAAAATAATTAAAAATAATTGCTAATTTAAAAACAACAGCTCTCTATAAGGAGAGCTTTGCTGACAGATATGATCTTTTGCAATGTGAAATTAACAATTTTACCTGAGCTGCCACCTCATTCACACAAGTACATTCTATGTAGATTTATAATTTTTTTACATTCATCACATTGACAGTTTTGCTTAAGCCAAGTTGATTATTTTGATTTACCTTTATTTTATTTATTTTTTGCTTCCTCATGATTTGGATGGTCTTAATGTATAATAAATAGTCCAATTCACGATATGCAGACACTATTAAGCCATTTTATGACATGTTGCTGATAGTTGACACATTCTTAAGCAAGAAGGCTTGTTCATGACTATAAATTGATTAGAAGAGTGGACTATTTGTACTAAGTGTCATCCACTTTAAATCAAATGAACAAACTCGAGATCGATAACCACAAGTAAAATCACATCTGCTGTGCTAATGTACTCAGCCCCCAACACTAACGTAGCTAACTAATAATCTCTCTCTGTCTCTCTCTATTTCTCTCTCATTTAATTAAAAGCATGTGGAGACAGTCAGTGGCAGAAGCTACAGGAGTTATTTACACTTAGTTAGCGTCATTCCTGTTTACTCCCCCCTGTGCTTTTCCGGACCTTGGCTTCTGTTTATCTTGGGGCATTGTTTTATTACCTTCAAAACTCTACTGGGAGGATGTGTGCGATGTAGTTGCTTAGCAACAAGAGCACATCGATGAGCTGCTGGATTTGAGAAAGGAGGAGCGAAGAGGAAGCTAGAGAGGGAGGGGTAAAATGAGGAGAAGTAAAAGAATTTGACAGCATTTAAAGCAAAAAAGGAAACTGTAATGCATTAATCATATTATAGGAATAGCATTTAATTTAAAATAGAAGAAAAAGTGTTATATATTTGTATAAATTTTTTTCAGTTAAACATGCTTAAAAATGGCATAATATTTAAAAATTGTTTACTAAATACTAAACAAAAAGTAAAATCAATAATGAAGTCAATCTTTGATCTTTGAAAGGAGGTTAATTTTAGTTAAGTTTAGTTTATGTTTAACAGTAAAGTAGTGAGTGGTCTTGTTTTTCATTTTATTTATATAAAATCAATGATTGTTTTTAAGCTAAAGATTCACATTTTAGCTTACATTTTAGAGAATTATAAATAACAAGGTGTTTTTGCAATTCCTGTTAGCTGTTTACCAGGATTATGAAATTAATTTCACTGCAGGCCAATACTGTGAGACCAATTTTAAATGTATTTTTGTATGAAGGATGTGCACAATTATCAAGACTCTCTTTTTTTCCTTTCAGGCTTTTCCTTCACTACTGGACATGGTTGAAGCTAACGGCATGTGTTTGGCTTGTTTACAGCCCACACTCCCCTGCTGGTCTTGTATAACATGAAAAAAAAAATGAAGATGCAAAAGTTACACAGGAGAGTGCTTCACTGGCATCTCACCAAATGTTTAATCATAATTACTGTTACAATTATAAGCTAATTGTTATTAGTGAGATTGGAACAACACTGAGGGAAATGTCAGGGCAACTGGCAGGAGATTATGTCTCTGACATTCTCTTCAGATTAATTTTCTGTTGCTTTTTGCTTCTTTATGCAAACAAGGAGTAGAACACTGTGGTATGTAACACTGATATTAAACAGTACTTAAGTATACTGCCCATGTAAGTACAACCATGTTGTTAAGTACAGCACATGTACAACAACATGGTTGTAAATATAACAGCACAGCCAATGGCCACACAGTGAGCATGGTGGAGAAACTCTACAGCAGTGATAAATTACAGCTGTCTCAGGAGGCAGATACTATAGTTTCCAGAGTCTGGTATCTGTGTGATCCATTCATTTTTTCACCTTTTGAACTAAGAATGTGTGCGGTACCATGTAATAGACCAGCATTCTATCTAGCATGTATTCCTGCCTTATGCCTGCAGTGTTCCTGGAATATGCTAGACCCTGATGAAGCACTATATCAAAGTAGATGAATGAATTAATAATGACATTACACAAGAAATTATTTATAAGTATTGCGTGTGTATTGTGTGTCAAAGAATGTTTTTTTTTTTTTTTTTTACATAGAAATGAATGTTTCTTTAAGGGCAACTCTAATATGAATACTGAGAATGTACAGTGGTGTGAAAAACTATTTGCCCCCTTCCTGATTTCTTATTCTTTTGCATGTTTGGCACACTTAAATGTTTCTGCTCATCAAAAACCGTTAACTATTAGTCAAAGATAACATAATTGAACACAAAATGCAGTTTTAAAATGAAGGTTTACGTTATTAAGGGAGAAAAAAACTCAATCTACATGGCCCTGTGTGAAAAAGTGATTGCCCCCCTTGTTAAAAAATAACTTAACTGTGGTTTATCACACCTGAGTTCAATTTCTGTAGTCACCCCCCAGGCCTGAT
Organism: Channallabes apus; assembly: GCA_030522415.1. NCBI lineage: Eukaryota > Metazoa > Chordata > Actinopteri > Siluriformes > Clariidae > Channallabes > Channallabes apus. The sequence continues at coordinate 28,007,025 of CM060108.1, read as the reverse complement.
TACTGCCACACCTGTTTCAATCAAGAAATCACTTGAATAGGAGCTACCTGACACAGAGAAGTAGACCAAAAGCACCTCAAAAGCTAGACATCATGCCAAGATCCAAAGAAATGCAGGAACAAATGAGAACAAAAGTAATTGAGATCTATCAGTCTGGTAAAGGTTATAAAGCCATTTCTAAAGCTTTGGGACTCCAGCGAACCACAGTGAGAGCCATTATCCACAAATGACAAAAACATGGAACAGTGGTGGACCTTCCCAGGAGTGGCCGGCCGACCAAAATTACCCCAAGAGCGCAGAGACAACTCATCCGAGAGGCCACAAAAGACCCCAGGACAACATCTAAAGAACTGCAGGCCTCACTTGCCTCAATTAAGGTCAGTGTTCACGACTCCACCATAAGAAAGAGACTGGGCAAAAAACGGCCTGCATGGCAGATTTCCAAGGCGCAAACCACTTTTAAGCAAAAAGAACATTAAGGCTCGTCTCAATTTTGCTAAAAAACATCTCAATGATTGCCAAGACTTTTGGGAAAATAGCTTGTGGACCGACGAGGCAAAAGTTGAACTTTTTGGACATCTGTCGTAAAAGTAACACAGCATTTCAGAAAAAGAACATCATACCAACAGTAAAATATGGTGGTGGTAGTGTGATGGTCTGGGGTTGTTTTGCTGCTTCAGGACCTGGAAGGCTTGCTGTGATAGATGGAACCATGAATTCTACTGTCTACCAAAAAATCCTGAAGGAGAATGTCCGGCCATCTGTTCGTCAACTCAAGCTGAAGCGATCTTGGGTGCTGCAGCAGGACAATGACCCAAAACACACCAGCAAATCCACCTCTGAATGGCTGAAGAAAAACAAAATGAAGACCTTGGAGTGGCCTAGTCCTAGACATGAATCCTATTGAGATGTTGTGGCATGACCTTAAAAAGGCGGTTCATGCTAGAAAACCCTCAAATAAAGCTGAATTACAACAATTTTGCAAAGATGAGTGGGCCAAAATTCCTCCAGAGCACTGCAAAAGACTCGTTGCAAATTATCGCAAACGCTTGATTGCAGTTATTGTTGCTAAGGGTGGCCCAACCAGTTATTAGGTTCAGGGGGCAATTACTTTTTCACACAGGGCCATGTAGGTTTGGATTTTTTTTCTCCCTAAATAATAAAACCCCTCATTTAAAAACTGCATTTTATGTTTACTTGTGTTATCTTTGACTAATAGTTAAATGTGTTTGATGATCAGAAACATTTTGTGTGACAAACATGCAAAAGAATAAGAAATCAGGAGGGGGGCAAATAGTTTTTCACACCACTGTATATGCTGTTAGGGATTGTTGGACACTATCTGTATCTGTATGTGTTTTCAAATATTTGTATGTAAATTTAGATATTCCATTGACATAAACCATGACAAAAAGACAAATGTAGAAATGTCAGCACTATCAGTGAAAAAAATAAAAAGATGTTCCAGGAAGGTGCTGAACTATAGATTCCATCAGCACTGGTCAAGTGCCCCTGATTATTCTGGTTTGTGTTTAGTTACACAGTAACGTCTCGGGTTACTTTGCTGTAACCCTGTTCCCTGAAAAAGCGGGAATGAGATGCTGCGTGAAAACGCTATGGGAACATCTTTCTGTGTTGCCGGTTGTGAAGCATGTGCGTATCAAACACGCCAAATTTTGGCATATATAACCTCGGTCAGGTGACGTCATCTGATGAAGCGCACCTGCAGGTTATAAATAGGAGTGAACTGGAAACATTCCTCAGATCAATTTTGTCTAAAAGGACGTCCAGTCACGCAAGCAGTGTGGCATTGGAGCGCAGCATTTCGTTCCCGCTTTTTCAGGGAACAGGTTTACAGCAAAGTAACCCGAGACGTTCCCTTTCAAAAGCTACCCTCGATGCTGCGTGAAAACGCAAGGGTCTGGACACCCAAAGTTGTTTAGCGTGTGCGCACAAAGGCCACGGAGGTCTCAGAGCTAGCTCTGGGAGGCTGAAATGAGGACCGTGAGCCCGGAGGAGCATGAACATCCAGAATATAAAATCTAAAAAATGTGTGCGGAGAGGACCAACCTGCCGCATCACACACTTGCTGCAGGGGGACACCTATTGCCAGCACAATAGATGAGGCAATAGCCCTGGTCGAATGTGCCCTGATCTCCAAGAGGCGAAGTGAAACCATGCGCCTCATAGGCTAGGGCAATAGCATCTCTCACCCAATGTGACCATGTTTGTGGAGTGGCGGCCGCCCCCCGGTTGCGGTCCCCATAGCATATGAAATGCTGCTCTGATTTACGCCACTGGCTAGTGCGGTAGACGTAAAACTGAAGAGCACGTACTGGGCACTGTAATTCTCTTCAGAAGTCTTTCCTGCTCTGAAACTGTAAAATGGCGGAGGACAGAATGCTTCAAGAACAACTGGGTGCATGGTTGAGAATGGAACTTTCGGATGATAGTTCGGATGAGGATACAGAATAGCTTTGACCAACCCAGGGGCAAAGTCGAGGCAGGATGGAGAGACTAACAAAGCCTGCAGATTTCTAATTCTCTTCAGAGAAGTAACGGCCATGAGAAAAAACATCTTAAGAGTCAGAAACAGGCGCTGACTCTAGTGGTTCGAAAGGGGTGTCAATCAGACCTTTGAGCATAATAGATAAGTCGCCCGCTGCTTGCTCACCAGGGACTATCTGACCATTTTGATTCATACACATTCACATTCCATACAAACTTAAATAATTCTTCTGATTGTGTAAAGCTGTCTTGAGACAATGTCAATTGTTAAAAGCGCTGTACAAATAAAATTGAATTGAATTGAAAATTAAATAAGTCCCCAGAAAGGACAGTGGCTCTAGTGGGCGGCCTCAACCGTTTAGCTACACAAATAAAACGGGCAACTAAAGGGTGCTTTCCCACAGAAACCCCGTCAGTCAGAACATGACAAGCCGAAATAGCGGCTACGTACGTTTTGAGAGAAGTAGTGCATAAGCCCGAGGACAACTTTTCTTGCAGAAACTCCAGCACTGAAACGATTCGGCAGTGGACTGGGTCTACATGTTTTGCCATGCACCAACTTTCAAATACATTCCATTTGAAGGCATAAGTTCTTCTAGAGGAGGGAGCCCTAGCACTTCAATTACACTGGCTGGTTAAGACCAATATCTCTTAATTGTTCCCGATCAGGGGCCAGATGTGAAGGTTCCAGAGCACGGGCCACGGGCCAGAGCACGGGCCATATTGTCCCCTGTGCCTGAGACAGAAGATTCCTCCTCACTGGAATCACTGACGGTGAGCCATCGAGGAGAGATATTAGATCCGAGAACCACACTCTGATCGGCCAACGGGGTGCTATTAGTAAGAGGCACAAACCATGTTGACGACCCTCGCCAGCACTCCCGGGAGCGGAGCTATCGGGGGAAACCGCATAAAGGCGCAATCTGGGTAACGTATGGGCCAAGGCGTTCAGACCCAGGGGAGCTGGAAGAGTCAGAGAGTAGTAAAGGAGAAATCCCTTGGTTGGATTTGAGAAACAATCACTTTGACAGTCAACATTTTGAACCTATATTTATTGATTTTTTTAGATAGCGGTTCAGTCCGTGAAAATCTAAAATTGGACGCAGCCCCCTGTTCCTCTTGGGAACCAAGAAATACCGACTGTAGTACAGATGTCGCCATTAAAAACGCACGTTTCGAGAAAAGGGATCCCGTGACTTGCCGCGGCTTTGCGCAGCTGCGTGCGGGAAGCTGTGAAAATGCTCTTCATTACCTGTAGGGGGCAGTCGTGTTTCAGTCTGAAGTATTGTGTGTTTACTGAAGCCGAAAATGTGTCCAAATTAAACCGCGCATGCGTGTTTGGAGACGCTGTGCCCGCGCTGTGGATCAGTCGTTTGTGGATCATCACGGAGGTACTACACGGCGTGGCTGGAGCTGGAGTTTGTCGTGTTCGAGGTAAGTTTACATTTCTGTTTTGGATGTGATTCTCGCTTTCATGACTCCCAATTAATGTTCATCTTAATCTCAGGACGTACAATTAGCAATATTTCAGTTTTTAATAGTGTGGATATTCATAAAACACCGTTTTCGTGTAAAAACCTGAACCTACAGAGCCCCCCAGGGGTCCTGTGGTAAATAAATAAATAAATAAATAATAACGAACCGAGCGCGCGGATTAATAAACCGAGATGTGTGTTTCTTACCCCCACCCCTCGTGAAAACGCCGTGTTCAAAGAAAGGCTCGCCAGTGAGATGCCATTTCTGAACAAACTGAGTCGTGTGTGTTAAAGCATTAAATGGTAAAAGAGCACTAGCAATAAACGTTTTTTTCTGAATCCGAATTTTATTAATAAGTTACAAGTTAAATTTCAACTGTAAAGAACCTGTACATATGGTCATACAGTATTGACAGCAGCTCTAATTTGTCTAAATCGCATTGCAGACAAGAAAAAGAAGTAGAGTCATCCTGTGACCTTGTGATGCTTAATCTTTCCACACATGATACTTGCTTCACACTTTTTCCTTAATCTCCGGTTCGGTTCTGGTTTTGGTCTGTTCTCATGAGTTGTGAAGCGAGAACAAAGTATAAATATTGTTCATTTGCTAAATTAAGTATCATGAATTTTAATTGAATATCTATCTCTGTATTTTTTCACAGCAGTTTGTGACTGAAAGTGTGTCTGCATCTGACTTCAGGAGTTTCCTGACCAACGTATCTAACGGTCATATTTAAAAATCATAACGTACAGTTATAAAGTACAAAACGTTTCTGTTGGTGTTTAATTTTGTTTCTATGTTTAATACTTATTTGTGGTGTTTTATGTTTTGTACATCTTTTCAAATTGAGACCTCATTTGTAAGTTACTGTTATCTCGTTTTCTCGTTTTTGTATGAATTAATCAAATGTTTGCTTGATATTAAATGTATTTTTTATAAAAAAAAATAAACGCATCTGTGTTTTATTATTAGCTGAGAGTGTGGTTTATTTATTTATTATCATATTTGGTCATTGTAACATGCATTAGGGAGCATTATCTCTGCGACGTGTGTGTGCTATCTGGGAATGAATTAACTTTACTTGATTATTTTAAATAAATCTAATTTGTGCATTAAATATAATTATGTAACTTTTACTTGATTTCTTTGATTGTTAATTTAATTATTAAGTAGATTGTACCTGACAATTACAGGTGGGTTTTACTTAATATTGGAGCAATAACATTTACTTAAAATCTATGTGTGCAAATTGTTAAGAGGATTTTATCAAGTAAATCTTACAAGTTCATTTTTTCAGTGCATGGGTGAACACGATGATTTAAGAATTTAATTAAGCACGTATATATATATATATATATATATATATATATATATATATATGAATATATGTGTGTTTACCATATAAACTTTTTTCTATGTACAGGTACAATCAAGACAAGTCAAGTCAAGAAAAGTAAAATGTAACCAGAAAAATTTAACCAGAAAACGTCTCGGGTTACTTTGCTGTAACCCTGTTCCCTGAAAAGCGGGAACGAGATGCTGCGTTGGAAACGCTATGGGAAACATGTCGGCGGCTGTGAAGCATGTGTGTACAAACACGGCAAATTTTGGCTTCTATAACCTCGGTCAGGTGACGTCATCTGATTAGACTCAGCTGCAGGTTATAAATATCGGTTAGCCGGCGACGACCTCAGATTCATTTGTCTGAACGGATGTCCGGTCACGTGGCAGTGCGGCATTGCGACGCAGCATCTCGTTCCCGCTTTTCAGGGAACAGGGTTACAGCAAAGTAACCCGAGACGTTCCCTTTCAAAGCTAACTCGATGCTGCGTTGGAAACGCTATGGGAACGAGAATATCAACGCCGCCGCACTGCAGGTGTCTGGACCCCAAGGTTGTGTAGCATGTGTGCACAAGGCCGCGGAGTCTCAGAACTATGTCTGGGAGCTACGTGGACATCCAAACTATAAATTTTGCAAATGTGTGCGGGGAGGAAAAAACCTGCCGCATCACACACTTGCTGCAGGGAGTACCTCTTGCAGGAGCAATAGATGAGGTGACCCCTCTGGTTGAAAGGGCCCTGACTCCCAGAGGCAAAGTGAGCTCATGCGCCTCATAGGAGAAGGCAGTAGCATGTATCATCCAGTGACAAGGTATGTGTAGTTGCAGACGCACTCCGCCCCCGCTTGCGGCCTCCATAGCACACAGAAAGTTGCCCTGACCTTCGCCACTGACTGGTTGAAGGGGCAACCACTGAAGGGCACATACTGGGCAAAGTATGTGATGATGCAGAATTGTCTGACTGCCCAGGGGCAGGTCCAGGCAAGATGGGGAGACTGACAAGGACACAGATCTCCGATCCTCTTGGGAGAGGAAATGGCCATAAGAAAAACCATCCTAAGGGTCAGAGGCCTGTAAGGTGCTGACTCTGGTGGCTTCAATCAGAACGTGGCAGACTGAAATAGCGAATGCGTACGTTCTGACGGTACTAGACACAAGCCTGAAGACAATTCTTCTTAGAGAAACTCCAGCACTGGAGCAATTCAGCAGAGGACTGGGTCAACCTGCTTAGCACACACTTGCTGTAGGAGGGATACCCCTTGCTAGTGCAATATATGGGGCGATCCCCCTGGTTGAATGAGCCCTGATTCCTTGAGGTGAATTGAGCTCATGTGTCCCATGGGAGGGGGCAATAGCACTCTCATCCAGTATAGTGGCTGAGGCACCGCAGGTTGTGGTTCCAAACATGTAAAAACTGCTCTGGTTTACGCTACCGGCTGATGTGGTGGACGTAAATCTGAAGAGCGTGTACTGGACATAGTCAGTGAAATCTCTTCTGTTCCGAAGCTGTAAAGGCGGAGGACAGGATGTTTCAAGAACAATGTCAGACGATAGTTGAGTGAGAATGCAATTAAGTACGTCCTGAGAGTACTAGGGCACAAGCTCAAGGACAAACTTTTTTTTTTTCTTTTCTTTGCAGCAGCAGTTCCAGCACTGAACACTTCGGCAGTGAACTGAGTCTACCCGCTAGAGGTGACGTGGTACTGTGAGGCTCATAGGCTCTCTCACCCAAACGGCACATACTGGACACTGTAGATGAAGTCTTACCTGCTCCGAAGCTGTAACAGGCGGAGGACAGAGGCTTCAAGCTATATGGGCTGAAACACTTTGAATCTTTCACATACATTCATTTCTGAGGGCATAAGCTCTTCTAGGAGAGGGAGCCCTAGAATAGTCTTAATTGCGCTGGCTGGAAGACCAGATTGACTTAGACTCCCGGAAGCAGCGTTATCAGGAAAAATTTATAGAGACGTAACCTGGGCCAAGGTGTCCAGACCCAGGGGTGGGGCTGGAAAAGTCAGAGAGCAGCAAAGGGGACATTTTCTGGTCTTACGGGGTAAAGAGGGCAACCTCTGCTAGCTGAAATCTCTCCCAGATTGACTGACTACTTCGGGGTGAGGTTTCCAATCCCCGTGTGTCAGAGCTTGACTGGACAGTACAGATGCTCCTTATTTATATGCCCTGAAATATAAATCGCTCTGAGGGAGAGGAATCTGGTGCACTAGCTGTTTAGTGGCGCGAGCACAGTCTTCCCTGGCGATAATATGTGGCTGCAATAGTGTTGCACATCCACACTAGGGCATGGTAGCCTCTCAATTGCTGGAGGAAGTGCTTTAGGGCCAGAAATAGGGCCATCATTTCGAGGCAACTGATGTGCCGCACGAGATGAAAGCCTTTCCAGCTCCATGGGGCTGGATGGTCATCCAAAACCGCATCTTAGCTCGTAAGGGAAATGTCGTTAGCATCTGTGACGACAAAACGAACTTAGAGTGGGACCCAAAGTAGAAACCGGGGACTGAGCCACATAGGGAGGGTACAAAGCACCTGGTGCGTAACCCTTGTTGGGGATTGGCCCTAGATTGAAATCCCCTATCTTAGAACCAAAAATGAGCTAGGACGACATGCTGATGTCGAAGCGCTAGCTACTGAGACTGGGCCAGCCAGTCATATATGTAATTCAATACATTCATGTAGAGAGCTAGGTAGAAATAGAAGGATCTGATACTGGTAAGCTTCGCTCCCGAAGTGAAGGTCCTTCCCTGTGTTGTGGCAACATGAAAGTAAGCGTCGTTCAATCGATTGTCACAAATCAATCGCTTGGTAGGATTTGAGAACAATCACTTTGACAGTCAATTTTGAAACTGTATTTATTTATTTAGATGGTGGTAAAAACCACAAAATCTGAAAAATTGGACGCAGCCCCACTGTTCCTATAGGAACTAAGCAATACCTGACTCACTATCTGGTAGGGGAACATGTTCTATGGCCCCGTTCCTCCAGCAGCCTCTGTCAGGAGATTCACACTTTCCGGTTTCATGGAAGTGGAGACCACGCCATTCTGAAAACACGGAGAGTGATGTAATGCTCTCACTCATCATGTGATGAGTCATGGGGGATCATGTTAGCTGTTCGGCATCCTGGAATAGAGCAGGAATTTAACCGAAGAGCTAAGATGTCGTTGAGGACCGGCGTCGTCCGAAACACCAAAGGCGGCGGAACTAAACATCGGTCCCGTGGTTTGTTCTTAAAGAAGAAAATTACGTGCTCTCCCCCGGGGAAGACCCCACAATCCTTCAGGGCCTCTTCTTAGAGAAGAAGACGGCGCGGAGGTCTGAGCTTTTAGAGGTGATCTGTGAGGGGCGGTGAGCCGTACCCCAGTCCTTACGGGGGGGTGCGTGGCTAATGACGCTCTCCTTCTGCGCCTCTCGCCTTTCTGCGAGATTCAGCTTTGGTCGAGGCTGGGTGGCCGACGGCCTCGGCTCCTGAGTACGGCGGGGGAGAAATTTCCCAAAAGCCTGTTTATAGACATTGGCATCTCGAAACTTGGTGGCAACGGAATTAACGGCGTCGCCAAATAGGCCTGATGGTGAGATAGGGACATCAAGGAGGAATGATCGATCCTTATCCTTGATGCCCGTCAGATTAAGCCATAGATGTCTTTCTGCACACACTAGGGATGCCATAGAATGGCCGATAGCACAGGCTGTTTGTTTAGTCGCACGCAGGGACAGATCAGTAGCCCGGTGTAACTCTGAGAATGCTTCTTGATCCACAGTGCCGCTCATGCTCAAATCATTCAGCAGATCAGCCTGGTACGCTTGCAAAACCGCCATGGTGTGCAAGGAAGCGCCAACCTGACCTGCTGCTTGAAACGCCTTCCCTACCAGGTTAGAAGAAATTCTACACGGCTTGGAGGGGAGGGTTGGCTTCTTAAATGATGATGTTCCAGGAGTGAGATAGTTAGCTAGCGTCTCCTCAACCTGGGGCATCATCACATAGCCCCGTTTCTTAGCATCAATGATGGTGGAAAAGAACGAGGTTGGTGGTACAAAAATACGGGATGAAAAAGGTTTATCCCATGAACGGGATAGTTCACTATGGAGATCATCAAAAAATGGGAGAGAGCGGCGTTTTGGCGCCCTCTCCTGGCCACCCGACAGAAATCTGTCGTCTAATTTTGAGTGTGTGGTGAGAGATTGCTCCTGTGGCCAGTCAATGTGAAGCCGTTCGACTGCACGCGTTATGACTTCCAGCAACCTTTCATATTCTCTGTCATTGCTAGAGGGTCGTTCTGAGGTGGCTGCTGCCATTTCCACAGAAGCAAGGGACAGGGTCTCTTCCATCGACTCACGAGAAGCACTGACGTGCTCGCGTGAAGTGGAGGGAGAGACTACGTGATCGGGGGAGGAGTCGAGAGAAAGGAGAGGCTCCATCTCTCGTGCCTCGTCCAGATCAACCTGTGATCCCCAGGAATGCAGCGCGGCGCGTGGTTCCCTGAAGAACGCGAGGCACGCGCGGAGCATTTTTACCGGGAGATTGTCACAATGCTCACACTCTCCTTTAAATCCATCGAGAGCGTGGCTCTCACCCAAACATTTAAAACAAAGAGTGTGCGTGTCGCCTTCGGAGAGATAGTTCTCACACGGACATACAGCGCTAAACTCCGCCATTATCTCAGTGATAATTTTTATTTTTTAAAGATATTTGTTTTAAATGCGTTTTTTTTTTTTTTTTTTTTGTGCTTGCACACGTTGCGTTCACAGTATCGTGAAGACAATGAATCTGAGGTCGTCGCCGGGTAACTGATATTTATAACCTGCAGCTGAGTCTAATCAGATGACGTCACCTGACCGAGGTTATATGAGCCAAAATTTGGCGTGTTTGTACACACATGCTTCACAGCTGTCGACATGTTTTCCATAGCGTTTCCAACGCAGCATCGAGTTAGCTTTGAAAGGGAACAGCATACAGTGGGAGCCACGCCAAATAGCCGCGACAGTGTGGCTGACGTGTGAATGGCGTGTGAATGGCCTTTGCACGCCGTAATCCCCCCTCCCTTTTCTGGCTGAAAGGCGTGTCAAGATTTCACAGTAAACACGCCCATTCAAGCCCAATTTATTCATTTACCTGGTGCCACCACTAGATGGCGCTTCGTTCTCAAGAACACGTTAAAACAAGCCAGCTGCGCTGAGTTGCAATCACGTGATTTTAACAACCCGCCTCCACCCCCGCCGAACTGACGCTGCCAAACTACAGAGATGAAGATGGCGGCTTAACGGACTATTCGTGGTAAGTGATGTTTTATTTTATAAAATGTGTTTGGGGTAGTTTACAGTTTATTTCCCAGTTTAGTTTTTTTATTGGCTGTTTTAAATATCACTGGCAGCACCAGCAGCGGTCAGATGTGACTTTAGAGAACTTAATGTTCTGTTTACCAAGTCTGGAGTTAATATTACAGCTTACTGTCAGTGTCACACACTCACAATGTCACTCCACTTTAACTCAAAAACATGCTCAAGCTTCGACAATACTATTAATGTCCCTATTACAAGAGCTGCACTACCCGATGAAGAGTGTTTGTGTTCTCTGTAAATACTGAGAGAATCTCACCGCGTGTTGTCTGGATAAATTCAGCGCTTATTTATTCTCTGGTTAAGAGTTAATCAGCAGGTTATTTCTGTGACTGTAATATAATGTGATGCAGTTGATGAGGGACACAGACTGAGGGGAGCTGTACAGGAGCTAGTAACGCTCATAACCCGGTTTATATTTTATACACTTTGTCCAGGACTTTCCGCAGTAGCGCGAGCGCTTAGTTAAAGAGCTGAATAACAACACTGAAGTGTTTATCAGTTAAGGAGGAGGAGGAGGAGGGGGGAGGTGTGTGTGTGTGTGTGTGTGTGTGTGAGGGGCTTCAGTAAGTTATAGTTTGGCTTCAGGGATGAACTAATGCTCATATACGAGTGTTATATCGCTTAACTTATTTGTATGAGAAGCGCATTAAGTAAAAAGTTAATTTAATGCAGACGATAATACAGACAGTCACTGGTTAACACTAACACTGTTCACTGGTTAACACTAACACTGTTCACTGGTTAACATTAGCACAGGCAGATTATTTACATTACAGAATCCCCAAAGCAGTACTTTACACACTCTGTGGTAAATAGGTTTATTAATATATTTTATTTTTATTAGAACTATATGTTCTGTAAAGTTTATTTATCTTTGTTTTGACTAAATTCTCCTGTTGTCTGTAAGCAGAGCTCCGCTGTGGAGGATTGGGGGGTCAGACGGCTGACGGCTGGACTTTTGGAGCTACAGGACTGGAGGAGCCTGAACAAGCTGTTGAGGGAGCTGTAGGAGGGATGACGTCACAGTCCGACAGCTTTAGAATTATGTTTGATCAGGTCTACTGTATATTCTGAACATAGAACTGCAAAATGTCTGATACAGTACTTTGGGGGAAACAAAGACTTAAACTGTTAAGTAATAACATTATTAATAACAAATATGTAATAGTTTTGATATTTGAAAATGTTTTATTTTAATGTAAAAGGACTATAGATAGAGACTTATAAGCAGCTGGTGTATCCGGGTTGTTTAATGAACTTTAAGCAAAAAGACAACATGTATTCATCTGTTTTATATAAATTACTGTTTTAACTTTGACTAGTTTTGGAAGAATAAATTGAATTGTTAAAGTCTTGTTTTGCGTGTTTTAATTTTGGGGGATTGTTTGGGTATTTAAAAATTGTTTAGTTGAACCAACAACTTCAATTGGCAAAAAATGGGACACAACTTTGTTTTAAATAGTCAAAGAGTTGGGCTGAAAATAATAATAATAATTATTGATCATAGAAACAAATGAAACCAGTTAAACACTTGATTATATGTATTTGTGTTTGTGATTGTGACCCATAATAATTTTTTCTCAGTATAAATAAATGTTTTGGGTTTTAAGAACTCCAAAAGAGCAACGACAAACTTGGTATTCTCCATTGCGGTTTCTCACCTTCCACTCCTGAGTATGACATGGTGTTAATTGCTCTGTGTGTGTGTTTTTGGCGGGGGGATGGGTGTGTGTGTGTTTTCGGCTGTTCAGCAGTTCTAAACACAAGCACAGTTTTTGTCCTTAACTAAAATACTTCAATACGTTAATAATGAATTTATTTTGCTGAATAAGGTAATAAGCGATGTTTAAACCAAACCAGTAAGTTAAGTAAGTGTTCCATACATTAGATAGATAGTTTATTTCAGTTCAACACTGAAAAAAGGTGTAGACTGAAGCCTTGCTTATTATGCCTACCCTTTGTACATCAACAAATGATGAGCGACACTTTACAGTAAATTGCACAAAATATTGTCAACAAATATTGTCACTTGTGCACATAAACAAAACATGTCAAAATTAATTATTCTTTCACTTGGGAAGAGAAGAGAAATTTGGAAAAGAAAATAATCATGTCTATATACAGTATATATATTACTTTGTCATATATTCACTAAACACCTTGTCTTTAAACATTTTTTTAAATCTATGAAGTGAATTACATAATTTTAATTCCATATCACATTTATTCCATAAATTAACCCCTTTAACGGAAATGCATTTATTCTTTAAATTTGTTCTGGCCCTTATTTTGCTAAACATGAACATTCCTCTTAGACAGTAGTACTGGCTGACTTTAATTTTGAACAGCCTCTGGATGCAGCTGGGAAGTAAATTATTATAGGCTTTATACATTATTTGTGCAGTATACAAATCAACTAGATCCACAAATTTCAAAACTTTAGATTTTATAAACAATTTATTTGTGTGTTCATAATAATCGGCCTTATTAACAATCCTTATTGCTTTTTTTTGTAACACAGATATTGGGTTTAAATAAGTTTTATAAGTATGCCCCCATACCTCCACACAATAAGTGATGTATGGAAATATGAGTGTACAATACAATATGCGTAATGTTTTATTATCCAATACATACTTTAATCTGTTAAGAATTCCAACTGATTTAGAGATTTTTGTCTTAATAAAATTAATATGTGGTTTCCAATTCAGTTTGTTGTCAATTATTACTCCCAAAAATTTAATTTTGGAGACTCTTTCTATTTCCTCATTATTAATTCTTATTTTCACATCATGATTAATTTTTTGATTACTAAAAATTATGAACTTAGTTTTAGTCAAATTCAATGAAAGCTTACTATCATCTAACCAACTTTTAAGCCTCAGCAATTCATTTTCCACTGTGTTCAGAAGCTGTTTCAAATTTTTACCTGATAAATATAAAGTAGTGTCATCAGCAAATAATAAAAATTTTAATACATTGGACACTTTATCAATATCATTAACATACAACACAAATAATTTAGGGCCCAATACTGAACCTTGTGGAACACCGCATGTAACTTCCAATAAGTCAGATTTGTCATTATTAATTTGTACATACTGATGTCTGCTTTCCAGGTAGCTTTTTATCCAGTCTAACGCTTTTCCTCTTATTCCATAATTTAACAATTTCTTCACTAATAAATCATAATCAATTGTATCAAATGCTTTCTTTAAGTCTAAAAATACTCCCAATGTATATTCCTTGTTTTCTACTGCAATTGAGATATCTTCAACCATTTTCATTACTGCCATTGAAGTCGACCTCTTAGTCCTAAATCCGAATTGATATTCACTCAGTAAATTATGTTTTTCTATAAATTTGTCAAGCCTCTGCACAAATACTTTCTCTAAGATTTTTGAAAACTGCGGCAGAAGAGCAATTGGTCTGTAATTAGAGAAGGAATAATGATCTCCTCCTTTAAAGATCGGAATAACTTTTGCCATTTTCATTTTACTAGGAAAGATACCGGTTAAGAAAGACAGACTACAAATGTAAGCAAAAGGTTTTGCTATACTCACAATTATATTTTTTAATAATGACATGTCTAGATCATCACAATCGGTGGAATATTTACTCTTGCAATTATTAACTGTTAGAAGTATTTCTTTTTCATCTACAGCCTGAATAAACATTGTATACTTATTACATAAGTTTTTTACTTCATTCACTGATCCATGTTTAGTAATTTTTTCTGCTAATTTAGATCCAACATTTACAAAATACTTATTAAATTCATTGACAATATCTTCCCCTTTATTTATACTTTGATTATCATCATTTACAAAAAACGATTTGGGTAATCAAAACTGCATGTATTATTTTTAAGTATACCATTAAGTACCTTCCATGTTGCTTTTACATTGTTTTTATGGATATTCAATAACCTATTGTAATAGTCCTTCTTACTGAATCTTATTATATTTTGTAATTTATTTTTGTAAGTCTTATAATCAATTTCTGCTTGTTTTGATCTTGTTGTTAGAAATTTCGTGAATAGGACATTTTTCTTTTTACATGCCTTCTCTATTCCTTTAGAAATCCATGGTTTATATACATTCTTTTGCTTTATTATAATCCTCTTAGATGAACAATGTTTATTAATTTGCTCATTTAATATATTCAAGAACACTTCATACGCCTTACTGGGATTGCTATATGCATAAACTTCATCCCAATTTTGTATTACTAAATCTTCATTAAGAGCATCTATTGCCTCTTGTGTTCTATTGCGAATAATTTTATAACTATTAGTCCTTTTTTTGAGGGGGGGATTTTTCAATAAATCATAGAAAATCACAAAAACTGGAAGATGGTCTGTGATATCATTGATAAGCAACCCTCCTAGTCTTTTTCCTTTTAATTCATTAGTATATATATGATCTATTAATGTTGCTGTATCTTTTGTCAATCTACTAGGTTTTGTTATCATTGGAATCAAACCATAACTGTACAGTGCATCAATAAAATTAGCAATTCTCTTACTTCCATGTGGATTTAGTAAATCAATGTTAAGATCACCACATATGATGTTTACCTTATTTTTAATTGATTGGTCGAACATATTAAATAACTCTTTTGTAAATTTATCAATGCATGTGCCTGGAGCTCTGTACACACAACTGATCATTATATTTTTTGTACTTTTTGTTTCAATTTCAATTGTTACACACTCCAAAACATTTTCTATGGCAAATTAAAGTACTGTGTATAACCAAGTGCCCTAGCAAACAGTTACAGTACAGTTTACAGTACAAACAGAGTGTGTGCGCTGGGGGGATTGGAAGGTGAGTGAGAATACTCATTTACAAGACAAAAGACGGTCAGAGGCAGGGCCGTTCTAGACCAGACAACACGGGGTGGGGGGAGGGGGGCATCATGTTCAAGCACTGTTTTTACCTGGCCTTACTGTATAGTAACAGTATTGTATTTGCTGAATTGTGTTGAGGCACGCAAACCCCCTGACCACAATAAGGTGGCAATCCCTCAGGGGGAAACTAAAATAAATATATATATATATATATATAATTATATAATATCCTTAATCCAGATTTTATCAATCAATGACATAACATTTATCTAAGCTGGATGGTCAAATTCTCAAAAACGTTTAACCTAAAGTAAGACTTAACACACTATAACTAAAATATGTACAAAACTGAAAGGTTGTCTTATGAATAATAAAAAATACAAACTAAATTAAAACAGATGGGCTGTTGAACAGATCATAATATGTTTTATGTTTTCTGATTATAAATGATATATGGGTTGATTTTAGAAAGGCTAAATCAAATAGCTAGTTTTGGTCATGTCAGTCCAGTAACTATACTATGTAAAAGTAATTATAATATGAATTAATTAAGGGCAGGACCTAACCTAATGTTAATAATTTACACCATGATAACATTAGTATTCATGTTTTTGTATATATTTCTAAATGTTCAAATGAACGTTTCAGAGTATATAATTTGTCGTGTCATCTGTGATTGAGACCCATGAGTTAAATTGAAATATTTTTTATAGGTAGTAAGCCAGGTTTTAGTAACCTTGGATAAATCAGCATGTAAGCCCTCTCTCGCGCACGCGCTCTCACGCTATCTCTCGCACTCACACACACACACAGACACAGACACACACAAATAATACATGAAATCGCGTAAAACCAAATGAAACTAGGGTAAAAATATGAGCAGTAAAATACAGTAGTATCCTGTAGGTGATTCCTGTCCTGTGATAACAGGCACTAACACTCTAGAACTGTTTACTTCTGTTAGTTTTGTTTTCAAGTGTGAATGTTTATGGGGATTAAATCTGTCTCTGCTGCTGCATCTATACACCGTTGTGATAAGTGATTTGTGCCCCATCAGATCTTTAATGTGGGACATTATGCTGGTTAAATGACTAAAGACACACTGATCCGTATGGACAGATATTTGTTCCAGATATTATGCGCCATTAATCAAATTGTTATGCCAATTTGACTTTCAGCGAAAACATAAAAAATATAACGAAAACAAACCCAAGCAGAAGTTACATTTTAAGCTTTACTTTCAAATTCAAATTTGATTTGTCACATACACAGCGCGATATGCAGTAAAAAGCTTTGGGTGCTTTAGGTGAGACTCGAACTCGGCACTGCTTCACCTGGACTGCTTTATAAGTATCACGCGCTAACCGATTGCGCCACTGGAGCCACACGGAGGTTGGTCTTGTCAGAGTATCCTCTCTCTCGTGCGCGCACACACATACACACACACACACACACATGAAATTGCGTAAAACCCAACGAAATATAAGCAGTAAAAAAAAAAAATCAGTAAAAATACATTAGTATAACAGGCGCTAACCCTCTGGAACTTTTTTTTTTACTATTGTTTCCAAGTGTTTAAGTGATTAATGCCCCATCAGATCTATTGACGGGGGAGCATTATGCATGATTCCATATGGGCAGATATTTATTCCAGGTTGCATGCGGCATTAATTGCATTTCTTATGCCACTTGTAGACTATCAGTGAAAAAATCAGCGAAAACATCATCAAAAATATAACGAAAACAAACCCAAGCAGACGTTACATTTTGAGCTTTACTTTGCAGCAAAATATTATCTATCAGTATATTAAATGGAACGGGGTAAAATACACCGTAATGTAAAATACTGTACGTAGCCTGCGTTTTTATTCCGTACCTACAATGATCGGTATAGACAAATTACAGCCGCTACCGTGTCTTTAAGGATCATTTCAGGATGTCTTAAAAAATATTTCACTAACTAATTTTATTAATTCATTATTAAATAATAAATAGCATAATCATCATGGGTTGTGTATTGAGTGATTTAACAAATCTGTTTTATTAATCGATCTGTTGTTGTTGTTTTTTCATCTATTTATGAAACTATGTTGACAATGCAAGAACTGTCTGTATATTAAAGATACGGTATTGGGCTTCCTGGACACTGCAATTAACTGTGCCAGTCAATGCTCCATCTGGCGGAATTATACGGCATTGCAACCATCTTTTTAGAAAGCGCATGGGGGCGTTTATGGGGCGGGGCATCGTTAACTGCGTCATCGCGGGGGATCACATTCCGTGCACGGACCGTGCATTAACCCTTCATGGAACTGCCACGGAGCAGTCATGCTCCAGGCGGCTGTTTGACGTGGCTCCCACTGTATAACTTTAAACTTACATTGATTAGCAATATAAACAACACACCTATGAGGCTGGACAATGGAATAAACTGTGTAGGTGCCAATAATATTAAATATTTATCTGTTGATTCTTTGACAATACTGCTGCTTTTTGTTGGAAACTGGCAGACATAAAAAATATGAAAAATACTTTAAATAAATATAAGGGGACGATGAGGAATATATAAGAGGACGATGGCCCCCCTAAAAATGGCCTAGCGATGCCCGTGTATATATAATGAAAGTATTATGTAAAGAAAATATAATTTATATATTCGTGTTTAATTACAAAAAAAAAAAAATTTTAATGGTTATAGATTGTTGCAGCGGTGGTGTACTGGTTAGCACTGTCGCCTTGCACCTCCAGGGTCTGGGGTCGATTCCCCGGCCAGGCTCGATTCCCGTCTCTGTGTGCATGGAGTTTGCATGTTCTCCCCGTGCTTGGTGGGTTTCCTCCGGGTACTCCGGTTTCCTCCCACAGTCCAAAGATATGCAGGTTAGGCTAATTGGCGTTCCTAAATTGCCCGTAGTGTGTGATTGGGTGTGTGAGTGTGTGTATGTGTGTGTGCCCTGCGATGGATTGGCACCCTGTCCAGGGTGTAGCCCGCCTAGTGCCCGAAGTCTCCTGGGATAGGCTCCAGGTCCCCCGCGACCCTGAACAGAGGATTAAGCGGTATAGAAAATGAATGAATGAATGAATGATTGTTGCAGACATTCACATTATTTTTTGGGGAAGAGCTTGGCTTGTCTGTAACCAGAAGATCAAAGGAGCAGTTATTGGCTGACACGTAGCCTTCTGAGTTTGGAGACCCACAGAACCCCCACTGTAATGCCTCTTCTGACCTTTCATTCATGATAGGTTTCGCTGATGGGGGAATTCGTAGAATTGGGGGTTTTAAAAACAATTAACAAGGCCGAGTAGACATCTCTGCATAAAATGTTTTTTCGCCAGCAAAACTCCTCTCTCTCTCTCTCTCTCTCTCTCTCTCTCTCTCTATATATATATATATATATATATATATATGTGTGTATATATATAGGCCTATATATACAGGTCCTTCTCAAAAAATTTGCATATTGTAATAAAGTTCATTATTTTCTGTAATGTACTGATAAACATTAGACTTTCATATATTTTAGATTCATTACACACAAACTGAAGTACTTCAAGCCTTTTATTGTTTTAATATTGATGATTGTGGCATACAGCTCATGAAAACCCAAAATCCCTATCTCAAAAAATTAGCATATCATGAAAAGGTTCTCTAAACGAGCTATTAACCTAATCATCTGAATCAACTAATTAACTCTAAACACCTGCAAAAGATTCCTGAGGCTTTAAAAACTCCCAGCCTGGATCATTACTCAAAACCGCAATCATGGGTAAGACTGCCGACCTGACTGCTGTCCAGAAGGCCATAATTGACACCCTCAAGCAAGAGAACACAGAAAGAAATTTCTGAACAAATAGGCTGTTCCCAGAGTGCTGTATCAAGGCACCTCAGTGGGAAGTCTGTGGGAAGGAAAAAGTGTGGCAGAAAACGCTGCACAACGAGAAGAGGTGACCGGGCCCTGAGGATGATTGTGGAGAAGGACCTGCAGAAGCAGTGGACTGAGTCTGGAGTAGAAACATCCAGAGCCACATTGTGCACGAAATGGGCTACAGGTTGCAAATTTTACATGTCATTTGGAAATCAAGGTGCCAGAGTCTGGAGGAAGACTGGGGAGAGGGAAATGCCAAAATGCCTGAAGTCCAGTGTCAAGTACCCACAGTCAGTGATGGTCTGGGGTGCCATGTCAGCTGCTGGTGTTGGTCCACTGTGTTTTATCAAGGGCAGGGTCAATGCAGCTAGCTATCAGGAGATTTTGGAGCACTTCATGCTTCCATCTGCTGAAAAGCTTTATGGAGATGAAGATTTCATTTTTCAGCACGACCTGGCACCTGCTCACAGTGCCAAAACCACTGGTAAATGGTTTACTGACCATGGTATTACTGTGCTCAATTGGCCTGCCAACTCTCCTGACCTGAACCCCATAGAGAATCTGTGGGATATTGTGAAGAGAAAGTTGAGAGACACAAGACACAAGAATCTGCAAAAGGATTCTTGACCAAGTATTGAGTGCATAACTGAACATAATTATTTGAAGGTTGACTTTTTTTGTATTATAAACACTTTTCTTTCATTGGTCGGATAAAATATGCTAATTTTTTGAGATAGGGATTTTGGGTTTTCATGAGCTGTATGCCACAATCATCAATATTAAAACAATGAATGGCTTTTAACTACTTCAGTTTGTGTGTAATGATTCTAAAATATATGAAGGTCTAATGTTTAACAGTACATTACAGAAAATAATGAACTTCATCACAATATGCTAATATTTTGAGAAGGACCTGTATGTATGTATATATATATATATATATATATATTCACATTCCAGCCCTTATTCCCAACCGTGGTCAAATAATGGATGAAATAATTATTCAATGCTGGACACAAACAGCAAAAAACATGATGAAAAGCCCTAAGCACTTTATGGCTTTTCATTATGTTTTTTGCTGTTTGTGTCCAGCATATTTATATATATATATATATATATATATATATATATATATATATATATATATATATATATATATATATAGTTAATTCATGTCTATTTATGATCTAAAAAATATATATAAAAACATGATCTTTTTGAGTTATGAGTTGTTGTTTTTTATTATTCATTAATCTCAATTTTGCTAAATAAAAGGATCTGGCTTGCATCAGTCACATGCCTGCCATTAACCAATGCTCGCCCTTGAGGGGCTCGCTCGTTACGAGCCGGGTACGAGCACGCAAAGTGCAGGCGCATTTTCTGCAGGCTGGCAGTGCAGAGCTGGAGAAGAAGCAGGCAAATTAACTGGAAGGTGCAGACTGTAGCAAAACAGTAAATAGGGTGTACAGCGCACACTATAGTCTATAACAACAAATGAATTGAAATAAATGAGCGTGCTGTTTGTGCAACAGGCGACAAACATTACCTGTCCTTTTATGAACTGCACAAGTATTGGTGGTCATTAACTGCTAGCTAACTGGGTAAGGGGGTTACAGGGGGGTCTGTAGCTCTGTGTCCACCGTTTTAGGGAACATGTTTAGTTTTAAAGTAAGTTACAGTTTTATTTCACTAAAAGCCATCTAATATGGATATCCACATAATTATGGATTATTATATATATATTTTTTTTTTAAAACACTGTTTTTAAAGAAAATATATTAAGTAACAGATAATATTAGGTTTATATTTCAAATTAGATAAAATGTTGATTTTACAGCAGTAAAATTATTGTATCTCTACAGTTTAAACATTTAATAAGCACTGCATGTGCATGTTTGTGTGTTTTATGTGTATAGATTCTTAAAAATTATTACTAGTAATATAATAATCAACAGCAACATTGTACGCCATCAGGTAAAACATAGGCTACATTTGCTTTGCATTGTCCCGACCTGATGACAGTCATACAGTATGATGCAATTCCATATTAGATTCGTTATGAATGTGAGTTGTTATTCAGCATGTTCTATCTTTTTTAACTTTGAGCACCCGCCCCTTTAAACGTCTCTGCACGGCCCTGCACATATTGTTCATTCATGTCTTCTGATGATGGCGACACATTTTTTCGTTTTAAATAATAGGCCTACAGTATATGCTGGCATATTCACGAATCAGGACATTCGCATAGTTAACACTATCAGATAGCCTACTATCAGGAAATTTCATTAATTTCAAGACCATTTAAATCGAGGCATTGTCATGTCTTTCATTGTTTTGTAATGAATTTTTTTTCAAAAGAAAACTGAAAAAACAAAATAACCAGAGCTGCGCCATCTACGCGAGAACAGACGGGATTCTGGGAACTAAAACAAAAACCTAAAGATGCTCTCGGGACTTATGGCTTTACTGAGGATTTATAGGAAGAGAGAGAGTAGAGTTTGTGCTTTGTGCACTTTAACCCGAGAGCGTGCGCTAAACTGATGCCTGTTGCTCTCCCTCACTCTCTCTCTGGTGTCTTAGACAGACAGAGGCTTGGGCTTTGCTTGTGTCTTCTCCAGCGCGCTTTGTCTTTGGCACTGACACCTTTTCCTGGTGCGACTGAATGATCACACGGAGTGTCGCGGTATCACGACCCGGCCCGTTCTGATCAGTTTATGCGCGGCTCCGCCCCTCGCGCGAGCCGCGTCGTTACATACATATCCACAAATACTTTAACAACATACACTTATCACGAATTGCATTTTATATGAATGTTACATATGAGACACGCACACAAACACATACTTATATAATATATGCACATACAAACACATACACGTTGTTAATTCATGTCTTCTGATGATGGCGACACATTTTTACGTTTTAAATAAGACATGTTGGCATATTCATGAATCAGGACATTCGCATAGTTAACACTATCAGATAGCCTACTATCAGGAAATTTAATTAATTTCAAGACCATTTAAACCGCGGCATGGCCATGTCTTTCATTATTTTGTACCTGTTAAGACATCACAAAAACTATATAAAAAACTTTTAAAGCACGAATTTGGGCATCTCATTTCATCATTATGAAAATAACATGAAGCACGTATACACACGTTCATTATGAAATACCTGTTGTAAAACAAAATAAAATTCATGTTTGCTACAGCATTGGAAACAATATTGTTTTAGGTTAACGGTTAACCTTATACACAATTCATTTGTACTTGGTCCGGCTTTTAGATAAAGTCCTTCCATGCGCCATCTGCCGGATATTCAGTGAAGCACAACACATTTATTTTAAATTCCTGAATGTTGCCTCCGGCAAGTCGCGGCACACCACGCGCTAAATTGCGGCCTCTCGCGGGAAAACACGCGACATCTGTAGCCTGACTCTCTGTCTGGTAGGGGAACATGTTCTATGGCCCCTTTTCCCAGCAACTTCTGTAACTCCAGAGTCAGCAGATGTACCCTTTCCAGTTTCATGGAAGTGGAGACCACGTCGATTTGAAACGCGGAGTGCGCTGTGAGAACTGAATCCTGTAGCTTTTCCCTACAGTGCTTAGTACCCAAGGAGATATACTTGGCAGTAGCTTCCACGCTGCTAGTTTCTCCAAAAGGGGCAAAAGTCTTTGGGGCTGGGGGGGATGTTAGATGTTCGGCATCCTGAAACATTCAATTCTAAATTTTATTTATATAGCGCTCTTATTCAAATTAAAATTTTATTTGTCACATACACAGTCATACACAGTACGATATGCAGTGAAGTGCTTAGACAACTGCTCGTGACCTTAAGATAAAAGACTATGAATAAGAATAAATATGAATAATTAAATAAAAGGTAAATTTAACAAGGAAGACTAAAATAAAATATAAAAAATTAAGTTAAAATAAAATAACTGTACAACAAAAATACACAATTTAGAAAATATATGAAGAAATATAGAACAAAATGAAAACAGCTGTACAAAGTAGCTATGGATTTATGTCATTTTTGTGTGGAATGAAGTTAGATAAAAAGGTAAAAAGAAAATGGTAATGTCCAGGGTAGTGCAATCCACATATTTAAAGTGTCTTATGCAGTGTAAATATGCTTAAAGTGATTTATTTAAAGTGGCTTGTGATAGAGTGATTTAACTAATGACCACGAAGTGTAGATGTGAGTAATGTGGAGTGCGTCCTGTAACGTGGCCACCGATTGGTCCATCCAGCGCGCGACCTCCCTCTGAACCGGAACTTCCTGTTTCAGTTCGATGCTTCCTTTGTTTGTATTTTGGCATAAGGAAGATGGCGGCTTTGTCGGATTTACCAAACGGTGGACGAGATTGTGCCTTGTAGCCGTCCTTGACTGTCGTGTAGCAGTGGTCCAGTGTCCTTTCACCCCTGGTGGGGCAGGTGCTATGTTGATAAAAGTCCGAGCCCCGGTGTTGTGTTTGTTGTTGTGTAAGTGCCTCATGCAGCTCGCACAAGGCAGTGTCCGTGTCCACTTGTGGTGGAATATAAACGGCACTTATTATGACCGATGTGAAGTCCCAAGGTAGATAAAAAGGACGACACTTGATGGACAGTAGTTCCAGATTTGGTGTGCAGGAGCGTAAAAGAGGAACAACACTCGTGCCGTGCCCTTGACTTTCTCGAGTCCCGCGTCCTGTCCATGCGGTGAACCGAGAAGAACTCGACCAGCGGGATGGCGTGGTCTCTGGCACCACTGGGTTCAGCCATGTCTCGGTGAAGCAGAGGAGATTGCAGTCCTGAATGTCTCTCTCGAACTTTATCCTGGCCCTGAGGTCATCGAATTTGATGCTAGGCAGAGGTGTGCTGTGTGCACAGGCTCTCAGCCTGTTCCTGATGCCGGCTCGTTTCCCTCGGGGCCGCCGCTTCGCGTCGCGTCCTTTGTTCTCCCTCAGGATCTCACTTGGCCAGCTCGGATCCGGAGTTCGAATTGTGAGTACATTTTATACCAATAAAAACAAGAGTGTCTCTATCATACCTAATGTACTCAATGGTGGTGATTTTGCCGGTTTTAAAACGCTGAAAAACTAAAACAAAGAAAACGGGGTCGGAGCAGTCGTGACGGCAGCCGACCTCACCGGCGCCATCTTGAACTGTTTAACAATGGTCATTGTCTCAAAGCAGCTTCACAAAAATGAAAGAATTTTTTTAGAAACAAGAATATTTGGAAGTGTGTATGTGTGAGAAAAATGTGTCTAGATAATAATGAGATGAATGAATGAATGATGAATGAAATGTCTCTGATGAGCAAGCCAAGGGTGACGGCGAAAGTGTCAAGGAAAAACTCCCTGAAATGGCATTTGGAAGAAACCTTGAGAGGAACCAGACTCAATCAGGCAACCCATCCTCATTTTGGTGATAACAGATAGAAATTATATAACATTATGTGTGTTGTGCAGGTGAACGTTCAATATAACAGAAGTTCTTTAAATTAACATGAAGACCAGTTCAGCATAGGGATGAGTCAGTAGGTGCAAAGGGCAGATGAGGTCTGGATCACTGGAAGCGCAGGAGCAGCATGTGTACTGTAGCTCCAACCATCATAAAGCTGAATCCAGCTGGAGCTGGTCCTTCTCTGGATGCCTCAAAAACCTCGCAGGGTCGGCCTTTGTCTACTGAAGCTGGCACAATCTCCCAATGCCTCGGGATGGGTAGAAAAATACAGAACAGATGGAGAGAATTAGCGTAGTTGCCATTGAGGAAAGGTGTACTGGAGTATGAGGTTATGGGATGAGTTACGTATATGCCAGATTAAAGAGATGCGTCTTGAGTCTACTTTGAACTGGAAAACCGTGTCTGCTCACCGAACATTGTCTAGAAGGCTATTCCAAAGCTTTGGAGCTAAATATGAAAATGCTCTACTCCCTTTTGTAGATTTTGAAATTCTGGGAAGTATCAGAAATCCGGAGTTTTGTGATCTTAAGGAACGTGGTGGATTGTAGCATATCAGAAGACTGATTAGGTATGTGGGAGCTAAACCATTTAAAGCCTTGTATGTAAGTAATACTATTTTGTAATTAATTCTAAACTGAACAGGTAGCCAGTGCAGGGATGATAATATTGGGGTTATATGATCATATTTTCTTGATCTAGTGAGAACCCTGGCAGCTGCATTTTGGACTAAGTGAAGCTTGTTTATTGAGGATGCAGGACAACCACCTAGTGATGCATTACAATAGTCCAGTCTGGAGGTCATGAATGCATGAACTAGCTTTACTGCATCAGATACGGATAAGATGCTCCTAAGTTTGGCAATATTTCTGAGATGGAAAAAGGCTGTTTTTGTGATATTTGAAATGTGATTTTCAAAGGACAAGTTACTGTATAATATTACGCCCAGGTCTTTTACTGTTGAGCTAGTAGTAACAGTACATCCTTCTAAACGCAGACTGAATTGTGAAAGCTGTTGTGTGCTGGTTTTTGGGCCGATAATATCTCTGTCTTACATGAATTTAGAAAAACAAAGTTATTGGTCATCCAATCTTTTATGTCCTGGACAGACACAGTTAATCTAGACAACTTAGGTATTTCGTCTGGTTTTGTTGAAACATGGCAGGAAAAGACAGAAGAACTAACATTTTATTGAAGACCGGTGTGGCCCGAAACACCAGTGGTGACGGAGCATAAACACCGACCTCCTGGGGGTGCCAGGGAGAACACTTAATTCTCGAAAGGAATTCTACGTGCCTCTCCCTGGGGTGGGGGGCAGCCCCACAGTCCTGGGCGAATGAGCTTTGTGAAGAAGACAGTATGCCGATCCGACTCCTTGTGTGCTTCACGCCTCGCGAGAGTCAGACCCGTTCGAGACTGGGTGGCCGACAGTCCAGACTCTTGAGCACGGCGGGGAAGGAATTTCCAGAAGGCTTGTTCATATAACTTTGCCTCACAAAACCTAATGGCGACCGAGTTTGATGGCGACTGTGTAATGATGGTGCGGCCACGTCCAGACGCCTTCCTGATCGCTCCGTACAAACTGTGCGTTTTTTTTCCTTCTTTCTTTCTTTATTTTACTTTCATTCGCTAAGAGTACTTCAGGTTAATGACCTATGATAGTAGAACACTACTGGATATAGGAATTCAGATTTCGGCGCTTACTTATACCACCTTTAAGCCTGACACGTCGTGGCCCTCTGAGATACTACGCTGCTCAGACGACAACAACAATTGACGGGACGCTAACCTGCGGCGAAGAACAAAGAAGCGTCGAGGGAAACGCGCCGGCGTCCGTAACAGAATGAGAGAACAAGCTCATCGCACCCCTCTGCCGAGTATCCTGCTGGCTAATGTACAATCACTGGAGAATAAGCTTGATGACCTCAGAGCCAGAGTTACTTTCCAGCGAGATATCAGGGATTGTAATCTTCTGTGCTTTACAGAAACATGGCTGACCCCCATCGTGCCGGACCGAGTCGTAACCCCATCGGACTCATTCTCTGTGTTCCGCACGGACAGGATGGCAGAGTCTAACAAAGCTAAAGGTGGAGGTGTGTGTTTCATGGTCAACAAGAAGTGGTGCGATGCCAGGAGTGTTTCCATTCTCTCCAGTAGCTGCTCGCCTCATTTGGAATAACTGAGTGTTATGTGTCGTCCTTTCTACCTGCCTCGCGAGTTCACCTCGGTCATTGCCACGGCGGTCTACATCCCACCCCACGCGGACACAGGCACTGCTCTGTCTGAACTACATGATGTCCTGAGCGAGTTCCAAAACGAACACCCGGACGCAGCGCACATTGTAGCAGGTGACTTTAATAAAGCGAACCTCAGACAGGTTATGCCAAACTTTCATCAATATGTTACATGTCCGACGAGGGGACTCAACATTCTGGACCACTGCTACACACCATACAAGCGGGGCTACAAAGCTGTTTCACATCCAGCATTCGGGAAATCAGACCACAACGCCATTTTTCTCATACCGGAATATCAACAAAGCTTTCGTCGTGAAGCTCCGGTCATGACGCTGGTCTACCCTATCAGAAGCTACGCTACAGGACGTGCTCGATGACGTAGATTGGGACATGTTCCGAGCCTGCGCAGAAGACATCAACGAGTTTGCGGATGTAGCAGTTAGCTTCGTTAGCATGCTTGTAAATGAAGTTGTCCCGACAGTGAGGTTCAAATCGTTTCCGAACCAGAAGCCTTGTGTGGACCGATCGATCCGCGATGCTGTGAATGCCCGGACCGTTGCTTATAATGCTGCACTCATCAGCGGCGATATGAGCGCATATAAAGCGACTTCTTATGGCATCAGGCGAGCGGTGAGGGAAGCTAAGGGACGGTTCCGACAGCGAACTGAATCACACTTCCACCAGGGTGACACACGCCGCATGTGGCACGGATTCCGCACAATCACGGACTACAAGGTTGCCAAAGACACCACGACGATCGTAGCCGACTCCGCATTCGCCAACGAGCTGAATGCATTCTTCGCCCGGTTCGAGGTTAGCCAGGCGGCTAATGCTAGCAGCCTGATGACTGAGAATGATGACGTCATCAGCGAGGATTGTGTCATCAGCATCGCAGAGCACTCATTTGCTTTACGGCCCAACCCTAGACTGGGACGTAACAGAAGTGGACGTACAACTCTGAACCACCTCAATCTGGCCTCTCTGACTTTATCTCCAAAACATCTAACATGGGTTGTCCCTCTGATGAACTCATTCTTGAACTTATCCATCCTTGTCACTCCCAAGGAGAACCTTTTCAGCTCTGCTAACCTCCAACTCTGCCTCCTGTCTTTTCTTCAGTGCCACTGTCTCTAAGCTGTAGAGTATCGCTGGTCTCACCACTGTCCTGTACACCTTTCCTTTCATTCTCGCTGATACTCTTTTATCGCACAATACACCTGAAACTTTTCTCCACCCATTCCAACCTGCCTGTACCCGGCTCTTCACCTCCTTTCCACACTCTCCATTGCTCTGAACCATTGACCCTAAGTACTTAAAGTCCTGCACCTTCTTTAACTCTGCTCCCTGTATCCTCACCGTTCCTCTTGGGTTCCTCTCATGCGCACACATGTATTCCATCTTGCTGCAGCTAACCTTCATTCCTCTGCTTTCCAGAGCGTACCTCCACCTCTCCAAATTTTCTTCCAAATGTTCCCTGCTCTCGCTACAAAGCACAATGTCATCTGCAAGCATCATAGTCCATGGAGACTCCAGTCTAACCTCATCTGTCATCCTGTCCATCACCAGAGCAAACAAAAAGGGGCTTAGAGCTGATCCTTGATGCAGACCCACCTCCACCTTGAACTCTTCTGTCACACCTACAGCACATCTCACCACTGTCTTACAGCTCTCATACATATTCTGCACCACTCTAACATACTTCTCTGCCACTCCAGACTTCCTCATACAACACCACAGCTCCTCTCTTGGCACCCTGTTGTACGCTTTCTCTAAATCTACAAAGACACAATGCAACTCTTTATTACCTTCTCTGTACTTCTCCATCAGCATCCTCAAAGCAAATACTGCATCTGATGTACTCTTTCTAGGTATGAAACCATACTGCTGCTCACAAATGCTCACCTCTGCCCTTAACCTAGCCTCCACTACTCTTTCCCACAGCTTCATTGTATGGCTCATTAGCTTTATGTCTGTGTAATTGCCACAGCTCTGTACATCTCCCTTGTTCTCTTTCGTTTTCCTCATTCATCAACTCTTTAAAGTACTCTTTCCATCTTCCAATTACCCTCCTGGCATCTGTCAGTACATTTCCATCTCTATCTTTAATCACTCTAACCTGCTGCACATCCTTCCCATCTCTATCTTTCTGCCTCACCAACCAGTACAGATTCACCTCACCCCCCTTACTATCCAATCTATCATACAAGTCCTCATATGCTCTTTGTTTGGCCTTTGCCACCTCTGCCTTCACCTTACGCTGCATCTCCCTGTACTCCTACTCTCTTCAGTCCTCTCAGAGTCCCACTTCTTCTTAGCTAGCTTCTTTCCCTGTATACACTCATGGACTTCCTCATTCCACCACCAAGTCTCCTTGTCCACTTTTGCCTTACCTGATAATACACCAAGTACCCTCCTACAGTACCTGACTCCCTGATCAAATTGGCTGTAGTTGTCCAGTCAACTGAAAGAACCTCCTGACCAATTTGAAAACAATTTGAATCCTAATCCTAAGGTTCTAGTTTTGCTACCTTTCCACCTGGTCTCCTGGACACATAGTATATCCACCTTCCTTCTCCGCATCATATTGACCAACTCTCTTCCCTTCCCTGTCATAGTTCCAACATTCAAAGTACCTACTATCACTCCTAAACTCTTGCTTTTCCTTTTCTCTCTCTGCTTTCAAACATGCCTTCCTCCTCTCCTTTTTCGACCAACAGTAGCCCAATTTCCATCGGCACCCCATAGGTCAACAGCACCAGTCGTTGTTAACCTGGGCTGCGACCGATCCGTACGGTGGCCCAGAAGGGCAAATCATCTTTCCCATATATGTGTGTTTTTTCCCTTGTAAAAGTTTTTTTTCCCTTGAAAGAAAATTTTTTTTCCTTGAAAAAAAAATTTTTCCCTTGAAAATGTGTGCTTTTCCTCTTGAAAATGTGTGCTTTTTCTCTTGAAAATGTGTGCTTTTTCTCTTGAAAATGTGTGCTTTTTCTCTTGAAAATGTGTGCTTTTTCCTTGAAAAAAACATTTTGTTTCCTTGAAAAAACAATTTTTTTCCTTGAAAAAAAAAATGTTTCCCTTGAAAATGTGTGCTTTTTCTCTTGAAAATGTGTGCTTTTTCTCTTGAAAATGTTTTTTTTTTTCCTTGAAAAAACATTTTTTTTCTTGAAAAAAAAATATTTTTTCTTGGAAATGTGTTTTTTCCTTGGAAATAAAAACTTTTTTTTTCTTGAAAAAAATTTTTTTTTTCTTGAAAATGTGTTTTTTTCCTTGGAAATAAAAAGTATTTTTTTCTTGAAAAAGTTTTTTTTTCCTTGAAAAAAAGTTTTTTTTTTCCTTGAAAAAAAATTTATTTTCCTTGAAAAAAAATTTTTTTTTCCCTTGAAAAAAATTTTTTTTTTCTTGAAAATGTGTGCGTTTTCCCGTTTGTGCGCAACCGCTTTTCCCCGTGTGAAAAACTATCTTTCTCCCGTATTTTGCAAGCTAAATGCTAAAGCTAACGCGCAAAGGACTATGGGAGTTGAAGTCAAAACGCAACTAAACACGGAAGCTTTCCGGATATCAGCTCCACACCACCACCATGGAGTATACAGTGAATTATAGCGCGATAACGTTATAATTTTCCCTAATTTTTCAACTGGACACATTTACCAGGTAATGTTTAATATATAAAATTAATTAGATGTTACTGTTTTAGGCACTAATGATAACTTTGTAGCAGTGTTAATACTTTTGGAGTGTTTGGGGGAAATGCCGAGCCGAGTGTAAATGTCAGTGATTAAAAGGAAGATAATCTCATTTAGACCATTAAACACTGATATAAACCATCATCTCCATGCCATCTCTGTAATATACATCCACATATGGATTTATAAGCAAGCTAATATCACTATGCTAACCGCTAGCGCTTAGCATGGGGAAACTAGCATGTTCATTAACATATATTAATTTAATGTTGTATTTGGACACATATACGTGATGTAAACAGTTAGCTCCATTGTTTCTGTAAAACACCTGTCCAAATATGGATCCATAAGCAAGTTAATATCATTATGCTAAGCGCTAGTTTACTAAAAGAGCTAAGATAGCAGAATGTCCACTGTTGTCTATCAACTATTGCTAATTATCCCTGAGCTAATTCTTAGCTGCTCCTGTTATGGGTTAAATGTTACAGATGGTTAATGAATTGTTGTATGCAGTTTATTGGAGCTCATGAGTTCCATATAGTGTATAATACTGCAGTGTAATGTAGTGGTATTATCATAGCTAGAGATCTTCTGAGTAGTTAGCTATGTGTTTACACAATGTATGTAACAGTCAAGAAAAGGGGCTTTTGTTCAGGTTCTATCTATTCTATTATAAAGTTATTAAATATGTGTTTATACTCCTTATAACATGTGTGCTTGTGTGTTTTCCTTTTCACAGTGAACTGTATGTAAATCATCAACTGCCTGTGTATCAGCTGATTTCTACACCAGGTGTACGTCCTGAGCAGAAGGTGAGTGTTCAGAAGTATTCACCTCTCTTTTCAAGAACACCACTGAGCACATCTTAATCTGGGGACAGGGGCAAATTTCTCTTCATGATGTGTGTTAACGAATGGTGTAGATGGGGCCAAATTCTGCAGCAATCCTTAATAACAAAACCCAATAATTGTACACAGCATTACTAAAAGCTTGCGTTCTATGAAATACATAAAATGTTGTGTGCGTGCCTGCCTGCATGCGTGTGTGTCAACCTGCATAGTAACATCATGAAGTCTTTTTACTAGACACTTAGATTAACATGTCTTTATTTCTCCCCTGTTGTAGATTGTCGTGGAGAAGACAGACCCTTGATGATCTGCCTTCTTGCACCACCAATACATGCATGTATTTAATTAATTTGTAAATAAAGGGTTTAATGTAATTTATAGTTGAGTATTTATTTCCAGTTTGCTTATTCTTTAGCAAAACAGTTAAAGTGCATGTAAAGCATTGCTGCAAATGACATTGAATAGAATCAGATGTTACTCCACTCTGTGTAAGGGTACAGGCTTATATAAAGTATGTGATTTTAGCATCATTAATGTTGTTCTGCTAACTTGTACATGCTGCCTTGGAGATATTAGTTACATCTCTGTTTCAGTTCGAACAACATATTCCATAATATTTATGAATAAATTAATCCCATATGTTAAGCAGTTAAAACGGAGGTTCTTTGCATTTCCAAAAATTCTTTTCTATGTTATTCAAAAAGTAAAACTTTTTGGTTTCATTTAAATGATTACTGCTTACACCTCCATGAAAATCAAAAATCCAGTATGTCAAAATATTAGAATATTTCACTGCGATCATGGGGAAGACTGCTGACCAAACAAGTTGTCCAGAAGATGATCATCTACACCTTCCAGAAGGAGTGTAAGCCCCCTAATGTCAAACACTACCACCAACTATTTTGCTGACCATTTAGTTGCTTGATTGGCCAGCCATCTCACCTGACCTGAAGTTTCATGGGAAAGATGAGCTGAAATCTGGGATAAATTTACAAGCTGAATGCTTCAAGTGTTATCTGCACATTCATGCACACTTTTGCACTATATATTTATATTTCCATTTATGGACCACAGCACAAATCACTTTAATAATAAGGCAATTTAAGAAGTCACTTTTATGCATATTTGCACACCCCAGTCATTTCTACATTTCTAATTTGGACAAATTTCTATTTTCTTCTTTTATATTTCTACAACCCCTGGCAAAAATGATGGAATCACCCCTCTCAGAAGATGTTCATTCAAATGTTTAATTGTGTAGAAAAAAAAACAAGCACATACATGCCACAAAACTATTTTCACTCAACAATCCAAACTTCTGGCTGTATAAAACACTTTAAAAAAACAAAGAAAGATAACTATAGTCAATGACAACTGTTTTGACAACACAAACAGAGGAAAAAAATATGGAATCACCAAATAAAAACACTACTTGTACTTTGTTGCAGCACCTCTGGCTTTTATAACAGCTTGAATTCTCTGAGGCCTGGATTTAACTAATGTCCAACAGTATACTTCATCAGTCTGTCTCCAGCTTTGTCTTATTGCAGTTGCCAGATCAGCTTTGCAGGTTGGAGCCTTGTCATGGACCATTTTCTTTAATTTCCACCACAGATTTTCAATTGGATTAAGGTCCGGACTATTTGCAGGCCATGCCATTGACATTATATGTCTTTCCTGTAGGAATGTTTTCATAGATTTTGCCCTATGGCACGATGCATTATCATCCTGAAAAATGATGCTACCATCACCAAACATCCTTTCAATTGATGGAATAAGAAAAGTGTCCAAAATCTCAACATAAACTTGTGCATTTATAGAAGATGTAATGACTGTCATGTCTCCCATACCTTTACCTGACATACAACCCCATATCAATAATGATTGTGGAAATTTGCATGTTTTCTTCAGGCAGTTGTCTTTATAAATTTCATTGGAACGGCACCAAACAAAAGTTCCAGCATCATCACCCTGCGCAATGCAGATTCGTGATTCATCACTGAATCTAACTCTCATCCAGTCATCCGCAGTCCAAGATTGTCTTTCTTTAGCCCACTGAAACCTTAAGTAGTTAATTTTATTTAACATATTTCTTTTATTCATATTTATATCTTAAGTTTAAGCTTTTTATTTTTAAGGTCACTGACAGTCGTATAAGCATTTCACTGCATATCGTACTGTGTATGACTGTGTACGTGACAAATTAAATTTTAGTTTTGAATTTGAAACATAACCAGGGTGTCATGCTTAACAGCTTAATGCAATGGGTTACATAAAAACATGTAGGCTTATGAATAGTAGTTATATATGTACTGTGAATGAAATGTTCAAGAATAAAAGTATCATAAATTGCCAAATAATTAAAATACACATGTAAACAATGAGTGTGACATTTGAAATACAGTTTATCTAAAAAAATTTGAATATCATGCAAAAGTGTTTAAATTATGGGGGGGGGGACACTTACAAGGGAAAATACACACATACGGGAAAGATGATTTGCCCTTCTGGGCCACTGTAAAAAAACGGTAGAAAATGAAATTAACTAGTAAAATATACTGTACAAAGTAAAACAAAATATACTGTACAAATACGAACAAAATATCAATATAACAATAAGAAATATAAAAGAAGAAAATAGAAATTTGTCCAAATTAGAAATGTAGAAATGACTGGGGTGTGCAAATATGCATAAAAGTGACTTCTTAAATTGCCTTATTATTAAAGTGATTTGTGCTGTGGTCCATAAATGGAAATATAAATATATAGTGCAAAAGTGTGCATGAATGTGCAGATAACACTTGAAGCATTCAGCTTGTAAATTTATCCCAGATTTCAGCTCATCTTTCCCATGAAACTTCAGGTCAGGTGAGATGGCTGGCCAATCAAGCAACTAAATGGTCAGCAAAATAGTTGGTGGTAGTGTTTGACATTAGGGGGCTTACACTCCTTCTGGAAGGTGTAGATGATCATCTTCTGGACAACTTGTTTGGTCAGCAGTCTTCCCCATGATCGCAGTGAAATATTCTAATATTTTGACATACTGGATTTTTGATTTTCATGGAGGTGTAAGCAGTAATCATTTAAATGAAACCAAAAAGTTTTACTTTTTGAATAACATAGAAAAGAATTTTTGGAAATGCAAAGAACCTCCGTTTTAACTGCTTAACATATGGGATTAATTTATTCATAAATATTATGGAATATGTTGTTCGAACTGAAACAGAGATGTAACTAATATCTCCAAGGCAGCATGTACAAGTTAGCAGAACAACATTAATGATGCTAAAATCACATACTTTATATAAGCCTGTACCCTTACACAGAGTGGAGTAACATCTGATTCTATTCAATGTCATTTGCAGCAATGCTTTACATGCACTTTAACTGTTTTGCTAAAGAATAAGCAAACTGGAAATAAATACTCAACTATAAATTACATTAAACCCTTTATTTACAAATTAATTAAATACATGCATGTATTGGTGGTGCAAGAAGGCAGATCATCAAGGGTCTGTCTTCTCCACGACAATCTACAACAGGGGAGAAATAAAGACATGTTAATCTAAGTGTCTAGTAAAAAGACTTCATGATGTTACTATGCAGGTTGACACACACGCATGCAGGCAGGCACGCACACAACATTTTATATATTTCATAGAACGCAAGCTTTTAGTAATGCTGTGTACAATTATTGGGTTTTGTTATTAAGGATTGCTGCAGAATTTGGCCCCATCTACACCATTCGTTAACACACATCATGAAGAGAAATTTGCCCCGTCCCCAGATTAAGATGTGCTCAGTGGTGTTCTTGAAAAGAGAGGTGCATACTTCTGAACACTCACCTTCTGCTCAGGATGTACACCTGGTGTAGAAATCAGCTGATACACAGGCAGTTGATGATTTACATACAGTTCACTGTGAAAATGAAAACACACAAGCATACATGTTATAAGGAGTATAAACACATATTTAATAACTTTATAATAGAATAGATAGAACCTGAACCAAAGCCCCTTTTCTTGACTGTTACATACATTGTGTAAACACATAGCTAACTACTCAGAAGATCTCTAGCTATGATAATACCACTACATTACACTGCAGTATTATACACTATATGGAACTCATGAGCTCCAATAAACTGCATACAACAATTCATTAACCATCTGTAACATTTAACCCATAACAGGAGCAGCTAAGAATTAGCTCAGGGATAATTAGCAATAGTTGATAGACAACAGTGGACATTCTGCTATCTTAGCTCTTTTAGTAAACTAGCGCTTAGCATAATGATATTAACTTGCTTATGGATCCATATTTGGACAGGTGTTTTACAGAAACAATGGAGCTAACTGTTTACATCACGTATATGTGTCCAAATACAACATTAAATTAATATATGTTAATGAACATGCTAGTTTCCCCATGCTAAGCGCTAGCGGTTAGCATAGTGATATTAGCTTGCTTATAAATCCATATGTGGATGTATATTACAGAGATGGCATGGAGCTGATGGTTTATATCAGTGTTTAATGGTCTAAATGAGATTATCTTCCTTTTAATCACTGACATTTACACTCGGCTCGGCATTTCCCCCAAACACTCCAAAAGTATTAACACTGCTACAAAGTTATCATTAGTGCCTAAAACAGTAACATCTAATTAATTTTATATATTAAACATTACCTGGTAAATGTGTCCAGTTGAAAAATTAGGGGAAATTATAACGTTATCGCGCTATAATTCACTGTATACTCCATGGTGGTGGTGTGGAGCTGATATCCGGAAAGCTTCCGTGTTTAGTTGCGTTTTGACTTCAACTCCCATAGTCCTTTGCGCGTTAGCTTTAGCATTTAGCTTGCAAAATACGGGAGAAAGATAGTTTTTCACACGGGGAAAAGCGGTTGCGCACAAACGGGAAAACGCACACATTTTCAAGAAAAAAAATTTTTTTTTCAAGGGAAAAAAAATTTTTTTTTCAAGGGAAAAAAAACTTTTTTTCAAGGAAAAAAAAACTTTTTCAAGAAAAAAATACTTTTTATTTCCAAGGAAAAAACACATTTCCAAGAAAAAATATTTTTTTTCAAGAAAAAAAAATGTTTTTTCAAGGAAAAAAAAAAAACATTTTCAAGAGAAAAAGCACACATTTTCAAGGGAAACATTTTTTTTTTCAAGGAAAAAAATTGTTTTTTCAAGGAAACAAAATGTTTTTTCAAGGAAAAAAAAACATTTTCAAGAGAAAAAGCACACATTTTCAAGAGAAAAAGCACACATTTTCAAGAGAAAAAGCACACATTTTCAAGAGAAAAAGCACACATTTTCAAGAGAAAAAGCACACATTTTCAAGAGAAAAAGCACACATTTTCAAGGGAAACATTTTTTTTTCAAGGAAAAAAATTGTTTTTTCAAGGAAACAAAATGTTTTTTCAAGGAAAAAAAAACATTTTCAAGAGAAATAGCACACATTTTCAAGAGAAATAGCACACATTTTCAAGAGAAAAAGCACACATTTTCAAGAGAAAAAGCACACATTTTCAAGGGAAACATTTTTTTTTCAAGGAAAAAAATTGTTTTTTCAAGGAAACAAAATGTTTTTTCAAGGAAAAAAAAACTTTTTCAAGAGAAATAGCACACATTTTCAAGAGAAATAGCACACATTTTCAAGAGAAAAAGCACACATTTTCAAGAGAAAAAGCACACATTTTCAAGAGAAAAAGCACACATTTTCAAGAGAAAAAGCACACATTTTCAAGAGAAAAAGCACACATTTTCAAGAGAAAAAGCACACATTTTCAAGGGAAACATTTTTTTTTCAAGGAAAAAAAATTTCTTTCAAGGGAAAAAAAACTTTTACAAGGGAAAAAAACACACATATATGGGAAAGATGATTTGCCCTTCTGGGCCACCGTAGATCCGGTATGGAAATGATATTTGTGACTCGTATCATTGATTTGGCAAATGTTTTTACGTCAGATTTTCTTCTTACACAACCCTCTATATTTATCCAGACTTGGTACTGGCACAAGAAGACACTGGATTGCGCCGCCCCCCCCCCCCCCCCCCCCCCCCCATGGTTGCATTAGATGACGTCACCTGACAGAGGTTATATATGCCAAAATTTGGCGTGTTTGATACACACATGCTTCACAACTGGCAACACAGAAATATGTTCCCTTGGCGTTTTCACACAGCATCGAGTGTAACTTTTGAAAGGGAACTTAGTTTAGACACAAGATGTATAAACACTAGTTTGCCAGTTTATCTGACAGACCAATCCAGTTATAAACTGCATGAACCTACCCGATAAGAACAATTTTCAGTGACTTTGTTAGTTTTTTAAGCCAATGTTAAACTCATAATGCCATCATATACAATACAAATGTTCATGAAATCTTCTGTCACAGAGAATAATAAGCATGATTAGTTCATTGTATCAGAGCTGCTTGATTGGTGCTTGCCACAATTTGTAAACAGTAGATTAGAATTACCACAAATTAGAATTGAAATATAATCAAAGAGCCATCGTAATGTTGTAATTGGATCAGATGTAAAACAAGTGTACCAATTTATCAATAAACTATGCATACACAGCAATATACATAGGATGTATGTCTCAAATTAAATATAGTACAGTAATTGTATGGTACATTATGAAAAGGAGTACACTAATTTTGTTATGCCTACCAGGATGAACATTCTGTATCTTTTTTACTAGACAATTAAAATAATTTTGTGTGTTTAGATTACTAAATTAGCATTCTTTCATCTCAGAAATATCGGTAAGATGAGGTATATTGTCACTACAAGCAAAAGAAAGATATTCAACCTCTAAGTTGAATTACTATAATGCCTTACTGTCTGATGTTCAACTAGATGCATAAACATTCTCCAATTAGTCTAGAAATCAGCAGCCAAAGCCCTCTCTTACTGTATGATACAAGATCATACAAGATCTTACTGTATGTCTGTATGTCTCCCAGTGAAGTTTTCTGCTGATTTTAAAATACTACTATTGACCAATAAAACAATAAATGGTCTCATGACACAGTACCGTAAAGAACAGCTAGTGTTTTATGATCGTCCCTGCCTTCTTCAATCAAAGGATGCAGGCTGCTTATCAGTACCTTGTATTATGAAAGCTACAGCAGGGGACAGAGCTGTTTTGGACACAGCCCCAAAGTTTTGGAATAGCCTTCCAATTAATGTTCAGAACTCAGACACAGTCTCAGTGATTAAACAGTGTTTAAGCCTAGGCTAAATACCTATTTAGGTATCCAAACCTTTTTAAAATAGTTTTGTATTAGGTAAAGGTGCAGATCTGGGGGACTCACCCTCAGTACATGTGACTGTGGCCATATCTAATTATTATTTCTCTCTCTCTCTCTCTCTCTCTCTCTCTCTATCTATCTATCTCTGTTCAGCTACTGGCAACCAAATTGTACATATAATAATTACATTCACCTGCAGTAACGTCTTTATGTTGTTCATGGTGGATACTTTTTTAGACAGAAGGGGGAAACCAGAGAACCTGGTGGAAATTTTTTTAGAGCAGTGGAACAACAAACTTCTGTTGATACAACTTTAATGCAAGGTAAGAATTCTAAAATTGGCCCATGTGGAATGTTCATTCCAGCACTTGTTGAGCTCAGAGCTAAGTAGCCCAATGTTCTACTTCTGACATAATATCAGGATAGATAGTGACAGTAAGAGGGAAAATAAGCATTCACATACTTTTGTGTTTACTTAATATACTTCCAGTGTATGTGCACATTTAAAATGTATACATATACAGTAATGTCATATAATGCAAAAATACTATACAAAACCACTATAGTACTGTGTGAAAGCCTTACAATACTAAACTACACGCAGTGTTGCAAAAGCAAACGTTATTTTAAATAAATGAAATTCAGACCTGATTACATACACCTGATTATATCTGGATGAGCAAACTGATGGCATTTCTTTTTTTTTTCTTTCTTTCTTAAAAAATAATTAGTCATTAATTTTTAACATTCAATAAAAAGATACCATAGATCTGTGATTGATAAAGATATGGGCCCGGTTTCCAGAAAGCTTCTTATCGCTAAGGTCTTAAGTTGTACCTTAACTTCTCTCTTAACGTTATGTCAATTTTTTCTTTAAGCAAAACTTTTCATATTTTGTCTGAGGTGGCTATTTTAAAAAAAGTTTTGCATTCCAAGGCAACAGATTATGGAGTTTCTTGACCTGCTCAAACTTGTGTTTGCCAGGCCAACGCATTGTACTTACGCTCTACGTTTTGGTGTCCAACTGCTTGCTGCTTTTTGTTTCATTGATCATTAGCCATCATGACTGGATGGACTTTTCTTTCGACACACTTTATTTTATGATTAAATTTTATTTAGTTAAATGAGAAAATAAACTTGGGAGTTTCACACCCAGCATCCATTCATTTTTCTGAGTGATTGTAATGCTTGAAACCTCTACTCTGTCATCTCATTGTATTCATTTCATAAGTGCGCTATTCAACCCCAACCACTGACATGCTTCACATTGTTTCTGAAGCTGGCGAAGAATGTTGTGAGCTGTTTGTCAATCAACTATGATTGTATACCCGGTTCGTTTCACGGCCACTACAGGTTACATGAAAATATTAGGTGATTTAATTTATATATTTGTCTATTATGGCATGCTATTGATAAGCATTGAACCCATGTTGAAATAAACGTTATTGGAAGAAATTTGTGCAATGTTTAATTTGCATGAAAAGTCCTGTCTTTCTTAACACCATCATGCAAAAGGAGTGAAAAATCGATTCCTGAGCAATCGATGTCAGCTAATTCAGTACCTTCACTGTAGACAGCACCTTGTAATGTTGGACAGCGACTTTAGAAGACTTCTAAGGGACAGTTCGGGGAACACACTTAGAAAAGTAAACAAATTACGTAAGATATATCTTAAGAGTCTTCTTAGCGCGCATTATCAGGAAACCGGGCCATGTTTGGTATTAATTAAAGGGATTAACTGCTAATGAGGTTAAGTGTAATTTTAGAGCCACATTGGTGTCTGTTAAACTTGTATTATTATTATTATTATTATTAGATAATAAATTTTAAGAATATTTTTCAAGCATTGTTGAGCAAAACCAAAAAGATATCTGCTAAAAACATATTTGCTGCACAAAAGCCTATGGTATTTCTGTCACGTTTGTGTCGTGAGTGTGTGCGTGGCATGAACGCAGAGGAGGCGAGCTGACGGTTCAATAAAGTCCTTTTATTTGACAAAAGAAACATAAACTAACCCAACACAAACCTATAACTGTAACTAATGAAAGACGCCTGACTGGAGTTCAGCCAGGCTATTTATACTAAACATAATTAAACCAGATTATCTTCCCTCGGTTCAGGTGAGCTTCTACGTCACCTGACCGAGGTGCACACTGGGAACTGAAGTTAACTAACAAAACTACAAAGCGAAACTTAAACCAACGGGCGTTCTGGCGCCCTCTAGGGGGTAACCCTTACAATTTCAGAGACCTTGGTGATAGTTAAACCACCAAACACAAACAGACCACTTTATTTTAAAACACCAACGGTGAAAGGTTAAATCTCAAAAACACTGTACTGTTTCTTTATTTGCAAAAAGAGTTTAAGCCTCAGCTGCATGGTGGCTTAATGGTTAGCAATTTCTCATTGCACTTCCAGGCTCCAGGTTCGATTCTCAACGCAGGTCTATGTTGTGTTTGGTGGGTTTCCTCCTGTAGTCCAAAAACATGAACGTTAGTCTAATTGGTGTTCCCAATTTCCCTGTAGTGTGTAAATTAGTGTATGTGTTTGGTATTAATGCGATGGATTGGCACCCTGTCCAGGGTGTACCCCGCCTCATGCTCTAAGTCTCCTGGGATAAACTCCAGGGATCCCTCGTGATCCTATGTACTGTACAGGAGAAAGCAGTATTGACGATGAGTGAGTGAGTTGACTCTAGATAGAACCTTTTTACTTTCAGAAAAGGTTTAAGTAGAGCTCATATTCATAGCTAGAACCCATTCAACATCCAAAGTAAACACTACTTGATTTACAAGAACTATATATGAGCTACAAATAAAATATGAATTTACATCTAGAAAATCTAATTATATAGAAATGCATACTGTTCTGTATGTAAATATCTAGTAATTCTGCTACTTAAAACTGCAAGCAACTCACAATTTCACTTTCTTTATATATTTTACTTTACTTTATTAAAGTTATTGTTTTTAGTTTCCTTTGCATTACTTTTCTGGGTGACTTACATATTCATAAAAACAGAAGTACAAAATGTTTTTGTTATGCCTTCTGTAACAAATGCATTTGTTTCCTACCTTCTCATTAGATAGTTGGATAACATTATTGCACTAGATTTGGAACAATGACAGAACTCAATGTCAGAACAAGTGTA
This sequence comes from Channallabes apus, assembly GCA_030522415.1. NCBI lineage: Eukaryota > Metazoa > Chordata > Actinopteri > Siluriformes > Clariidae > Channallabes > Channallabes apus. The sequence continues at coordinate 27,964,994 of CM060108.1, read as the reverse complement.
GAACACAGTGTCCTTTCCGCATTTTGATGCTGCAGACGAATGATACTCAAATCCAAAAACAGGACTAACAGAATATTAATTGATTAATTAGTATTCACATCGCTTATGCAGAAGGACCTAATTGAAACTGGCAAAGCGTCTTCATTGCTGGAGTCTCAGTAATGTTAATAATGTTGTTTAGATAATTATGTCCATAATTAGCCACTGATGGAAATACAGTCTGAGAGTAAATCAGGAAGAGGAAAGTCAAATTAGTAGCTGTAGAAACTTTCTTACATTTGAACTAATATGTCATGATTGATGGAAAGAAAGACTGCACAGATTTCCATGTGTGGTGCCTCAACATTTTGTTAATAATGTATTTCACTTTAAAGGATATTAACTTCATAATAGAAATTTAAAGGATATTAACTTCATAATAGAATAGTGTATCATCTTGACTTTCACAGGATTTATTACATTATGTTTGACTGAAACAATATTTTGTTAGCAGTATTGTTCATGTTTGACTAGAAACTGGCACTGTACAGTATGTATGATTTGTCATATGAAATATCATGATAGTAATAGTAGACTGAGAAGGTAGAAAAGGTGCTGACATTAACCATATCTGAGTAAGGGAGGTCAAAACAAAATTGTGTGCTCTGTTACCAGACTCAACAAAGACACTAAAACCAAACCCAAGGTGTTTCACCATCCCTTTCATGTTAGGCATGATAATCTCCAGGATGACTTTTAGCTTTCCTTGGCAATAAAAACATGCTGACAAATGTTTGGCTAAGCAATTCCAATATCCATACTATATAAATGCAGAAACACTATGGAAGTATGTGACCTGACCTCCATTCAAACCCTTAGGGCCTGATTCTTTGACCTCAGATTAAGAGAAAATAACTCAGTGAAGCAATTTGACATTTTGAGTGTGATTTAAACATAATATATATATATATATATATATATATATATATATATATATATATATATATATATATATATATATATATATATATATATATGTGTGTGTAATTGCAATACATGTACAATAAATAATGTATAATCAGTTCAGCATATTAGGCAGTCTTTAATCTTACACTTGGGTCTTTAGCACTTTGTGTTGCTGTTAATGTCAGTGCATATAATCCAAATGAGCTTTTTGAACAGATAGGCAGAAAAAAGCAATCCTATATAATATTATTCTAGAACAATTTCTGTTAATTTAAACAAAGCATTCTTAATAAACATACTGTATCTTAGAGAACAGAAATCTCACACCTTGGGTCAAGTTGCTTCCAAATCTTACTTCTTTGTTTATTCTATGTTTCACCTCATGAAACTACTCAATTATTTTTTGAGTAATAATTTTTTTTTAAACTGATTAAAATGTGTAATAGTCAATTGGTCGTAACTAAAATGAACAAAAAAGCCTAAGTCTGATGCACTTATAAAATATTATCAAATAATTAAGAAATTTCTAAGAAAAGTTTATCTCTTGGATGAAATCATACTTAATAGGAATAACAATATAAAATCTACAACTTTGAGCTGACTTGTGTGTAAAGATTTTTGCCAGCAGTTGCTAACATCTTCCTTTATTTCTTAGTTAGTTAGCCTTTCAGCTTTGGTGTGAAATCTGAATTTCATTCTTTGGAAGAGTGCCAACATTTAAGGCCAGAGAAAATATTTGTGCAAGTCTGAATTTTCCCAGTAGTATTTGCATTTCCCCTCATCATGGATTGTCTTGAATAATAATAATAACTTCAATATGTTTCAAGTATTCTCCACACTAGCAGAAATCATGCCTATTGTGCCCAACAATTTACTCACACACTCCCCAGTTCCTGACAGAATCAAAGCCACATGAATTGTATTTCATTAACTTGCAATTAAGGGGGACTTTGAAATCCCCCTCTCATCTTATCAGTGCCTCGGCTAAAAGAAAACCAACCATTTGGTTCACCACAAAAATGACCCTGTTTCCTCCTTCTCTTTTTTGAATTATAAGAAGCAAGATGGCCCTTCCACTATGTTCCCTCCAGTCATTAATAACATTGCTAACATGCTTGGTCAAAAGCAAAATTAAGCTTGAGTCAACAATTCTGCCCCCTTCTTATTTTTTTGTCTAAAACGGCAGCATTAGCATTTTAGCTGCTGGATAAGAGAGGCTTGATTTAATTTCTTGATTTAATAAGGACTATTTCATACACACATCCTTTACAAGATGAAAGATGCATCAAAAGGAATTTTCTAGTAAGAGTTTGATGGAGAGAAGGGTGCAGAACAACATTGTTATACAGTTTCACAAGAGACTCACACTCAGATCACACTTAGAAGCTGCTTTGCTATCAGACTAATCTGTTTAGTAGATTAAAAGGGGTTAAACTGATACTAGGTGGGTGTATATGTAGTGCTCTTTCTCAGTGGTTTCATACTACTGCTGTTCAGTGCTGTTTTGAAGCTGAGGATCATCCTTCACCCTCCACTGCACTGAATTGTATTACATGACACTTTCTTTGTTTTTGCTGAGAAAAAGCTCCAAGAGGACCATTTGTGTGGGCCAGGTGACACTTCTCTTGAGTCAACAGCAACACCAAGACAATAAATGCTTAATCAAAATTGCAGGCTTTCTTACAAGACAGCCTACACACAACGATCTCCTAGGAGAATATCCACAATCTTTGTGTGTTGTTTGCTAAAACAAGAATATATAGAAGAAACCGATTCACTCAGAACAGAACCAGGATGATATTTTGTTTCCAGTTAGTTTGGAAATTAAGCCTCCACTTTAATCAGATGTATTTTACAGTTTATATGCAAACCTGATTTAATAAAATAGACTGTTTGATAAATTATTAAACAAGCAATGGAATTTTACTGTTTGGGCTAATGGAAAATACAAGTTTATTTACTCTAAGCATATGACAAAACATCCCTTCTACAGCAGCTAAGTAAATCGAAGAGGTTATAGTTGATGTGCTTTTTTTTGCTATAGGTGATGACAACTGTTAATAGGATGTCTAATCATATATGATATTAAAAATATATATATTTATTTAGAGGGCGGCGCGGTGGTGTAGTGGTTAGCACTGTCGCCTTGCACCTCCAGGGTCCGGGTTCGATTCCCCGGCCAGGCTCGATTCCCGTCTCTGTGTGCATGGAGTTTGCATGTTCTCCCCGTGCTTGGTGGGTTTCCTCCGGGTACTCCGGTTTCCTCCCACAGTCCAAAGATATGCAGGTTAGGCTAATTGGCGTTCCTAAATTGCCCGTAGTGTGTGATTGGGTGCGTGAGTGTGTGTATGTGTGTGTGCCCTGCGATGGATTGGCACCATGTCCAGGGTGTACCCCGCCTAATGCCCGAAGTCTCCTGGGATAGGCTCCAGGTCCCCCGCGACCCTGAACACAGGATTAAGCGGTATAGAAGATGAATGAATGAATGAATGAATATTTATTTAGTTATGTATTTAACCCCACTATTGTTTCGAACTTTTTAGTTAATTTAAGTTTGTTTGCTACAACTCATTTTATTGCAACATTTGACTTTTCATAAAACCATTTCTTCCCAGCATTTTTGGCAAGCATTGCTAAAGCAGTAGTGACAAACTCCGAATTATGTTTCATTCTTCTGTGAGTAAAATTAGCATTTCAGAAGTTATATTTAATTAAATCGTTCCTATCTACTGCAATCTTCTTACTTACCTTCCTATTCATAGTGTCAACCAAATGATTTCACAAGATTGACAGTTAATCAACTCATAGAATTTCTCTGAAATTAGCCTTTGAACTGTTTGTCTGAGGTTTTATAAAATGGTTCTTAAGAACTAAACTTCTGATTTAGGGGACAAAAACTTGCAAAAAAAATCAAGCTCATATAAGATATAATGAATTCAAGTAAAATTCTATGTGAAGTAAGAAAGCTGGAAAATCAACTTAATATAACAAAGATTATAAAAATGCAATGGCCAGGCACTGAAAAAAGAAAATAACATAGGGTATGGAAAAGAAATAAACAATACACAATAACTACTGGGTGATGAACCAGATTCAGTTAGAAGCAGAAATGTAAAAAAAAATAACAGGGTTTTTGCCACAGTGATTATAATGATGGTGCAAGAAAGCAAGACCTTGGGTCATCAAGTACTTTAAGAGCTCTGTCGAAGCCCACTTCAGAGTTTAACTTCAAGGAACCAACCCTGAAAGAGGTCGAGGACTGCTAGATCAAGCTCAGCATCTGGTCTCAGTGGAGTGACATATAAAGTTTAAAAGAAGTGCCCCAGCCTCTTGCGGAGGCTGTGGAAGAGCACCAAAGTTATTTGGAGGATGGGAGGGTAGTAAAGCAGTGGCAAGATGCAGAGGGTGTCTGGATTCTAAAGGAGGAAAATGCATGCTCCATCAATTAAATTCAGAATAATCTCACTCTTGTGTTGAGTGCAAAGTGTTCCCTTTCAAAGGCTTTCTCTTGATGCTGCGTGAAAACGATATGGGAACAATTTGTCCTGCTGCCAGTTGTGAAGCATGTGGGCAAACACGCCAAATTTTTTGGCTATATATAACCTCGGTCAGGTGATGTCATCTGATTAGACGCAGCCGCAGGTTATAAATACTAGAGAGCCGGCGACAAACCTCAGATCATTTGTCTTCAGCCTTGTTGTGAGCGTGTCTGTGTTTAAACCAGCAAAATAAGAAAGTGTTTAACTCACCAATATGGCGGAGTTTAAACTAGATATCCCTCCGTGTGTGATAATCCATATCGGAGTGCGATCTCTACACTGCTTCGGTTAAGTGCTGCGCGCGCCTCGCATTCCGTGAGAAGCTTCGAGCCGCTGCGCATTCCTGGCTTAAAACTCGTGCATCTGACAGAGCTGCGGCAGACGGAGGTAGGCTCCTTTCTTTCGTGTTCTCATCACGGGGGTTCCTCTCTTGCTTAGCGGAGATGAAAATAGCCTTAAGCACTTAAAAAAAAAAAAAAACAGTAGACGGCAGGTTCTGTCAGGTGGCCGGGGGGCAGAGCCTCAACGACGCTCTCTCCCCCCCTCTTAGCTCTCTCCATATGAGTTAACCCTTTGATGGAGTAAGCTGTATTCATCCCGTGTTTTTCCTGCCATCAACTTATTTATTTATTTAAATATAGTTGATGTGGAAGCGCGGGGTTATATAATGACGCCCAGATAGAAGAGACGCTTCACAGGCTAACTCTCTCCTGGGACATCATCCTTCCTGGAAAGCTTATACTTCCTTTCTAGCTGTTTAGACTTTCATCTTCCCTGGAGGGCAAAGCTTTTCAGGCAGTAGGTCAGCTTGGTGCTCCACTGCACACCAGGGCGGTTTTGCAGGCCTACCAGGCTGACCGCTGAGAGACTTGAGTACTGGCGGGGCTCTTCAAGATAAGGCGTATTGGAATTATGCCGAGCTACAGACTTGTCTCTTCATGCAACAAAGCAGACGGCTCGTGTTATCGGCCGTTTTATGGCTGCTATGGTTTTCACAGGAGGCACCTGTGGCTAAATCTCAGGCACATCAAGGATAGGATTGTGCATTCCTCCTTAATGCCCCTATCTCGCCTTCCGGCCTGTTTAGCGATGTCGTTAACTCAGCCGGCCACTAGGTTCTGGGGCGAAGTTATACGAACAAGCTTTTGGGAAATTCCCTCCCCGCCATGCTCAAGAGTCGGGATTTTCGGCCACCCAGTCTCGACCGGGTCTGGCAGCATGGAAGCTACTGCCAAGTATATCTCCTTGGGTACTAAGCACTGGAGAGAGAAACTACAGGATTCAGTTCTCACTTCACCCTCTGTGTTTTCAATGGCGTGGTCTCCACTTCCATGAAACCGGAAAGTACGCATTTGCTGACAAGGCTGCTGGGGAAGGGGGCCATGGAACATGTTCCCCCACCAGACAGTGAGTCAGGCTACTACAGTTGGTATTCTTGGTTCCCAAGAGGAACGGGTGCTGCGTCCAATTTTTCAGATTTTGCGGGCTCTTCCGCTATCTGAAAATCAATAAATACAGTTTCAAATGTTGACTGTCAAAGTGATTGCTCTCAAATCCTACCAAGCGATTGATTTCTGACAATCGATTTAAGGACGCTTACTTTCATACAGAAATATTGCCACAACACAGGAAGTTCCTGAGGTTCGCTTTCGGGGGCGAAGCTTACCAGTATCGGGTCCTTCCATTGGTGTAGCTCACCCGCACATATACAAAATGAAAAAAAAAAAAGAAATGGATTTAGCCCTGGCTCTTACAGGAGTCCCAGGGCATCCAGTGGCTAGTGCTTCGACATCAGCATGTCGTCCTAGCTCATCTCTGTTCTCAGGATTGAGACCCAACACCACGAAAGCGTGATCTTTCCTGTTCAGAGGACAACACATTGGGTGCCATATGGGATTCGATCGTAAGCGGGCACAGCTGTCTCCCGCTCGTGTCGAACCCATTCTCAACACCTGTAGATGTGGATATATTATTTCACTATATGGCTCTTACAACACCCTCAAGGAGAACAATTTATTTATTGATTTCACTAGGTCCAATCCCCAATAAGGGGATTTTATTACACTAAAAAAAAAAAGTGGTGCCAGGTGCTTCGTACCCTTTCTATGTGGTTCAGACCCCTCTCTACTCTGGGTCCCACTCTAAGTTCATCTTGTCGTTGCTGAGGCTAATGACAGATGCTTCCCTCACAGGCTGGGGTGCGGTCTCAGATGACCATCCTGCCCAAGGGAGCTGGAGAGGCCATCTTCTCGCATGGCACATCAATTGCCTCGAGATGATGGCTCTATTTCTGGCCCTAAAGCACTTCCTCCAGTAGTTGAGAGGCTGCCATGTCCTAGTGCGGGTGAACAACACTATGGCAGTCTCATATATTATCGCCAGGGCGGACTGTGCTCGCGCCGCTAATAGCTAGCGCAGCAGGTTCCTGTCCCTCAGGGCGATTTACATTCCAGCATGGATGCGGGAGCAGTAGTACTGTCCAGTCTATCTCTGACACACGGGGAATGGAAACCCCACTCCGAAGTAGTCAGGGAGAGATTTCATGTAGCAAGGTGGACCTCTTGCCTTGCAAGATATGCTTCGCCTTTTACTGCTCTTCAGATTTACGTCCACCGCATCAGCTAGTGGCGTAGGTCAGAGCAGCTTCTACATGTTTTGGATGAGAGATGCTATTGCCCTCTCATATGAGGCGCGTGGGCTCACTTCGCCTCTAGGAATCAGGGCTCTTTCAACCAAGGGGATTGCCTCATCTATTGCACTAGCAAGAGGTATTCCCCTGCAGAAAGTATTGCTAAGCAGGTAGACCCAGTCCACTGCCAAATTGCTTCAGTGCTGGAGTTTCTGCAGGACGTACCTAAAAGCATTGTTTGAAGCCTTCTGTCCTCCGCCTTTTACAGCCTTGGAGCAGGAGAAACTTCACTTACTGTCCAGTACGTGCTCTTCAGATTTACGTCCACCGCACCAGCCAGTCGCGTAAGTCAGAGCGCCACTATACTGGGTGAGAGATGCATATTGCCCTCTCCTATGAGGCGTGTGGGCTCACTTCGCCTCTAGGAATCAGGGCTCTTTCAACCAAGGGGATTGCCTCATCTATTGAACTAGCAAGAGGTATTCCCCTGCAGCAAGTGTCTGCTAAGCAGGTAAACCCAGTCCACTGCCGAATTGTTTCAGTGCTGGAGTTTCCGTCCTCGGGTTTGTGCCCTAGTACTCTCAGGATGTACGTAACTGCATCCTCTCTCAACTATCTTCCGAAAGCTCTATAAACCCAACAGGCACCCTATTGATTTTGAAGCCTTCTGTCCTCCGCACTTACAGCGTCGGAGCAGGAGAGACTTCACTTGCTGTATGCAGCTTGTGCTGTTCAGATCTATGTCCACCGCATCAGCTAGTGGCGTAGGTCAGAGCAGCTTCTACATGTTCTGGATGAGAGATGCTATTGCCCTCTCCTATGAGGCGCGTGGGCTCACTTCGACTCTAGGAATCAGGGCTCATTCAACCAGGGGATCGCCTCAGCTATTGGATTAGCAAGAGGTATTCCCCTGCAGCAAGTGTGTGCCAAGCAGGTAGACCCAGTCCACTGCCAAAATGTTTCAGTGCTGGAGCTTCTGCAGGAAAAGCTTGTCCTTGGGCTTGTGCCTTAGTACCCTCAGGATGTACTTAACTGCATTGTTTGAAGCCTTCTGTCCTCCGCCTTTTACAGCTTCGGAGCAGGAGAAACTTCACTTACTGTCCAGTATGTGCTCTTCAGATTTACATCCACCGCATCAGCTAGTGGCGTAAGTCAGAGCGCCATTATACTGGGCGAGAGATGCTTTGCCCTCTCCTATAAGGCGCGTGGACTCACTTCGCCTCAACCAGGGTGATCGTCCCAGTCTGCACCAGCAGGAGGTATCCCCTGCAGCAATTGGGTGGCGCGAGGGGTTGGTTCTCCCCGCACACATTTCTTACATTTATAATCTGGATGTTCATGCTACTCCGGGCTCACGGTCCCCGAGTTAGCTGCCCAGGCATAGTTCTGAGACCTTCTCGGCTTTGTGCGCACACGCTACACAACCTTAGGGTCCAGACACTTGTAGTGCGGTGGCGTTGGTATTCTCGTTCCCATAGCATTTTCACGCAGCATCGAGAGAACGCCTTTGAAAGGGAACTTCTCGGGTTACTGTGCTGTAACCCTTTTCCCTGAAAAGGCGGGGAACGAGATGCTGCGTCCTAATGCCGCACTACCACATGACCGGACGTCCGTTCAGACAATTTAATCTGAGATTTGTCGCCGGCTCTCTAGTATTTATAACCTGTGGCTGCGTCTAATCAGATGACGTCACCTGACCGAGGTTATATATAGCCAAAAAATTTGAGCCAACTCGTTCCCGCCATTTCAGGGAACACGGTTACAGCACAGTAACCCGAGACCTTTTTCATGATTGATGCTTGACACATGATGGAAAACCTATAAATGAGTGCATATATTGAAACCTCTATGCAGAAAGGGGGAATCGCCAAGGTGTCAGGATGCATGGTGCACACTGGGGCTGTTACTCCGTTGATCTGGGTGGCACAAGAATGCAAGGGAGCCTTGGTAGTCATGTGGCTTGCCCCAAGTCTTGATCCCACAAAACTGGTACAAAACCTCACTAGAGTGGAGACCATGTCCCAGGCAAAATCAATGACCACACCATGAACTATTACAAATGCTTCAGTATGAGAGTCACCTCTGGAACAACATCAACATTGTAAAGGCTAGGGCATACCATCACTGTGATATTGTTTGCTTTGGCCATGAACATATTGTTGTGGTATGTTATTGAGGCTCTGGCAGGATATATTACACAGTATGCCCTGCCCAAGAACCATATACAGTACTGTGTGTGTGTGTGTGTGTGTGTGTGTGTGTGTGTGTGTGTGTGTGTGTGTGTGTGTGTGTGTGTGTACTTTTAATGATTAGGTGCAATGCATGCCCATATAACTACTCACCAACTCACCAAGTGGGTGAGCAAGAGAGATAGATTCTGTTTTTTGTTTTTGTGCACGATATCTATACAACGCCACCATACACCTCTGATTACTCTACATGCATTTCAAAGCCCAGACTTGGCTACATTTGTTCTCAGCAGAACTGCATAAAACAGCTCATTTGCTATTTTCAAAAGCTTGAAAAATGTTCAGTTGCTATTTTTACTCATTTCAACATATTTATTTGCCTGTTATCATTCAAGATAAGCTAAATATGAAAAAAAAAAAAAAACTAGAAATGTGCATTGACTACCAGATATCAGTGAAAGGTACACACAGTGCATAAAGGATTATAGTTGCATTTGTCATTACCTTACTCTTCAAACAACATACTGTATATAACAACATACAGTATAACAACAGTCAAAAGAACTCCAGTGGGATCCTGACCTCAGCTAGGGACTGGCAACTTTTGGTGGACCTAGAACGACAGCTGAAGTTCCCCAGCCACATTGCTGATTTTCCCCAGTCACCTTTCGACCAGACATCGTACTTGTGTCTGAAGCTACTAAGCAAGCTGTGCTGTTGGAGCTTACAGTCCCAGGGGAAGACCGCTTGGATGAAGCCTTTGAAAGGAAGCTATCCAGGTACGCGGGACTGGTCAGTGACTGTCAGCAGGCTGGGTGGAGAGCGAGGTGCCTTCCAGTGGAGGTAGGATGCAGAGGTTTTGCGGCCTGTTCCTTAGCCCGAGCCCTAAGTAGTTTAGGCATCATTGGAGAGCGAAAGAGGAGAGCTATCCGCAGTACCACCGAAGCGGCAGAGAGAGCCTCAAGATGGCTGTGGCTTAAGAGAGGCCAACCATGGAGTCATGGTAGCTAGTTAGCCATCTGGACACAAGCTGATCAACCCCAGCTGGGTCACCTGGTTGAGGGTGTATGATGTTGAAAGACCCAAAACACCCAATGATTCCAGGAACATTACTGAAGATGTGTCCAGATGCATCAGCAGATGTATTTACGTACATAGGGCCCAAGCACTATGACTTCAGCATTATGATGTTACCATGGTCATAATAATACTATGGTAATAATAGTAATCACAATAATAATAATAATAATAATAACAATAACAAGTTATATATATATATATATATATATATATATATATATATATATATATATTTTTTTTTTTTTTTTTTTTTAATCAGTATATATTTTTTACTACTGTGTAAAGGTGGACAAGCTATGTTTAGTTTACTATGTACATAGCGACATGCTTTATTTCTGTATTTATGTCCCCAAGCCAGTAGAAAAACTGACATCTGCAAGAACTGACATCTGCAATCCTGACTTTCATAGCATGCAATGACATGCTTAAACTCATGAAACTCTGAACATTTATAGTAAACAAATCCAAAAGTGATGTCTGTGAGTAAAAACATTTGATTCTTTTAAGGTGAAATTCTTTTTTTTTTTTCTGAGGTCAGTTCGTTTTTATTGCCAAGTGCTAGAATTTGGGTAGAAGAAGGTATCCTGGATCAAACATTCTGCTCTCTAAAGTGCACCCAAGTGTGGACTGCAGAATTTTATTTATTTTATTTATTAATTTATTTATGTTTTTTTTTGTTTGTTTGTTTGGTTTGCCTTTTCTGTCAGTGAAATGCCAAGATATGTCTTTATAGACAACCACTATTGCCATCATCTCTAACTTGGCCATGAAGCTCCAAACCCACAGATGAGGGTGGTTAAGTGGGCACCAAGCTGTCTGTTCAATGGCACATCCAGCTCAGAAGACCACTAAAGGCTTCTGCAGATATCATTTTCTCAGAAGCATAGACCATACATGTCAGAGCAGGTTCTTTGTGAGTGGGATCAACACACATAAAGGACTGTTTCAAGTGCACTGGTTGTGAGAAGACAGGAATGAGGTCAGTGCTGGACTTTGCCACTATCAGATGTTGTCAGATAATGTTTTGCAGCATTTTTTGCGGGCAAGTAGCAATGGTAGATGGTTTTTCTCTAGCTGTTGCAAGACTACTGTACATCATTGTGCACTGCACAAACTCTGATTTAAAAAACAAGCCATTAGGTAAAAATAGGGTTCCAGAATGATTCTAAAATCTAGTCTATAAATATAATATATATAATTTATAATATATGATATAAAATGTTCTATAAGTTGTTTGAATATTAATAGTTCAAATATTATAGATAGGAAAGCAACAGTAATTCAATTCAGTTTTAATTGTAGTGCTTTTAATAGTGGATATTGTCACAAAATTTTAAAAAATGTTTATATGTATTCATACCTTTATTAATGTGTCCCTAATGAGCAAGTTGCTGGCAATGGTGGTAGGGAAAACCTCACTGGGATGACATAAAAAGAAAAACCTTGGTAGGAGTGAGGCTAAACCCATCCTCATTTAGTTTAGTCAACATGAAGTCCATTTTGTTGAGGTTACCAACTATTCACTGAAAGAATGGATCTCATTCAGTAATTCTCCATACTGCTTATCATGTACAGGGTTGCAGGAAGCTGTACTATGGCTTGGGAGAACATGCAAAAACTGTGCAAGGCCATAAGGCTAGCCACTATATCACTGTGCCACAATGGATTCAAAATTGTTTGTGGTGATTTTAGTCCTTGCAGTCATTTTTTAATTACATTTAGTAATTGCAGTCATAAGGCATCATTGCAACTGTTTGTATCAAGTTCAGTTCAAAACCATTTTCATCTAGGTTTCTAAGTGGAGCCATCCATGTAAACATAATGAAAACAGAAAATATTTACAATAATATTTATCTTCTTTACTCAAGTGCAGGACTTGACACCAGAAACATTTTTAATTTTGCTGTCATTTATTGTCAGAGGTGAGCAAAGCTAGCTTCTAACACGGGCAAAGCAATTTACTTCCAGCACTTAAAAAAATGTAAGTTTACAAATTAGATGAAAAAGGCTTTTTTTTTTTTTTTTTTTTTAGAAGCTAATGAAAACAATGAATAATAATAATCCTGAATTAAGTATTCAGGGGAGATATTTAGCAAATGCAGAGTGCTTATGTTAGATTAATATGAAGCAGCAAGATTTCTAAACTGGTAGTCTAGCTGCTTAATAATTACAATAAAGTTGTATAATTATGAATAACTATATAGTTAATCAATGCTTGACAATAGCATGCTTGCCTGTTATTGAACATCCATGTTAAAGCTATTTATTAATTTTGTGACTTATTAAGGATTAACACTTGTTTTGTTTCTCAACATTACAATGCAAACATGCATGTCTAAGAAAAGCAGATGAACATACCAGATTAGAAGAAAAAATAGAAACAAAGTCACGAAATAGAGATAAATTTGAGAGAAAACAGTGACAGATGGAGAAATAATGAATGATGCAGGTGCTGTAGCAAGCAGGCAAGAAAGGGAAAAGACTAGTAGTTGTAAATTCATCAAGAACTCCAAATTGTTTTTCTGTGAATCTGTCAGGCCTGACCAGTGATCTCTAATTTGTTGTTGTTGTTGTTGTTGTTTTAGTGGGAAGAAGTCACTGATATTCACCTGATTGACCATCATCCACAATTCTCAACCAAGTTCAGCTAAGTTACCAAACATCATATCAGCAAATTTGCTGTGCCACCCTGAAAATGACTGACAGTTTCCCACACCAGAAATGACATTTAAAATAGATGCAGAGAAAAAGGCGGGGGGGAAAGGTCTATGCTTATGAGTACAGATGTGTGCGAGTGTCACATTCTTCACCCAGAGAGCGGGAAGCACTTAACTCGATACTGTCATGATTCCTCCAATTACTGCTGCCAGCCTTTGGGAGGTGGCTCACCCCTGGAAGTACTCATCAGAATACAGAGTTACCACAACATCAATTATTTAGGGAGCCATTGCATTTCTGCACCTCAGGTTTGTCTCATTAGAGATAAAAGAGATAAAGGTTCTCACTCTATGTCCAAAGGGTTCTGTTGTCAGTTGGGATATCACCTTGTGAATGCATGTGTCATTTTGCAACAGAAATTTAAAGGAATACAGACTACAGTATATGCTAAATGTGTGTATTTTGCATTGGGGCTTGGAGAAGTCTTGAAGTTGGAAAAGAAAGAGCAATAGCCTGGGAAGTAAAAGTGTGAATAGCTTGAGAGAGGGAGCTGGAAAATTTTGTTAAGTTTCTCTGAAAATCAGAGAATTACAAGATTAATGGAGACACAAAGAGACATTGAAAGAGATGGAGAGAAAACTAGATGAGAGATCAGTCCCCTTTAACTGCTACTACATACAGATGTGGCCGTTAAGAATGCGCATGTTTTCCCGCGAGATCCTGCAATTTAGCGCGTGGCTTCCCGCGACTTCCCGTAAGCAACATTCGGGAATTTAAATAAATGTGTTGTGCTTCACTGAATATCCGCCAGATGACGCATGGAAGGACTTTATCTAAAAGCCGGACCAAACGAAGAATTGTTTATAATTACTTAGCCTAAAACAATATGTTTCCAATGCTGAAGCAAACATGAATTTTATTTTGTTTTACAACAGATCTTTCAAGATGAATGTGTTTATGTACTTCTCACCTTTCAGGTAAGTCTGCTCTGACTTTGTTTTAAACCCCTCAAAAATTAGGTTTGGGCCCAGGACTGCGATTCGGTATCGTGATTCTCCTCTTTAATTTACTACATAGCTCAGTGCTATTACTATTAATCCTGGTAGCTCAGTGGTAGGTGATTTGCCATCCATGCGGAAGACCCGGGTTCGATTCCCAGCCAGGGAATCGCTATCAAATATTATATTAGAACATAAATTCATAGGTTTATTATTATCATCAAATATGATATTACTATTATAGTGAACCCTAGGCACCTGACAGCCGTCATGAGCATTAATACAAAATCTTGTATAATGTTTATTTTGTGGCACATTTGAAAATATGCAATGTTTAAATAAACATTTATACAGTATATAATACAAATAAATATTGTTTATGATGAAAAATTAGACGAAACTAATTGTATTATAAAATAAACAATATAAAAGTATACATGTTGTATATGAAAAAATATTTCTATTTGGTCATCATACATGGTCATACATGGTTGTCAACTCGCACATTCTATATTCAATTCAATTCAATTCAGTTTTATTTGTATAGCGCTTTTAACAATTTACATTGTCTCAAAACAGCTTTACACAATCAAAAGAATTATTTAAGTTTCTATGGAATGTGAATGTTTATGAATCAAAATTTTCAGATAGTCCCTGGTGAGCAAGCCGCGGGTGACAGTGGCAAGGAAAAACTGCCACTGAGATGGTAATAGGAAGAAACCTTGAGAGGAACCAGACTCAACAGGGAACCCATCCTCATCTTGGTGAAACAGATAGCAGGAAAATATCTGCATTTATACAGTGTTAAGTGTTAGGTTCAGCTATAATAGTTGATGTTAATGATGTTAAAATGGAGTCCAGTAGTTATTGGAGACTCAGATAGACTTGTAGAAAGTTACAGTCCTGAACTATCGAATTGTCAAGTCCTCAGAGAAACAGCTGACAACACCAGTTGAGGCCAGAACCATCTTCTAAGTAGATAGAATCATCCCCAGACACCAGACGCATCCCAAAGAGACACACGGGGCATCCATGCGACGAGACCTCCAACCAGAAACGGGGCACCAGGATGGATCAGACAGGTCCGGAGGGCAGAGGGAGTCTGGATCACTGGCAGCTCAGGAATGACATGTGTAGCTCGACAGAGAGAGAGAAAAAGAGTGAAAGGGGGAGACAGGGGGAGAGAGGAAAGAGAAAGAGGGGGAGAAAGAGAAGAGGAGGAGAGATGGCAATTAGGTATGGTCACATTCACAATGTATAATGTGAATGTATATTTAATGTAGAGTGCAAGCAGGGACTCCGGCAGGACTAACTATGACAGCATAACTAAAAGGGAGAGCCAGAAGGAAACACAAACATGAGGGCTCCCTGAGATGTAAAGCAAACAATCACCTCACCGTCAACAAACCTGAGTGATCAAATGAGAGTGAGGAAGACAGCATCTAAACATACCAGTTCACCATAATACTCTACGTCCATGAGTCCCCCAGATCTGCTCCTTTACCTTATGGCAAATCTATTTATAAAAATGCTTGGCTAAATAAATACAGTAGGTTTTTAGCCTAGATTTAAACACTGAGACTGTGTCTGAGTCCCGAACACTATTTGGAAGACTATTCCATAATTTTGGGGTTTTGTAAGAAAAAGCTCTGCCCCCAGCTGTAGTTTTCATAATACGCGGTACTGACAAGCAGCCTGCATCCTTTGATCGAAGTAGGCGTGGCAGATCGTAAGACACTAGCAGTTCGCTCAAGTACTGCGGCGCGAGACCATTTAATGCTTTATATGTCAAGAGTAGTATTTTAAAATCAATGCGAAATTTCACAGGGAGCCAATGTAGTGAAGATAGGATAGGGGTGATGTGCTCATATCCTCTGGTTCTAGTGAGGACTCTCGCTGCTGCATTCTGGACTAGCTGAAGCTTGTTTATGCACCTAACAGAACAACCAGACAGTAAGGCATTACAATAGTCCAACCTAGAAGTGATAAAAGCATGGACTAGTTTTTCTGCATCGTTTAGCGACAATATATTTCTTATTTTGGCAATATTTCTGAGGTGAAAGAATGCTATCCTGGTGATATTATCTACATGAGCTTCAAATGAAAGGCTGGAATCTATAATCATGCCGAGGTCTTTTACTGTTGCACTTGATGGAACAGAAAGGCCATCTAAAGTTACGGTGTGATCTAAGATTTTACTTTTAGCTGTATGCGGTCCTATGACTAGAACTTCTGTCTTATCCGGATTAAGCAGAAGGAAGTTAATTAGCATCCAATTTGCATCCGTCATCTCCCAGTGCGAGAACGTGTGACCCCTGAAGTGACATGTCATGGTCAATTTGTTTTTGTTTTTTATATTCCATTGTCATTCATATTGCCGTAGTTTTTAGAGCCCTTTACTAAAGCATTCGCTAGTTAGTAAGTTGTAAAGGTAGTAATTCGCTAGTTAGTAAGTTGGTTGTAGTTATTAGCAATTATAGAGTGGATTATAGTCCAGTTGGTTTTACCTGTGTAACCTATGGCAGTATAATAGTGCCAAAATTTCTGAAAGCAAAATATCAGGTTGAATTACATGAACTGAAAAAAATGTGTTGAAATAAAAATGTTTGAATTTTTCTTCATTGCAATTTATTGTGGTTGTATATTTCAAGTGAAAATGTAATTCAAGCATTTAAAATTCAATGCAAAAATATTCAAGTTAATAAATTGCTGTTCAAAAATATTTTCAGGTGTTAAAAATACAATCTTTATTATTTTTCAATATTACAAATTCAGGTCGACAAAATTCAGGTAACAAAATTCAGGTTGCAAAAATCCAGGTAATAAAATTCAAGTCGCTAAAATTCAGGTAATAAAATTCAGGTCGCTAAAATGCTGGTCTTCACATCCGGGATATCACAGGAAGAGCAGTGGAGTGCCGCGTGCTTCTGTCCGTGCAGCAGTGTACTTTAAAGTGTGCTTCCTGATCCCTGTGCAGTCTACTTCCCAGAAACTACTTACCGATCGGAACGGAGCACTCTTAACTAACAGACTGGGTTGCCAGTTGCACAATAAACGGTTAAAATTACTCCCGTTCCGTAAACGCTATATTCAAAGCAAAGCCGGCGCTCTTTCATTCACATGCGAGGGAGGGTTTCCCGCCCCTGCGCTTGGTAATGTTACAGTCTGTGGAAAAATTCTGTACAGCAGCAGAAACAAATTTAGGAAGCAGTCAAACAGTTCTCAGCAAGTGACACCAGAGTAACTGCAGACGAAATGAAACTGATAGGGACAATTCAAGACATAGATAGATAGATGGATAGATAGATAGATAGATAGATAGATAGATAGATAGATAGATAGATAGATAGATACTTTATTGATTCCAAAGGAAATTCCAGATATCCCGAAGCAATATAGACAATAACAGTAAGACAGGTTATAGACTGCACACTGTATATTTTACATGAAGTCAGTATGCACAGGGTCGTGTGGGAACTGACCAGAGTTACTAGTGCAATGATGTACAAAAACTACAAGATATATAAATGTGATAAATATGATAAATGAGGAATAGAGGAATTGAGGAAGCCATCACTGCTGCGCATGTCTTTATTTAATTTTCATAATTAAATCTTCTGTTCAGGTATTTGCAATAATTAAATGCACAAAACACACTTCCGTTAGTACACTGTTAAATGTGAAATTGCTGAGCCCTGTGTTTAAAGTCGTGTTTAAAGTAGTTAATTTAACTAAATTGATGGCGTGCCATGAGGTCAGCATGCTAAGCACACAAATAACATGGGTGCTTCGTGACTAGCACGATAGTCCGTCAGTTATGATAAATGGCTAATGTGCTGGTGTTATTGTAGAATTTCTGATGTTAAGTTATGGTTTAGCTTGCACTTAACCAATGTGGGTAACTTAACTCCATTCCTCCAAATATATCTGGTCACTGTGAGTTAGGCATTGCAAACGTTAATTATTTAAGTGTGCCTTTTTTTTGTGTTGAATGTGCTGAATGCAATTGTTTGAAGCAAGTGTTTTGATATGAGTGTATGGCTAATATGGTAATTGTATAGTTGGTTTATTAAGGTCATACAGTTATTTCATTGTTGCAGATTGAGATGAGTGAAGATTATATATGCTTATATTTAGGTAGAACTATATATTTTCTCAGTGTGCATATGTATTTTGGAAAGCTGATTCTGCTTGTCAAAGTATAATGTTTGGGTGTCAATTGTGAAGGACATGCCTTTTTTTCTGTTTAGCATGTTAACTGTGTGTAAAGCTGTCATATACAGTGGTGTGAAAAACTATTTGCCCCCTTCCTGATTTCTTATTCTTTTGCATGTTTGTCACACTTAAATGTTTCTGCTCATCAAAAACCGTTAACTATTAGTCAAAGATAACATAATTGAACACAAAATGCAGTTTTTAAATGAAGGTTTACGTTATTAAGGGAGAAAAAAACCTCCAAATCTACATGGCCCTGTGTGAAAAAGTGATTGCCCCCCTTGTTAAAAAATAACTTAACTGTGGTTTATCACACCTGAGTTCAATTTCTGTAGTCACCCCCAGGATTGATTACTGCCACACCAGTTTCAATCAAGAAATCACTTAAATAGGAGCTACCTGACACAGAGAAGTAGACCAAAAGCACCTCAAAAGCTAGACATCATGCCAAGATCCAAAGAAATTCAGGAACAAAGGAGAACAAAAGTAATTGAGATCTATCAGTCTGGTAAAGGTTATAAAGCCATTTCTAAAGCTTTGGGACTCCAGCGAACCACAGTGAGAGCCATTATCCACAAATGGCAAAAACATGGAACAGTGGTGAACCTTCCCAGGAGTGGCCGGCCAACCAAAATTACCCCAAGAGCGCAGAGACAACTCATCCGAGAGGCCACAAAAGACCCCAGGACAACATCTAAAGAACTGCAGGCCTCACTTGCCTCAATTAAGGTCAGTGTTCACGACTCCACCATAAGAAAGAGACTGGGCAAAAACGGCCTGCATGGCAGATTTCCAAGGCGCAAACCACTTTTAAGCAAAAAGAACATTAAGGCTCGTCTCAATTTTGCTAAAAAACATCTCAATGATTGCCAAGACTTTTGGGAAAATACCTTGTGGACCGACGAGACAAAAGTTGAACTTTTTGGAAGGTGCGTGTCCTGTCACATCTGGCGTAAAAGTAACACAGCATTTCAGAAAAATAACATCATACCAACAGTAAAATATGGTGGTGGTAGTGTGATGGTCTGGGGTTGTTTTGCTGCTTCAGGACCTGGAAGGCTTGCTGTGATAGATAGAACCATGAATTCTACTGTCTACCAAAAAATCCTGAAGGAGAAAGTCCGGCCATCTGTTCGTCAACTCAAGCTGAAGCGATCTTGGGTGCTGCAGCAGGACAATGACCCAAAACACACCAGCAAATCCACCTCTGAATGGCTGAAGAAAAACAAAATGAAGACTTTGGAGTGGCCTAGTCAAAGTCCTGACCTGAATCCTATTGAGATGTTGTGGCATGACCTTAAAAAGGCGGTTCATGCTAGAAAACCCTCAAATAAAGCTGAATTACAACAATTCTGCAAAGATGAGTGGGCCAAAATTCCTCCAGAGCGCTGTAAAAGACTCGTTGCAAGTTATCGCAAACGCTTGATTGCAGTTATTGCTGCTAAGGGTGGCCCATCCAGTTATTAGGTTCAGGGGGCAATTACTTTTTCACACAGGGCCATGTAGGTTTGGATTTTTTTTTCTCCCTAAATAATAAAACCCCTCATTTAAAAACTGCATTTTGTGTTTACTTGTGTTATCTTTGACTAATAGTTAAATGTGTTTGATGATCAGAAACATTTTGTGTGACAAACATGCAAAAGAATAAGAAATCAGGAGGGGGGCAAATAGTTTTTCACACCACTGTATGTAGTTTTCATTTTTTATTGGATTCATGTTAAATACAACGTTGAGGAAGCCATCACTGCTGCGCATGTCTTTATTTAATTTTCATAATTAAATCTTCTGTTCAGTCTGTTCAGGAGTGTTACAAATTTGGAGGCACTGCTGGGATGGATGTCGGACGGTCATTCCTCCCAATCATCAGGAACCGCCTATTGACATCCACCTTTTAATTAACCAGACGTGGAGCAGTTGAGTGGAGTGACAGGGCAGAACTGATTGAGAGGAGCGTGCACTTGAGGTACAGCGACCACCAGAGGCAGCTGAGCTCAATCAGATAAGTCAAAGTTCACATCTAACACTGTAAGACGTGATAGTAGAAATGGATGCCTTAAGCAGCTTACAGGAAGAAATTGGCGAAAGGCTGTGTATGTTATCAAGGACAAAATTAATTAAATTAAGTGAGTTCCTAGAAATTCATACGGAAGATATAGCCAATGTCACACGCCTGTCTCTAGTCAGTCTTCTCAGTAATCATCTGCTACGGAGGGAGCTAGAGGAGCTTGAGGATGGGGGCATGGCCGAGCTACTAAGTATAAACGAGAAATTGAGTGAAATGATGGTAACTGATGTACAGGAAAGCGAAGCAAGCCCAGCGTCAGGACGAACAGGGGAGAATATAGTACCAGAACAAAGGGGTGAAATTAAGGAAACTGAACTGTCTACTGCTGTGCAATCAAATGCGGCTGTTTTAAAGAACACACAAGTAAGACTGGCATCAGCGAATGGTGTGGCAGTTAACTCTTTGCTTCCAGCACAGGGACCAATGGTGTCGACTTTATTGCACAGAGAGTTCAAAATTTCTGGTCTCATTGGGGAGCCTGGCCAAAAAGACAGATTAACCTTTTCCAGCCTGGCCCGTCAAATTGAAAGTGGACTCAATAAGGGTTACCCAGAGCAAGAGATAGTTGATTCTGTTATTCGGGCCATTACGCCAGGCCTTCAATTACGTAGCTACTTGGAAGGAAAGACAGATTTGACCCTACCGATGTTGAGACGAATACTCCGTTCCCATTACCAAGAAAAGAACGCTATGGAGTTGAACAAACAGTTGACTGCCGAATCACAACGTGCAAAAGAAACACCTCAAACTTTTCTCATACGTGTGCTTGACTTGAGGCAGAAAATTCTCTTTGCTTCACAAGAAGATGAGTCAGGTTTAAAATATGATCCCGCCCTAGTACAGAACATGTTCCTGCACACTGTGTTAACAGGTTTACAGAACGACCGCATCCAGAGCGATCTCCAACCCTACTTGACAGACACTACAGTTACAGATGAAACACTGTTGGAAAAGTTGAATGTAGCATGCTCCCACGAGGCAGAGAGACAGAGTAAACGGAAGGGCGACAGAAATGCTGCTGTCAATGTCACTCAGTTAAGTGAACCAATCCAGTCAAAAGGTAAACAGAAACAGCCAAAGATTGATTTGATGTCACAGTTGAAAAGTCTAAGTGAAGAAATTATGCAGATTAAAGAGTCAATACAGCAAGGTCCAGTTTCACCACAACAGTGCTGTGTTGTCAACAGTGATGTTCCAGCTTTAAGAACAGCCCATCAGTCCATCTTAGAGGAGAATCAGGGACTACAAAATCAGGTCTTGAGGTTAAGTCAGAAGGGAAGTGAACAACAGCAACATCCCCTCCAAGCTTCTTTCACACCACAGCTGTATCAACAGCGGATGAACCCAATGTCAATGCAGTACTTCCAGCCAACACAATATGCAGCTCAGGGCTTCAGCCCGCAGCAGTTTCATGCAGAGCCACAGTCCTATGCCGCAACGCCACAGTCACAATATTTTCAGCCATACAGGCAGCCGCGCCCCACTAGGGCTAGACGGTGCTTTCTCTGTCAGCAAACAAGATCGATGGAACTGTGCACTCACTGTTATCACTGTGGGAGTAACGAACACTTCCTTGCAGGTTGTAAGGAGAGAGGTACCCGATCACAAAGTAGAGTTCAGTTAAACAGGGAAGGGTTGCCACCACGGGACAGGGAGTAACCCAGCAAGTTAAATTGTCCCCACATCCAGAGTCCCCATTACTACCAGAGATCATTCCCTTCGAGTGCAATTTAATTTCTGAGTGTCAAGTCAACAAACACTCTCCTGTGACCGCCTTGGTTGGTAAACAATGCTTAGTTTCTTGTTATTTAAACAGACACAAAACAGATGCATTGTGGGACACAGGATCCCAAGTATGCATTGTAGACCAGCAGTGGAAGGATCAGTACATACCTGGAGTAAAGGTACGAGATGTTTCAGAGGCGACAGAGACCACAGACAACTTGAATCTTGTTGCAGCCAATGGTTCCAGCATGCCCTATGAAGGATGGGTAGAAATCACATTCAGTTTGGCTCCGCAAGGGAACCAGATGAAAGAACTAGTCATTCCAGTGCTCATTCTGAAAGGCCAGCGATTGTCCAAGCCAATCATTGGGTACAACGTGATCGAGCAGGTGATGAAACAGAGCGAAGCGAGTGGGCAGGGCGATGTAGGCAAAGAGCTCTTGAACAAGACTGTTCGATGTGCCTTTCCAAGTTTGAGAAGAGGTAAAGTCCAAACATTCATTAACCTGGTGACAGCCGAGAGTTCAAGTGAATATTTAGTCAAGACTTTGAAAGAACGTGTTAATGTGCCAAAACGTGCAATTGTGCAGATCAAGTGTCAAGTAAAAGCCCCATGTATGAGACAGGATAGGATCATGTTGTTTGAACAGTCGGTCAACCCGCAGTACCCTGATGGACTGGAACCTCTTGAAACACTCTTGACTTTGAAAAAAGGGAGCCGACCTGTGATTCAGATTGGTGTGCAGAATGTGACTGATCATGACATCTGTCTGGTGGGAAGAACTGAGCTTGGAACAGTACAAGCTATAAAATCAGTGTTACCAGCAACAGCGTCATCGTGTGCAATGACAGCCTGTGTTAATGAGAGTGCTAAACAAGCAAGAAAAAAAGACAGCGAAGAAGCGTGGGACCCACCTGTGGACGTGAGTCATTTGTCCTCCCAACAGCAACAGAAAATCAAACAGATGCTCCGAGAGGAGTGTAATTCCTTTTCAAAGTCAGACGAGGACATTGGATGTATAAAAAGCCTGCAGTTAAACATCAGTTTGACGGACCAGACACCTGTTGTACGAATGTACACATCTGTTCCAAAACCTTTGTACCAAGAAATGAAAGATTACCTACAAGACTTGATCGCCCAGGGGTGGATTGAAAAATCTCATTCACCTTATGCGTCACCAATTGTGTGTGTCAGGAAGAAGGATGGTAGCCTGAGGTTGTGTATTGATTACAGGGACCTTAATCGGAAGACCGTTCCAGACCGCCAACCGATTCCAAGAGTACAGGACATACTTGATGGCCTGTGCGGAAATAGATGGTTCTCCTTGCTAGACCAAGGGAAGGCGTACCATCAAGGGTTTATGACTCCAGAAAGCAGACCACTGACAGCGTTTAGCACACCGTGGGGATTGTATGAATGGGTCCGTATCCCTTTTGGGCTCATGAATGCACCCACCGCGTTTCAGCAATTTATGGAAGGATGCTTGGAAGGACTGCGTGACAACATTTGTGTACCTTACTTGGACGACATCTTGGTCTTCACAAAATCCATTGATGAGCATGTTGAAGCAGTAAGGGAAGTCTTACAGCGGTTGCGGTCACATGGGGTGAAACTAAAGCCAAAAAAATGCGAGTTGTTCAGAGAGGAGGTCCGCTACTTGGGGAGAATAGTTTCTAAAGAAGGTAGCAGGATTGACCCTGCAGATACTATAGCTGTGACAGCACTGAAAGACAAGAAACCTACCACAGTAGGAGAATTAAGAAAGATATTGGGATTGTTAAGCTACTACCGATCTTACATCAAGGACTTTTCGAGAATTGCTTGCCCCTTGTATGACCTACTGAAAAATGACAACAAAGTACAAACGAAAGGTAAAGGGAAAAGAGGGACTCACCTCAAGAACCACGTGGTTCCATCAAGTCAGTTGATTGAGTGGACAGAGCAACACCGAGAAACACTTGAAAGACTGATTGATTGTTTAGTCAAGCCACCTGTCCTGGAGTTCCCGGACTTTACTAAACCATTCGTACTACACACCGACGCATCAAATCAGGGATTGGGAGCTGTTCTGTATCAGCACCAGGATGGAAAGCTGAGAGTGATTGCATATGGATCGAGAACATTGACAGCAGCAGAACAAAAGTATCATTTGCACAGTGGAAAGTTGGAATTCCTGGCTCTCAAATGGGCCATTACAGAAAAGTTCAGGGACTATCTATACTATGCCCCAACGTTTACCGTGTACAGTGACAACAATCCCCTTACTTATGTTTTGACATCTGCCAAATTGAACGCGACAGGATGCAGATGGGTAGCAGAGCTTGCAAATTTTCATTTCACCATCCGGTATCGTCCAGGAAAGGAAAACATTGATGCTGATGCGTTATCCAGATTGACCACGGTCTCAGAGGAAACTATGCCAGAGTATACAGAGGAACTTTCATCAGATTCGATCGGAGCCATGATACAGGTAGTGGAAGCTCAGTTTGAATCAGATATGCCATGGTCCTTTGCTGTACCTTGCCAGAGTTCACCAATGAGAACTGAAATGTGTACGGCTTCAACAGAACCCCTGTCAAAGGAAGAAATCAGGAAGGCTCAAAGGGAAGATAAGGACATACAGCTGGTAATTAATCACTTACAATCAGGAGTAAGACTACCTGCTAAGCAGTGGAGGGCTGCGGGCCCCACCGTCAAAGGATTGATCAGAGGCTGGGACAAGTTGATGCTGGATGACGATGGTATCCTGCAGAGAAAGACAGCACAGAGAACTCAGTTGTTCCTGCCAGAGAAATTTAGAAAAATGGCACTTGAAGAATTACATGATAAAATGGGACACCAGGGTGTCGATCGAACCACCAGTTTGATAAGAGACCGCTTCTTTTGGCCCCACATGCAGCAAGACATTGAGCATTATGTGTTAAGATCTTGCTCTTGCATTAAACAGAAGAAACCGTATAGGGAGGTGAGGGCACCCCTTAAACCAATTACGACGACTTGCCCATTTGAGCTTGTATCAGTGGACTTCCTTCATTTAGAAAAATGTACAGGAGGATACGAGTATATCCTGGTCATTGTTGACCATTTTACAAGATTTGCACAAGCATATGCGACAACATCAAAGTCTGGCAGAACGGTGGCAGACAAAATATTTAATGACTTTGCTCTCAAGTTTGGGTTTCCACTGAGAATCCACCATGATCAAGGGGGTGAGTTTCAGAACCAGCTGTTTACTCAGCTGCAAAAGCATAGTGGGATCACTGCATCAAGAACTACCCCGTACCACCCCCAGGGGAATGGACAGGTGGAGAGATTCAATTGAACACTGTTGCAAATGTTAAAAACTCTCACCGAAAAACAGAAATCAACTTGGAAAAGCTCACTAGATAAATTGATCTATGCCTACAATTGTACAAAAAGTGAAGTGACTGGCTTCTCTCCATTTCAGCTCTTGTTTGGGCGCTCCCCAAGACTCCCCATTGATGTACTCTTTGGACTTAGTGATGATGGTCCATCTACGAGCCAAAGTGAATACCTGGAATCATGGAAACGAGGGATGCGAGAAGCACAAGAGATAGCCAGGGAACATGCAAAAAAGGCAAGGGAACGAAATAAAAAGAATTATGACCAGAAGGTGAGATATACTGATCTGGACCCTGGCGGCAGAGTCCTAGTGAGAAACTTGACCCCAAGGGGAGGACCATGAAAACTCCGAAATTATTGGGAAGAGCAAGTCCATGTTGTTGTACGTAAAGTGGCAGAGGATGCACCAATCTATGAGATCAAGCCTGAACAAGGGAAAGGAAGGTCACGAGTATTACACAGAAACCTTCTAATGCCCTGCGATCACTTACCTCTTGAGACTGAGCTCACGAGACACAAACCAAAGCGGAGACAAGTACAGGAAAATCCAGCGTACCTGTAAACAGGATGGGAGAAAGTGAACTGGAAAGTGAAAGTGACTCTGAGCATTACCAGTTGAGCTAGGACAGTTGAATAAACATCCAAGTAGTTGTGGTCAGAGACAAGGGGAAGTCCAAATACAACCTGTTCCCATTGAGCTGCTGGCGCATGGGAATGAACCAGACAATTCTGCATCACTAGAGCTTGAATCAGCGCAGTTACCTTCAGTTGAGACAGAACAAGATCTTCCAACACCCATCAATACACCTGTGCAGGAACCAGCTGAAACAGGGGAGTCAAGTGATGGGTCTGGGGGGTGTATTGTAAAGATTCAGTGAGGCAAAGACGACCACCAAAAAGATTCACATACGACAGTTTAGGCACGCCTACCTGCTACAAAATTGAAATAGCCGGTCCAGAATGTGATCGACCCTTTCCTAATGTGTGGACACCTGCTGTAACGCCTTGGGTGCCAATAATGGTTGCCTACCAGGGACAACATTCTGTTTGTCTTTGAGCATGCATTGATACTTCAATTACAATAACATACACACCAATTCTCTTTTTTTTTGGACTTTGAAAGAACTGGTGCAGGACTGTGAACTTTTGCATACACACATACACTTGAGCTGCACAGTTTTGAGTTCTAAGGAACATGGACTGTTTTGCAAGGCCCATGAGAACATTACGCGAACATTTTGAAAGTTTTTGACACATCAGAGACTTTGAATCATTATTTTCTGTTTGTCTACTTGGCTGGGACTTAACAGTGATTTTGTACACTGCAATTGACTTCCTTTTTTTTAAATTGGTTTTGTATGAAAGGAGAGGTCCTGGAAATTAAATCCTTTTTTTTCCCCCTCCCTTTAAGGTGGACATGGTATATTGCATTTGGGGCAGGAAAGACCTTTAACCAGATGCCCAGGATTATGTGAAAAAAAAAAATTTGTTAAAGCATGTTTGAGGATGTGACTGAATTTACATATAGTTCCTTAAGGGAATGTGTTAGAAGTTTAATAGGATGTTGGTGGATGTCGGGACGACATCTTATCCTGTAGGGGAGAGTGTGATAAATATGATAAATGCACATTATGTTAAATGTTGTTTGATAAGATTACTGAAAATATGTGTCTGCTTGATGTGATATACATTGGATACATGTCATGTTGATGTTCTGAAAATGATTGTTGACTGCTTATTTGTGCTTGCTTGAGAAAAAAAGTGTTCTGTGCCTTTAAAAAGTGCTTCTCGTTATTCGGCATACCTGGGTCATGACGTCATCGCATGCCTCAGTAGGTGGTGCGCATGTGCTGTGCTTCATTCATGTTAAATACAGCGTTGAGGAAGCCATCACTGCTGCGCATGTCTTTATTTAATTTTCATAATTAAATCTTCTGTTCAGGTATTTGCAATAATTAAATGCACAAAACACACTTCCGTTAGTACACTGTTAAATGTGAAATTGCTGAGCCCTGTGTTTAAAGTCGTGTTTAAAGTAGTTAATTTAACTAAATTGATGGCGTGCCATGAGGTCAGCATGCTAAGCACACAAATAACATGGGTGCTTCGTGACTAGCACGATAGTCCGTCAGTTATGATAAATGGCTAATGTGCTGGTGTTATTGTAGAATTTCTGATGTTAAGTTATGGTTTAGCTTGCACTTAACCAATGTGGGTAACTTAACTCCATTCCTCCAAATATATCTGGTCACTGTGAGTTAGGCATTGCAAACGTTAATTATTTAAGTGTGCCTTTTTTTTGTGTTGAATGTGCTGAATGCAATTGTTTGAAGCAAGTGTTTTGATATGAGTGTATGGCTAATATGGTAATTGTATAGTTGGTTTATTAAGGTCATACAGTTATTTCATTGTTGCAGATTGAGATGAGTGGAGATTATATATGCTTATATTTAGGTAGAACTATATATTTTCTCAGTGTGCATATGTATTTTGGAAAGCTGATTCTGCTTCTCAAAGTATAATGTTTGGGTGTCAATTGTGAAGGACATGCCTTTTTTTCTGTTTAGCATGTTAACTGTGTGTAAAGCTGTCATATATGTAGTTTAAATTTTTCATTGGATTCATGTTAAATACAGCGTTGAGGAAGCCATCACTGCTGCGCATGTCTTTATTTAATTTTCATAATTAAATCTTCTGTTCAGGAGTGTTACATAAAAAGGGTATACATAAAAAATATAAATTACAATAAAAAAGAGAAATGGGGTTAATACACTACTTGCACACAGACTCGTGACGTACTTCCGCTTTGAAGTAATAGGGCTCGCTGTGTTCCGGTTTGTTGGCCATTGTTTTGGAGTTTGGAGGAAATGTTCAGAAAAAAGTGTGTTTATAGATTTCAGAGACAGCAGAAGGTATAAAACGTACACTGTTGTGTTCCGCTGTGTACAACTTCTGCGAAGTTCAACGGAACTTAAATTTTTCACAGTTTTCCTTCAGCTGTGGAGCTTAGAAAACGGTGGCGGCTTGTGAACTTCATACGCCGAGACGATTTTTGTCCTACCAGCAATTTTAAGGTTTGCAGTAAACATTTTAGCAGTGATCAGATTATTGAACCGCAAACACCAGAGGCACGAAAAAAGTTAGTAACTGGCGCTGTACCAGTGCTTTTAGCCTGGAATGATTACGCCGTTTAAGCACCGCGGTCCTGCTGAAGTGGTATCCGTCGAACCCGTACCCATGGATGTAACGATGGATCATGATTACTGTAGCATTCCTGAGCCTTCATTATTAGACCTGGCATGTGTTAAAATAGAAGAACTTTCTAATGAAGTGGAGGAGCTGAAAAAACAGCTACAAGAGCTACACGTTCAGCGTGACTGTACATTTACAGAACACAGTACAGGGTAGTATTTACAATGTGTTATCTATATATATATATATACTACTCTTAGTCTACCTCATAAGACTCTTGTCTGTTACAGGGCTGCTCTCTATCACTTTATCATACTTACAAGCTCTATTTGCACTATACAGTACGTCTGCATTTGCACTACTCTGTCTGGTTTGTGTCCTTACTTGTATATTGTATTTTTATTTATATATATTCATTCATTCATTCATCTTCTATACCGCTTAATCCTGTGTTCAGGGTCGCGGGGGACCTGGAGCCTATCCCAGGAGACTTCGGGCACTAGGTGGGGTACACCCTGGACAGGGTGCCAATCCATCGCAGGGCACACACACACACACTCACACACCCAATCACACACTACAGGCAATTTAGGAACGCCAATTAGCCTAACCTGCATATCTTTGGACTGTGGGAGGAAACCGGAGTACCCGGAGGAAACCCGCCAAGCACGGGGAGAACATGCAAACTCCATGCACACAGAGACGGGAATCGAGCCTGGCTGGGGAATCGAACCCAGACCCTGGAGGTGCAAGGCGACAGTGCTAACCACTACACCACCACGCCGCCATTTTTATATATATATTTATAAATAAATGTGTGTGTGTATAATTGTATTTATACATATTTTTATTTTTAAAATTCTACTTTATGTATTTAATGTTATCTGTTATCCACCAAGGGTCTGAGAGTAACGCAATTTAATTTCTCTGTATGTCCTGTATATGTGGCAGAATTGACAATAAAGTTGACTTTGACTTTAATAAGAATCTTATATAGTATATAATACATATATATTCTTATATAATATGGTTGTTTTGCAAAAACGATGCAAATCAGTAACGTTAATCAGTGGGAGATCCTGGAGACAGCGGGTGTAGAACGTAGCCATTGTTAAACCGGAACTGACTGAGCCCTACTGAAAAGAACGCAGAAGTCCATTGCACGTAGTCCATTGCAGTGCAGTCATTGATGTACAATTTTATATGTGACAAAGTCACAGTGCGACAGATATTAATTGTTTAAAGACTTATGACTTCATGCTAAATATTAAACTGAAATGTTGTAATTATGTTGCATAAAATAATTTGTGACAAAAATGTGTTTATTTGTTTATTTTATTTTAATCAGACTGACATTAAACCGTACTATCCACACTTTACGTTTTTCTTAATTACAAAATTTTTATGGTTACCTTTATTTATAAGCAATATAAATTTACCAAAGTTTAAACAGCATGTATCTTGTTGCTGCTGCTGAGGAAATGAATCCATATCTTGTAACTGAATGTGACTCTACATTACCGAGCGCAGGGGCGGGAAACCCATCGCTCTCGCGTGTGAATGAAAGAGCGCCGGTGTTCTGTGGATTTTTACTGCCTTGTCGAAAAATGCTACCGTAGCAAAAATAGCATAGCATAGCCTGTCAAGTTACGCTACCGCATCACTACAACTACACTGTGGACATTAAATCTTATTAAAAGTATTGATTGTATTTATTATCATTATCATAAATTAAATCAAAAACGCATGCCATCACGTGCGTAAGCATTTATGTATGGATTACTCTGTGCACTGAATATGATAACTACAAGATATTCAAGTATACAAAAAGATGTAAACGTAGGTGTTTAAATTTGAGACACTGAACCAGTTTCAAGATTTTATTTTCCTCAACCTTAAGGCTCATTCACGACAATTTATGCAGAAACTCAAATGTTTCGGTCAAATTAAGCAAAGGAAAACGGTTTAAACCCACCGCCAACCGACGTCTCAGCACCAAGGTAGTATGGATTTATGGGCGTGGAAAAAGTGTGCAAACTTGTGGGACTGCGCATGCGCAGATCCGATAGTTAGCAAAACTCGATGGGTAGCATTTTTCGATTGAACACCGGCTTCGGTTTGAATACTGTATAGTGTTTATGGCTGAGGGTGATTTTAACAATTTACACCCTTTATTGTGCAACTGGCAACCCAGCCTGTTAGTTAAAAGTCCTCTGTTCCGATCGGTAAGTAGTTTCTGAGAAGTACATTTACATTTAGGCATTTGGCATACGCTCTTATCCAGAGCGACTTACATTTTTATCTCATTACACATCTGAGCAGTTGAGGGTTAAGGGCCTTGCTCAAGGGCCCAACAGTGGCAACTTGGTGGTTGTGGGGTTTGAACCTGGGATCTTCCGAACCGTAGTCCAGTGCCTTAACCACTGAGCTACCCCTGGCCCCGAGAAGTAGACTGCACACTTTAAAGTACACTGCTGCATGGACAGCAGCACGCGGCACTCCACTGCTCTTCCTGTGATATCCCGGATGTGAAGACCAGCATTTTAGCGACCTGAATTTTATTACCTGAATTTTAGCGACTTGAATTTTATTACCTGAATTTTTGCAAACTGAATTTTGTTACCTGAGCTGCTGTCCGCGGATGGCTGTCGCACTCGTATTTTATACCGCGGGGTGCAAGGCTGGGATCATTAGCAAGGATAGCTCACCAGCCGTGCCTAATTCCGTCATGTCATGTGGGCATTATAAGATTTGTACTGAAAACTTCTAACTAAAAAGTGGCAGCTGGCACGCCTAAAAATAGGCAGGTTAATGTTTTTATAGTCTAAATAAAAATCCTCCTCTTTAGTGCCTCCTTTTACAATGCCAGACAACATTCAAATGCAAATTATTCACTCTCCCCTGTGTATCAGCTGTGTGAATGCAACACTTCACACTTTAAAACCTCTTGAATCTGAGGCTCTTCTGAAGACTTTTCAGTGATCTCCCCTTCTTCTTACAATCCTCAACAGACGTCTGGGGACCGAGGAGACCAGTTTCTCAAGTTTAGAAATAGGAATGCTCTCCCATTCTCCTCCCATTCTTTGTCGCACCTTCCTCTTTATAATGCGCCAAATGTTCTCTATAGGGGAAAGATCTGGACTGCAGACTGGCCATTTCAGTACCCGGATCCTTCTCCTACGCAGCCATGATGTTGTGATTGATGCAGAATGTGGTCTGGCATTATCTTGTTGAAAAATGCAGGGTCTTCCCAAGTTGTTATCAACGCTCAGTTCAGAAGCCTGCATCTCTGATGGTATGGGGTTGCATGAGTGCGTGTGGCATGGGCAGCTTGCATGT
Organism: Channallabes apus; assembly: GCA_030522415.1. Lineage (NCBI taxonomy): Eukaryota > Metazoa > Chordata > Actinopteri > Siluriformes > Clariidae > Channallabes > Channallabes apus. The sequence goes on along the minus strand of CM060108.1, from coordinate 27,933,056 downwards.
CTGGAAAGGCACCATCAATGCAGAAAAATATATTCAGGTTCTAGAACAACATATGCTCCCATCCAGACGTCATCTCTTTCCCATCCAGACGTCATCTCTTTCTCTTTTTCGTCATCTCTGTCCTTGTCCTCTTCGGTCCGGATGACATGACGTCCCACATTTAAAACAAGAACTTCGAATCGTGACTCGTCTGACCACAGAACAGTCTTCCATTTTGCCACACTCCATTTTAAATGATCCCTGGCCCAATGAAAACGCCTGTGCTTGTGGATCTTGCTTAGAAATGGCTTCTTCTTTGTACTGTAGAGTTTCAGCTGGCAACGGCGGATGGCACGGTGGATTGTGTTCACTGACAATGGTTTCTGGAAGTATTCCTGAGCCCATTCTGTGATTTCCTTTACAGTAGCATTCCTGTTTGTGGTGCAGTGTCGTTTCAGGGCCCGGAGATCACGAGCATCCAGTATGGTTTTACGCCCTTGACCCTAACGCACAGAGATTGTTCCAGATTCTCTGAATCTTCGGATGATATTATGCACAGTTGATGATGATAACTGCAAAGTCTTTGCAATTTTTCGCTGGGTAACACCTTTCTGATATTGCTCCACTATCTTTCTGCGCAACATTGTGGGAATTGGTGATCCTCTACCCATCTTGGCTTCTGAGAGACACTGCCACTCTGAGAAGCTCTTTTTATACCCAATCATGTTGCCAATTAACCTAATTACTGTTAATTGGTCTTCCAGCTCTTCGGTATGCTCAAATTTACTTTTTCCAGCCTCTTATTGCTACTTGTCCCAACTTTTTTGGGATTAGTTGACACCGTGAAATTTGGAATAAACATATTTTTCCTCATACATACATAGATACATAGATAAATTTTCTCGAATTAAACTTTTGATCTGTCATCTATGTTCTATTCTGAATAAAATATTGACATTTGCCATCTCCACATCATTGCAATTTTATTCACAATTTGTTTAGTGTTCCAAGTTTTTTGGAACCCGGTTTGTATCTCACTCCTTTACTATTAAAGATATAATCTTTTATTATGAGAATGCAGAAAATAAACCGCAAAATGCATGCAAAATGCTTTATACATAAACAGAGAATTAAAAAGGAACAATTGTACTTCCATCTTTTCCGTCTAGAAATGACCTAAATTTTAAACTCTCTTAAATTAATTCAATTTAATGAGAAGAAGAATATACTTCTAGATTATTATGATATTATTTTTAATTGAAGTGTCTCTTGCAACATCTTTTCATGATTTATACTTAATTTCAATCCTCCCGTGTATTTTAACGTTTCTTTGGACTCTCAAATCTATAATTCTTTGTCCCTTATATTTGTTCTAATTAATGTTTATTTTTTCCTATATAAATGTGCCACAAAATAAACATTATACAAGATATTGGGCACTGGCTGGGAATCAAACCCGGGCCTTCCGCATGGAAGGCGAATTACTACCTACCACTGAGCCACCAGTGCCCATGTATATTTAAAGCGCATAAATCTTTGTAGTCTTTTTGCACACACGCGCGGGTGCGTTACAATAATAATAATAATAATAATGACAATAATACATTCGGAGAACTACTACTAATAATAATAATTGTACAGTCGAAGAAGTACCATCATTGAAGGAGAGAAGAAAATGAAGAATAAATACATACTGTATCAGGTTGAGCTTGACATGTTTATGAGCTCTGTCGCTTGCTGTCAATGGGCGCCTAAGAGACATAACACATTTTTTCTGCTTCAGTAGTCACACAATACTTCAGACTGAAAGACGACTGCCCCCTACAGGTAATGAAGGGCATTTTCACAGCTTCCCGCGGGAAGTCGCGGGATCCCTTTTATGAAAACGTGCGTTTTTAAAGGCCAGATCTGTAAAAAGTCTGCATCATATACTGTAGAAGCACAGATATTTACAGTTAAAAAAAAGTGCACTCACATGAAATGACAGTCATTGTGCTGTCTATCTTCCCTCCCTTTTTCTGGGTCAGGATTCATTGCCAGCAGAAATACTTGTCAAATACCAGACCAGATTAAATATATACAGTATACACACAATATACAAGCATTGAAGGATGTACTGAGTGGGTTGAGGTACTTCATGTGAAACCCACAGCAGCTGGCAAAGCACAGTCGTACTAGTGAAATTGTGTGCTTCCATTTGATTGATTGATAAATAAATAATTCAATTCAGTTTTATTTATATAGCACTTTAAACAATGGTCATTGTCTCAAATCAGCTTCACAAAAATAAAAGAAAATTTACAAAAAATGAAAGAATTTTTTTAGAAAAGAAAATAATTGGAAGTGTGTATGTGTGAGAAAAATGTGTCTAGATAATAATGAGATGAATGAATGATGAATGAAATGTCCCTGATGAGCAAGCCAAGGGTGACGGCGACAGTGGCAAGGAAAAACTCCCTGAGATGGCATTAGGAAGAAACCTTGAGAGGAACCAGACTCAACAGGGAACCCATCCTCATTGGGTGATAACAGATAGAAATGATCTAACATTATGTGTGTTGTGCAGGTGAAAGTTCAATATGACAGAAGTTCTTTAAATTAACATGAAGACCAGTTCAGCATAGGGACGAGTCAGTAGGTGCAGAGGGCAGATGAGGTCTGGATCACTGGAAGCACAGGAGCAGCATGTGTAGCTCCAACCATCATAAAGCTGAATCCAGCTGGAGCTGGTCCTTCTCTGGATGCCACAGGAACTTCGTAGGGTCGGCCTTTGTCTACTGAAGCTGGCACAATCTCCCGACACCTCGGGATGGGTAGAAAAATACAGAACAGATAGGGAGAATTAGCGTAGTTGCCATTCAGGATAGGTGTACTGGAGTATGAGGTTATGGGATGAGTTATGTGTATGCCAGAGTAAATAAATAAATGACCAGGAGAGATAAGAAATATTACAAGCAAAAGAACACAATTCTTTAAGCAAGGGGAAAGTCAACAAAAAAAGAAAAAATTCTAAAGTCACAATCAACAGAAGCCACAGCAGACCAAGGATTTTAATGACACAATTTTTCAAAGTTGATCTGTAAATTTTAACACTTTTACATTTCAAAGGGATAAATACTGCTTAAATTTTTTTTATGTTTTCTGGAAAGATGATTTTTAAAGGGATGTTTTTCTTTTTAGTTTATCTTACAATAAACTGGCAACCATGTCCTCTTTGAAAGACTGTCCTTTGTTCTTTGCCTTTTTCAAACTACTATTAGAGTTATAAGACACTGAAGTAAAATCTGATGTAATTTTCTCCTTACCCTGCATGTATAATTAAATGATTCTTATGGTGCATAAATCACACGTCACATGCAGTGATTTTATTATATTATCTAAACATCAAGCAAGTAATTCTAGATTAATTTCATCTACTTTATATTAGACTCTTTATATGTTTTGTGCTTCGACATTGACTGCGGTATAGGATGTAAAGTCCTAACTGAAGAAAAACACAAGCATATATGTACTTATATTAAAGATTGGTCCATTCTGTTATACACTTTTGCCATGCAAGCAGTAGCACTGTTTATGTGGTGGTTTGTAAAGATGGATGTGCTACAACCCAGTGCTGAGCCCTAGATAAGATAAATACATAAGAGAGTAAATAATGAGATAACCTGAGCACGTAGCGGTCAGCTGAGAAATCTGAAGTTCCTGGTGGAATTAATTTGCATAGGTTAATTTCAGCAACGCTGCAAATTAGACTTGAAAGGATAATTACTTAATTTCCCTTGTCCATGCCTCCCCCGGTTTTTTTCTCCCAGCATAAATTATGTAAATTGCACTGTTCACCATTGCTGTTATGCTCAGTGTTAAGCCAGTGTTAAATTGGTCAGACTATCTCACTTCTCTCTTATTGATTTAGATGTTCTTTAACGTCCTTTTTTTAACGTCCTTTTTTTCTCTCTAAAATGATAGAGAGCAAATTATCCACTCACACCAGTTAATTTCTACAATAGCAAATGCCTTTACATATTACTTGCAGGAACAGCTAAATAAAAAATACAATATCAGGTGTGATGGCAGGCCTGGTACTGCCAGAAAGGTCAAACACAACATCGCTCCTCACTCAGTATAGTGTCCCTTCAGCATCTCTTATGTTTTGGACAGCCAGACAACACACTCTGTTCACTCAGCACTCTGTATGCTACACTCCTGTCCACAGTGACACTCCTGAATCATCTTTGCTCCCAAGACTCCCACTGACACTTTTCCACCATTCGACTCGGACTGCCTCAGCCAATCAGCTTTCCACACGAGCAATGCAGCAGACAATTTGTTGCACTGCCATGCCAGCTTCATACAGCCTCCACCTCCTCACCTCAAGATCCTTCACCAAACCAATGAACCTGCATCTTTCCTCCTTCACACTCTCATCCCTTTCAACAACACTTTAAATAAGAGAGCACTTTTTTCCTTCTACATTGGCATTCCGTGTCTGTGTTCTTCCTCCCCCACTATGTTGCACTACACAGGTCTTAATAAAGAAGACACATCTTGGAAATCCACTTCAAGTCAGGTACTAACTACCATTGTATAACTACATATTATTAGAAAATTTAATTCTTTTCCAAACACTCCTACTCAGGGACATCACTGGTTCAGTTTTAATATTGTGCACATGTTGTAATCAATTACCCCAGAGACATTGTTAGGCACAAAGGGAAAGCAAATATGGCTCATTTGCTAAGTTTGTCCACTTTGTTTCATTTATTAGGTTATGGACCTCTAGAAGGAACAGAAAATACAGTACTAATAAAGAGTGGGTGTCGTGCCTCAAGTTATGCAGTAATGAATTTCTTAGGCTCATGACTCACTTTGTACAATATAAACCTTATTTGTTTATTTAAAAAAAAAACATTTGAGAATGATAGAAATCTAAAAAGAATTGCAGTTGAACTTAATTTCATATAAAAATATAATAATAAATATAATCAAGCACAACAATTATAAGCTCTAATAAGTTACCATTTATTTGCAATAGTAGGCAAACTGGCATTTTTTTTTCTCTGACACACAAGGTTGTCTATGGCAAAACTCTATACTTTAAAACCTCAACAAATCCTTCTTTTAGAAGCCTTAAACTTCCACTTTATAGGTGAACTATGACATGGAATGCATTTCTTAGCAAAACATGAAAAACCCTTGAAAAACCTGAGTTGTCCCATCACTTCTTTCTGTTAGGTGATCATCAAACTTCTCAGAAACTTCTACTGTGCAAAATAGTATCTGCTGTGAGTAAATTAAATAAATATGTTCAAAGACATTTTCTGACTAGCCAAACAAAGGATTTTACAAGAAGTTACTGTCATTGCAGTTACCCCAGTATTCATGGACTACAGGTATATGTCACTTAATGTCTGCGATTTCTTTTTTCTCTCTCTCTCTCTTTTTTTTGAAGTAGGACATGTGGATAAGATACTTTATGGGACCTTGAACTTTTATGTAGTCAGACAATGCATCGACGTACATCATGCCAAGACATGTACTATGATAAGTTGCTGTCATCATCACGGAACTGAAACTGAAATTAGTAACTGAGGAAACTTAAAAATTACCAAAAATACAATTACAAAGTAATTATAATAAAATTTTGCCATTGTGACAAATCTGTAGCACTTTGATGTAGCACAGTGCAACTTAAAATGAAACATGTACTGAAACTTAGACACTGAGAGGGGGTTTAAGCACAGCATTTCAAGCTATCTCCCCAAAAATGTTGTGTTCCAATTAATTTTACTTAAACAACGTGACCAATAAGTTAAAATCTAAAAAAAAAAAAAGCTTGAGTATTTCAGAGATGTTGTTGTTGGTCTTTCGGCTGCTCCCGGCAAGGGGTCGCCACAGCGGAATATCCAGTCCACACAACAACTTGGCACAGGTTTTACGCCTGATGCCCTTCCTGACGCAACCCTCCCATTTTATCCGGGCTTAGGACCGGCACTGCATCCAGTGGCTGGGGGGTTCGGGCACTGGCTGGGAATCGAACCCGGGCCTTCCGCATGGCAGGCGAAACACCTACGCACTTATTACGCTTATTACATATATTCTTTTTTAATATGTGATATTCCCACTTTCCTTTGACTTGTCTTTTTCTTTGGGGAAAATCAGAAAAATGTCAAACTGTATTAAATCTGCTGCAATTGTATCAGTGATTTCGAATTCTGAGGAGAAAGTCGAGACTTTAATTTAATATAGTGTGCGTGCGTGCGTGTGTGCATGCGTGTCCCCTAGTGGGCATTCAATTCTGAGATTCCATTATGAAGTTAACACCCATCATATCCAGCTGCTATAGACTCTCTCAGATCAGTGAGATGAAAAGCACATTAATAGATTCAACAAACCACACAGGTATAGATAATCACTTGTTACCCATGCACTGTCTGCAACTCCTCCTCCACTTCGCCATCAGGGACTGACCAAACCTCATCTGCCACGGAATATTTTGTAGTTTCTATTTAAACATAAGTGTCTAACATTCACATAAAATGCTCCTCTTTCTTATTGTTTTGTGTTTGGGTAAATACACTTTAATTAACAAATGCATTAAATAAAATTTAAAAAGAATTATTGACTAGTGAAAGTGATGTACTCTGCAATTTTGCATTCTGGAAAATCGAGGAAAATGAATGAGCACATTTATATTTCTGTTACAGTTTAATTCAATTCAATTTTATTTATATAGCGCTTTTAACAATGGCCATTGTCTCAAAGCAGCTTCACAAAAATGAAAGAAAATTTACAAAAAAAATTAAGAAAAAAAAAATAATACTAATAATAATACAGTAATAATAATTTTAGAAAAGAAAATAATTGGAAGTGTGTATGTGTGAGAAAAATGTGTAGATAATAATGAGACGAATGAATGAAATGTCTCTGATGAGCAAGCCAAGGGTGACGGCGACGGTGGCAAGGAAAAATTCCCTGAGATGACATTAGGAAGAAACCTTGAGAGGAACCAGACTCAACAGGGAACCCAGCCTCATTTGGGTTATAACAGATAGAAATGATATAACATCTTGTGTGTTGTGCAGGTGAAAATTCAATATGACAGAAATTATTTAAATGACATTAAGACCAGTTGAGCACAGGGACGAGTCAGTAGGTGCAGAGGGCAGATGAGGTCTGGATCACTGGAAGCACAGAAGCAGCCTGTGTAGCTCCAACCATCATAAAGCTGAATCCAGCTGGAGCTGGTCCTTCTCTGGACGCCTCAGGAACCTCGCAGGGTCGGCCTTTGTCTACTGAAGCTGGCAAAATCTCCCGATGCCTCGGGATGGGTAGAGAAATACAGAACAGATGGGGAGAATTAGCGTAGTTGCCATTCGGGATAGGTGTACTGGAGTATGAGATTATGGGATGAGTTATGTGTATGCCAGATTAAAAAGATGCGTCTTGAGGAACAAAGTATTGTTACAGTGCCTTCTCCTTCAGGGCTTATACTAAATCAGCCAGTCAAATTAATGTGTTTATACACCTTGTTTTATTGGCCTGTGACACATTAAACTTATGTTAACTGTTTTTTGTTTTTTTATTTTTTCCCCCTCATATCTGACATGAGGTGGCGCGGTGGTGTAGTGGTTAGCACTGTCACCTTGCACCTCCAGGGTCTGGGTTCGATTCCCCGGCCAGGCTCGATTCCCGTCTCTGTGTGCATGGAGTTTGCATGTTCTCCCCGTGCTTGGTGGGTTTTCTCCGGGTACTCCGGTTTCCTCCCACAGTCGAAAGACATGCAGGTTAGGCTAATTGGCGTTCCCAAATTGCCCATAGTGTGTGATTGGGTGTGTGAGTATGTGTGTGTGTGCCCTGCGATGGATTGGCACCCTGTCCATGGTGTACCCTGCCTAGTGCCCGAAGTCTCCTGGGATAGGCTCCAGGTCCCCCGCGACCCTGAACATAGGATTAAGCGGTATAGAAGATGAATGAATGAATGAATATCTGACATGTTTATAACTCAGTGTTTAGGAGTTAATATTGGCTTAAAACTTGGGTGATTTTGCAAATCAATTACCTGTTCCCAGCTCTGTTGGCTGCAATGACTTAGATTTTTTCCCCCCGAGCACCCTACTGTCTGAATATTAGAGCTGATAAAAGACACTTAGCACTCACCTTGTCGTATGCATATGGAGAAAATTCCATGTTCAGCTTGACATGTCACACTCACACCTGCAGTTGTGAATTCACTGTCATGATCTAAAATGCTGAGGTGAAAGCATTAATTGTTTTTTTTTTGGGAGCTGTAACTAGGAGCAAGTTATTAACACTAAAAGGGTGACAATAACAATGAAAAGTTGAAGAAGGTGCACTGTGGCTAAAGTGTAGCCACTGCAAAAGGTTCCTGTAGACCCATGTAGAAAGGCCCATGGGAGAACTGGCACTGGCCATGATGATAACATCCACCACCCAGTAGGGCAGTCTCTGTTTAAACAAGGGAGCCTTTCCTTCATGACAGACAAACATTCCAAGCACTAGATTAAACTGACAATGGTCTGCAGGGTTGTCTTTAACACTGCAAACTCAGTAGATATGTTTACAAAATTGGGTAATAAGACCTTGACCACAAACCCTGGGCTTAACAATAAGGTCATTTTAGAGTTGTGACCACCAATGCATGCAAGATGAGCATGATGTCAAATGATAGTACTATCCTGCCCTTGTTTTCTTGTGATTGTTTGGGGAGGGGGGGGGCATAAAATAGCACACTGATCTCTTCCCACACTGGAATTATGGCAGCTATAGGCTCTATTTCCCTTTCAAAACATTTGTAATAGGTTTATGAGCCTCTACAGAGATGCCATTCATGGTGCTGTGACAATGTTCTCCACAAACATATACAGTATGAGGACTTGTTACTGTCTAGCGTTTCCTAAGTAAAGATAAATTATCCTGTGGAGTATTCATGGAATAGCTTTCACCCAAGGGCATGGTCTCGTGCATGCAGCAGTGTTTTCTGTTTGCAGTCCTTATGATTCAAATTAACAAGGTACAGGTAACCTGGCTGTGGTTGCCAAATTTAACTGTCCACTTGTCATCATGAAGGTTGTTTGTGGTTCTTATTATTCCTGACTTTTACAAGTGGTATAATACAACCAAAATTATATATCCTCAAAGTTCATCTAAGCTAAAGTTCACCTGTGTACAGTATAATTGAGTCCAGATTGAACAGAATCCTAAACTACTAGTCTCTCAAATCATGTCAGGCAAAGCCATATAAATAGCAATATATTGGGGTACACATACTTTGATCGAGACACGCAGTTGAACATTTTCTATGCACAAATATTTTCTAGGTGAGTTTTCTTTGCTTTAAATCAGGTCAGTTATGTCTTCTTATTTCTTCATGTCAATTTTGCATTCTACTGTATACTAGAAGTGTTTAGTATTGTACTAGATAATTTTTTTTTTTATATTCTTGCGTTCATAATGTTCAAGAAAACTTCGCATCCTTCTACAGCTCCTTCTGTTATTAAAATTTTTCCATCTGTTATTTTTGCCTTTACTTTGCTTACATTTCAATCTCCATTTTAGGCGCTTATCTACAGGAATTGACATCACCACAACTACAGAACCCTTCCAAGCATGTTCAGCAAAATTAAACTAGTGTTGGATAAATATTTAACGTAGCTCTTGCAGTCGTGGATGCCTTACTGGAGATAGGCAGAGCTTCACGAACTTCTTCCATGGGTTATAGCAAATATAAAATAAACAAAGTTCAAATAATCAAAATAACTGCATAATTTCAATTTCAAAATACACCCAGAGAATCAACATAAGCACTTTTCTTATATCGTGCTATACAACAACCACAAACTTTCAGTTTTCAGCTGTTTAGTTTAGTACAGTACATTGTCTTCAAGATCACTGCATTCTTCAAGACTCAAGGACCCCAGGGTGTGCTGGGTAGATTCGTGTATTTATCTCAGTAGGGAGGCCGACACCATGCAGATGCACTTAATTCACAGTAATTAGTGTGCAGGCGATAAATGGAAAGCTGGGAGCAGGTGGCAGCAGCCTAAGTACTCAAGTGTTTATAAAATCAGCCATGCTAGACAATAGCATGACAAAGAGTTGAAATTATTGAGGGATTATTTTAATATATGTAAGAGGAGAAGGTCATTTGTTTCTGTCAAGCATTAGACAGGGTAAAGAAAAGACTTTTTCAGCACATCACTCAGGAAATTAAAATAATGCAGTCCCATAAGAATAAAATAGCTTGAATTATTATATACGTACACATAAACACACACATACACAAACACACCTGCATAGTAATGAGAACTGACAATTATTTATTTGCTTTTACTGAGGCCAGGTATGGCCTTTTATGTGTTTAGTACAACTGTGTGTACTGCCTATCTGAATAAAACCTGACTATTAAATAAACAGCATTCGCAGAAAATTAAACATAAACAACTGCTAAAATTATTTATTTGAATTTTCTAATAATGACAGATAGAACAAAATAACTAGGGGTTATTTGTTCTGTTACTGAAAATATTCAAAATTCTTTACAGAGAATGTAAAAATCTTTGTATACAGTATAAGCATCTCATATATATATATATATATATATATATATATATATATATATATATATAAAAAAAAAATATATATATATATATATATATATATATATATATATATATATAAAATTCATCAGTCTAATGCTAACTTGAAGGACCTTCCCTTTTGTTTAATTTTGTTAAACTGCCAATGATGATTTTTTTATTTTTTGCTGCCAAAATGTGAACATTGTATAAAAGCTATGAGTATTTTCCTTTCCCGTTATCTGTAGTAGGCTTTGGATATTAATAGTCATGTTTGTACATTTCTCAATATCTTTCATCAGCAAACACATACAAATGAATGTTTTGATGTTCAAGTAGTAATATATCAAGGATCAAATGTTGTATTGCAGTGAAGGTGTGTGTGTGTGTGTGTGTGTGTGTGTGTGTGTGTGTGTGTGTGTGTGTGTGTGTGTGTGTGTGTGCGTGTCTGCGTGCGTGTGTGCGTGCGTGTGTGTGTGTGTGTGTGTGTGTGTGTGTGTGTGTGTGTGTGTGTGTGTAATGTACTATGCAACAGAATAGAGCATAGTCTTTTTTTAGATAAATACTTTAAGAAGGAATACAAATTAATAAGCACATGCCTTGCGCTACCTCTTACACAATTAACATTTTAGATCATTCACTCCCACATGCACATGCTGAAGCTGGAGGAGAATTGCATACACATAGCACAGACAGTTTGTGTTAAAGATTTCTTTAAAAATTTATTTATTTTGTACATTGTGAGTAAAAGTATTTTTAGTAGTGTGAATAATTCATTACCACTTCATTCATTATACCATAAATGCAGTTGCATCAAGAGGCATTGTGATTATTAAAAAATAATAATAATAAGTGTTACATCCCTGGAGATTTACACAATGACATTTTGATTTGCTGCAGATATCAAACTAAAATTGAGGTGGTGTTCTTCATAATGGTTGAATTACAAAAGAAAAAGTTACAATCATCCATTGTCGGCCATTCCTCCTTTTATTACTCATAATACATAAACCATAAAGACAGCCAGGGACAAATGAACTAAATATATGTACAAGTAAAAAATAATAATGCAATAAGTATATAATATGCAGATATATACCACACTGTGGATTTTTTATGCGAACCCTGCAGCTGAATGTTTAAAGTCTCATGCAGTAATATTAATAAAACAAATAATTTAAACTTTAAATTCACCAAACACAAACCAGAATAAAAGACAAATTAAAAATGCAAATTTTATGCCACAATGTGTGATAAAATGTAATGTCCACTGTTGTCATAAAGCAAAATCTATAGTCACATGGTGAAAAGAGAGCAGTTAAACAGCATTAAAAAAACAGAAACAGAGGAAAGTACTTAAAGGCAGGAGTCCAAGGAAGTGAGCAGTAGCTCCATGATGGAACCATCAGCACTATACCTGGTTAATGATGGCCAAGTCAAACCTTCGCTGTGCAACTGGTATAAAAAAAAAGGACATTCTTAAAGGACAAAGAAAATGATGGGAATGAAGTTAACAAAAGAATGGATAATATGCACACATCATTGTAGAATGCCAAAGAAAGTTTCTGAGCATGCTCATAGAAAGGCCCATTTAGCAGCAGCCAGCATCCTTGATAAAGTTCCAGAAGACTGAGGCAGTTGTTGGCTACTGTGAATACCATTCCAATCTCAAGTGGAGCATAAGCAGGGTTTCTCCAATATGAATTTCATTTGTAGCTTGCAGTGTGTGCATCCCCTCTCATCATGGGCCCACTGCTTACAATGTTCAATACCAAGCTATCCATGTGCTCATAGATACGTAAAGCACACCGAAGCAACACAGACAATCAAAGCAAAGCACCATACAGGGGAGAGGGGGAGAACACTGACATGACAGATTTGTAGAATATTTTGTGTTCAGTAAGCCCCTTGGATGTTAGTATATAAAACAGGGTCCTGTATGAAATTTGGATTTCAGATTTCGAAATGTGCTTTGAAGCAACCTGAGATGACACTGTAGGACGTAATTATTAAGTGGAGAAACTTTAGTCTACTCCTCACCATTAACCAAAGATGGAATACTTTAGAGCGAGACAAAGGTTAAAAGCATGTTTTGCTTTACGAGTTAAATATCTGACCTTTTTAAAGACATTTAATTAACTATCTGTCTCCAGTGAATATTTTTCTTGTTATTGCTAGAAGTGTGATATCTCAGTGTTCCATTTATATTTAATCAAACCCAGCTTTATGCTAAAGCTTTCAGTATAAAATGGCATTACCATGTCAAGGGCTTTTATATAGCCAATTTAATAAACAGTAATTCAGTTAGCTCAGAGGCTTCTATCAGCATGTAAGCCTAGACCCTTTTAACTGCTTGTCAAAGCTTTAATTTTAAACTTGCAAGTATTTGTCAGAGGTTGTTTTCAAAACATGTCTAACTTTTACTAGAAAACAAGTCACAAATCATGCATAAATGCACCATACTTCCTTGTAGACGAAATGCTAAATATTTAGGAACAAAGTAACACAAGAGTTTATTACACAGGAGATAAATAATTTATCCAGAAAACAAAGAGAACTTACAAAGTTAATTGGTCAGGTCTCAGGTATAGAACCCTATGTTAAAGGGCACTGGCATGTGATTGTCAAAAGCATGCACAGTGTTCTATAATGCATTTCTTTTTATACTCTCTGAGCCTTTTTGATATCTATAATGATCAAAGTTAGAAATACTTAAGTACTCACAATGTATCTTATGACATGATGGACCTCAGCCAGTAACTTATCTGGGCTGCGTTTCCCAAAAGCATCGTAAGACTAAGAAGTTTGTAAAAAAATTATCGTACGACTGATCTTAATATTACTGTCTGTTTCCCCAAAACATCGTAACTTAAGTAGCACTTGAAAATCTTCGTAGATCTACGAATGCTCTGGAGTAATCGTAAAAACCTTAAGTGCATCGTAAGGAGACACCTGCTGGACAACCGGCAAATTGCACCTAAAATTTAATCCTCTTCAAAGCCATTTTTCATTTTATTTGAGTGAAGAAATTTAAAAAAATTACATACTAAATGTTGGAATGAAAAAAAAAGTACACTGTTGTATATGGACATTTCGATGGTAGTACAAATGTTACATTTAATAGAAAATGTGATTTAAAGATGGCACAAATAAAGGAGGAACTCAAAGAAATGTGTCAATGACTTGCTGGCGTGCATGAAACCCAACCATGTATTGAACATGTCTTGGTTGATCATCATGAAGTCTTATCTCAACTTCACTCTCTTCCTCCACCTCTTCATCTTCCTCCCTGATGTCCAAGGGCACTATTGCCCGCATTGCAATGTTGTGCAACATAACTGTTACTGTTATTACAGCACAGTACGTTTGTGGCACAAAGAGAGCTCCAACTCCTCTTATTGAAAAATGCCTTTCCTTTGTTTTTTTAGTTTCAGCCATTTTGCTAGTGTCTCCACCCCTAGGTATGTGCTTATTTACATTTTTCTCCTATTAGGTGAAGATAATTAAGCTAAACTTTCAAAAATAAATGTAAGAGCTTATTTATTTATTTATTTATTCATTTTGATGTTGTCACATTCTGCTATGGTGTTGGACTGTGGGCTGGGTGTTGAGGCATAGATGCAGAGGGGATGCAGTGAAACGCAAAGAGTCTTTAATAAGAATCAAACAAAAAGCAAACATGAACAAAACATGAACTAAGAGAGTTGGCTAAAATCATGGAGCATAAGAAACAACTCAAACACTTAGACATACAACAAGGAATTACATACATTGATACACAATACAGACATGGGATACAAACTGGACAAGACAAGACACACGAAACAGCCTAACGGAATAAACATTAGGGACTGTGCATGCAAGGGGTAAACAAACACAAGACAGGCTTGGCTAGGTCTATTGGCTGAGCTGCACATTAGCTGCTAAGCTAGCTCATAGCTAATCAGACTAATGGCTACACCAGCCAGTAGCCTGAGACACAAGGGAATGAACAGACAAGGTACACAGCAGACTAGGTTATGAAACAGACTAAGAACTCTAAAGGTTAGTGGCTAAAGATGTTAGTACCTAAACAGACTAAGAGCTAAGCAGACAATGAGACTAGACAGACACGAAGACTAGACAGACTAAGATCTAGACATGTTAGTATCACCCTCATTAGTATTGAAACAGACTATTAGCTAAACATGCAATGGGGGTTACTTACACAAAAGGGTAAACACAAAAGGCTAATTCTCCTAGAGGCTAATCCTGCTAGGAGACACAGAGACAAAGAGACATAAACTAAATCAAAGCAAATACAAACTTAACTTAAAGTGCTCCTGAAACCAAAAGCCAACTATCATGAAATCAAACTAAAACAAGGAAACAAAACCCACATAACAGAAATTAATGCTCGACCCAGTTTCCCAGAACAAACAGGTATTTATAAAAGTGCTAATGAGCCTCCTCAGTTCAGGTGAGTATCCATGTCACCTGACCGAGGAGGCTTCTGGGAAACTGAGTCTAGGAACCAAAACTACAAAGTAAAAACACTGCCCTCTAGTGGGCAACCCTCACAGTACCCCCCCCTTAAAAACGCTCCTCCGGAGCGCTAACGGAGGTCCTGGGTACCCTTCCCCCATGTCCCGGGTCATTCCACCCGACTGCGACGCCGACGAGCAGGCTCCCCAAGGTGGGTGGGAGGGTGGGCGAGCTTGAATTGCCGCCGAAGCCAGGCACCGGGTGCAGCAGCGGCCTGCACCCGAGGCTGGGTGGCGGAGGCAGCAATGGCTCGTCCTCGGGGCTGAGCGGCGGTGAGCTCATGACGTCGTCGGGTGGCGGAGGCAGCACTGGGCCGATGCCGCAGGCCGGGCGGCGGAGGCAGTGCCGGATCGCTGGTGTAGGCCGGGCGTTGGAGGCAGTGCTGTGTCGCTCTTGCCGGTGGAGCGCTGCCTGCAGCACTGAGTCGCCCTCCAAGTCGGGCGGCCGATGCAGCACTGTGTTGTCCTCACGCCGGGCGGCCTCTGCAGTACTGTGGCCTCCTTTGACACCGGGTGGCGATGGAAGCACGCTCTCGAAGTCTGGCGGTGGAGGGTCGCTGTCACCGCTGTGAACGAAGCTAGAGAGCGTGGTGAGGGTTTTCCCTGGCGAGGTCCTGGCTGGGCTCTGGGGACATGGAGACTCCCCTGCGGCGCGCTGGCGAAACTGGAGCCTCCCACTGAGGCCCGCTGGCGAAACTGGAGCCTCCCACTGAGGCCCGCTGGCGAAACTGGAGCCTCCCACTGAGGCCCGCTGGCGAAACTGGAGCCTCCCACTGAGGCCCGCTGGCGAAACTGGAGCCTCCCACTGAGGCCCGCTGGCGAAACTGGAGCCTCCCACTGAGGCCCGCTGGCGAAACTGGAGCCTCCCACTGAGGCCCGCTGGCGAAACTGGAGCCTCCCACTGAGGCCCGCTGGCGAAACTGGAGCCTCCCACTGAGGCCCGCTGGCGAAACTGGAGCCTCCCACTGAGGCCCGCTGGCGAAACTGGAGCCTCCCACTGAGGCCCGCTGGCGAAACTGGAGCCTCCCACTGAGGCCCGCTGGCGAAACTGGAGCCTCCCACTGAGGCCCGCTGGCGAAACTGGAGCCTCCCACTGAGGCCCGCTGGCGAAACTGGAGCCTCCCACTGAGGCCCCCTCACCTCCAGTTCAGTCCCCTGTTTTGACGTGGGGCAAGCTGATTATCCCTGGTCAGCTTGCCCAGGTGTTATAGTCCCAGCCCCCCCCCAAAATTCTCTCCCGGGGGGGCCCCTCTGCTATGCCTCTTGTAAGGTCGAGCATTCTGTCACGTTCTGCTATGGTGTTGGACTGTGGGCTTGGTGTTGAGGCATAGATGCAGAGGGGATGCAGTGAAACAAAAGAGTCTTTAATGATAATCAAACAAACATGAACAAAACATGAACTAAGAGAGTTGGCTTGGAGCATAAGAAACATAACCCAAATCCTTAGACGTAAGACTAGGGATTACATACATTGATTCACAATACAGACATGGGATACAAACTGGACAAGACAAGACACACGAAACAGCCTAACGGAATAAACATTAGGGACTGTGCATGCAAGGGGTAAACAAACACAAGACAGGCTTGGCTAGGTCTATTGGCTGAGCTGCACATTAGCTGCTAAGCTAGCTCATAGCTAATCAGACTAATGGCTACACCAGCCAGTAGCCTGAGACACAAGGGAATGAACAGACAAGGTACACAGCAGACTAGGTTATGAAACAGACTAAGAACTCTAAAGGTTAGTGGCTAAAGATGTTAGTACCTAAACAGACTAAGAGCTAAGCAGACAATGAGACTAGACAGACACGAAGACTAGACAGACTAAGATCTAGACATGTTAGTATCACCCTCATTAGTATTGAAACAGACTATTAGCTAAACATGCAATGGGGGTTACTTACACAAAAGGGTAAACACAAAAGGCTAATTCTCCTAGAGGCTAATCCTGCTAGGAGACACAGAGACAAAGAGACATAAACTAAATCAAAGCAAATACAAACTTAACTTAAAGTGCTCCTGAAACCAAAAGCCAACTATCATGAAATCAAACTAAAACAAGGAAACAAAACCCACATAACAGAAATTAATGCTCGACCCAGTTTCCCAGAACAAACAGGTATTTATAAAAGTGCTAATGAGCCTCCTCAGTTCAGGTGAGTATCCATGTCACCTGACCGAGGAGGCTTCTGGGAAACTGAGTCTAGGAACCAAAACTACAAAGTAAAAACACTGCCCTCTAGTGGGCAACCCTCACAGATGTGAGATAAGCAATTGTTGATAAAGACATTGATAAATAATTCTACTTAAATAAGCTTTCATATAAATATCGAAAATGATGCTGATGTCATTTCCGGCAAGGACTATTAGACTTTGTTTTATGCGAGATTGGAACAAGACAGTGTTTTAACAGAACGACATTTCCAGTTAATTTATGTTTGTAAACTTGCTGGAGAAGAAATTACAGGACTTTTTATGTTATTCGAGTTGCATATATGTACATTCACACAAGTAGAAGAAGAACCAGAAATCAAAACTTAGATGGATTGCTATAACAGCATGTGAAACAATGACAAGCCATTTTACAGCGTGACATTTCAGTACGTGACCAATGGATAGCGACTCCTAAGTAGCACTTAAAGCAGGGCTATGTGCAATTGTGTATTTGTGTAAAAAGTGTGTAAAAAGTGCATTTTTGGGAAACACATGTGAAACAATAATGAACGTTCACAAAACGCTCTTAAGCGCTAAGATCAATCCTTGTATGTTTGTTAACTTTGTAAGGTGGCTCTAATATGAAAGAAAAAAATATATAAAGTCTTTTGAAAATGTCATGTCCTGATGTTAAATGATATTTATGATGTCATGACATTGTTTAAATAAAATATAATGTCAGACGATATCAAACATGCAGTTAAAAATATGTAAGTTAAACACACTTTAGATCATTTTAATTCGACCAGTCCAGCATCATCTTACTGACACAATTTTTATCATTGCCTCCTCAGAAACATCATGCAAAGCCTTTTACTGGCCTCAAATTTTTTCCATCAAAGGGCACTGATGTCTGCATGTGATGATCACAGGGCTGACCAGAACACAACTAATTAAGATTCAGCTAGCTATGTGGAGAAACAAGTCAGGCATCTTGCTGTATGGATAGCATGCTGTTAGATCTAAATACACAATATGAGGGTTGATCAAGTAAGTAAAAAGAAAATCTTGCATTGATTAAATGTTTAAAGGTAAATTGAAAAAGTATTTCCTGAATGTCTCATCAGCAAGTGAACTGTAAAATCCCAGTACAACTTCATTAAAAACTCTCCACAGTTTCTCAACAGATCAAACTAAATTTCATCCAGCTGCCATCTACTCTCTCAGCATTTCCTCTCTCCCACTCTCTCTTCCTGAAGCTCTGACAGCCCTGAAGCAAGTTTGCCTCAACAGTGAGACAGTGCCTCACTGGAGAGCTCATGCCCACGGCCCTATCTACATAAATTACTTGGATGGCGGGGCACGTAAGCATGCTTGTTAAAATCGCAAATGAAAGAAATGGCACTGGGAAGGAGGGAGGCTCAGTGAGAAAGAAAATAAAACAAGAGTAAAAGTAGAGTTGATATATTTGTGTGAAAGAAAGGAAAGTATTGGAGGGTGGTTGCCGTTAACACCCACATGTGAATGTATTTACTAGGTGAATGAGATGTTTGATATAGAGTGTGAGGAAGTTTCACTGAACATCAAAGTTATTCAAATGAAATGCTCTGAATTCTAAATGAAAGTTTGGTGAGTGGGCTTGGGGGAATGTTCTGGATGTTTGAGAGGTTATGGTAAGTGTCATGTCAACTGATGAGTTGAATGACTGAGTTTCCTGTCCAGCTGATGGCATTCCATTTGGCATACATTGCATTGGTGGACTGCTTCTATACAGTTAGAATCTGAAGATATGGTAGCTAGGGCTTGCTCTTAAAACACTTTGTAATCTGTAAATGGTTTACCCAAATTTGATAAAGCATTTCAGAAGAATGTTGGAGATAGCACTTTAATTAGGGCCATATGACTGAATATAAGAGCTTTATAACAACTAATAAACATATACACCAACTTACATCTACATTAATAAAACATAACCAACATCCTTTTCCAGAGAGACTCGTAGAACTTCTTTGTCTGTGTGTGTGTGTGTGTGTGTTGTTTTTTTTTTTGCTTTTCTTTTTTGTTGGTTAACAACATGCTAATTTAAGTGATGCCCAAGTTAAGTTATGCAGATTTTTTTTTTTTACTGATAAAAGGTTATGACATTTTGGAGGCTGATTAATTCTGGAACGTGATAACAACTGACTTTTTAGGTCTGTATACTTCTTGTGTCACAGCCACATAATGATTGTCATTAAACATCAAGACTAATTCTCTTGTGGCCATTAAAAATAAACATAATTGTTATACACTTGCATGAATATTCAAAATGTGAAAATAAACATTTTAAAATGAAATTCAACTAGATATTTACTTAAGAGTCAGAATTTTTTTTTTTATAATTATTGTCTAAAAATTCTGTCACTGGTAAAGGAGAGATAAAATGCATTTTTTTTAATTGATTATTATTTTGTAGGTATCATACATCTGTAATCATGCACATATTACTGGATCTAGTTGCCAGGAAATGCTAATTTTCCAGAAGACCTTTGATTGCAATATAAGCACAATATTTAATACTACAATTGTCTCTATCTTTGCTAGTATCTATGCATTTGTGATGATTGATCTATCATTATTTAAATACATTTTAAGTTTGAAATTACTGAATAACATAACAATTTTCTCCTTAAAACAATAGCCAAATATTTTAGTGTAAAGCTCTGTAATTTTATGTCAAAATATTAAATGTATTAGTTTCATATATTGGTGCTGTACAACACTGTAATATCTTTGATAATATCCTTGGAGTAATCTTTTAATATTCCATAAAATCTCTCACATATGTATTTTTTTAGATTATGATCATTAATATAAACTGTGAAAAGTCACAAAATTAATGGTACCAATTATCTTTTAGAACCCCAAAAATTTAATTGCAAACTAAATACATGTGAAACAATAGTTGTGAATAGTTGATGAAGATGCCTCAGAATCTAATCAAGGGGAAAAAATTATTTTCACATTAAGTGAAATAAAATTATAAAAAGTAGAACACATGGCTATGTTTAATGGTAAAATTAAGAGCATTTTCCCACATACAATGTAACTGCAGTAATCAGCAGAGAGGCCATTAAAGTTATACACCCATCATTCCTAGTGCTTAACATATAAGTCTGTAGTGGCAGTGTTATAATCTGGGTTTGCTTTTGTTGTTCATGTCTACAGTACAGTAGGTTCAGCAACATTGTGTGCCCACAAATGTGGTTTTTCCATAAATGGATTTTTTTTCTTCCCTGATGTCATGAGCATATTCCAAGATGACAATGCCAGAATTCATCAGGCTCAAATTGTGAAAGAGTGGTTCAGGGAGCATGAAAAATCATTTTTACACATGAATTGGCCACCACCTTAACCCCAGTGAGAATCTTTGAGATTCACTGTAGTCTGACTCTCCCATCTTCAGGACAAGATCTTGGAGAGAATTTAGATGGAAACGCTTGATGGAAATATCATAAGCTTATGGAAATGATTGTCATATAGAATGTGTTCTATAATGAAAGCAACAGGGTGGTACAACTAAACACTGAACTGTGTGACTTTTCTCTTTTTTAGACAAGCAGAGTATATTGGTATTTTATTACCCAGTATCATGAGCTAACTGGAGCCAAGTGAGTGAAAATAAGGAGTAGGAATGCAAAGCAGGTCAAAAGAAGCAACTAAAATATGCACTTCTGTTGGAAAATCTCCAGTTGTTCGCTACATACAAATGAACGGGTCAGTTATTATGAACTCAGTAACCTCCACATATTGGGTCTGGTCAAAATCCGTGATCCCAAATGTTTTACATTAGACATATTTATCCACATTCATTGCTTTCCTCTTGTACAGTATGACAACTTTCTATAGGTGTTTATCAGATATGACCAAAGCATGTCTTCCATATACTGTAGGGCTATAGAATGAACTAAGAACTTGTATTATGCAGCCAAAACTTAATAAAATTCATTAAATTTATGAAACAGTAGTTTAAACTGTTTCTGCACTTGTACAATAAAATGTTCTCCCAATAAGAAGTCCTGCTGTATTGCAATAAATGCTATTGCCACAGGCTTGCTGAGCAGTTTGAGTTTTCTTTTTTCCTCTCTCAAAATCAATAGGCCTTTAATTGATTGAGAATGAGTCATCTGTGGTTTGTAGGGCAGCCCAACTGCTGATTCTTTAGACAAAACCTTCATAAAGCGGAGACCCACAGTGGGAAAGAAAGAACTTGCTGTGATTAAAGATTTAGGAGAGATTTCAATTTCGTCTACAAAGCTACTGTCTTTATTAGAAATGTACCAGTTTAGTGTTTGTTATCCCTAATTGCTATATTTCTTTTAAAATAGATACCTACAGTACAGTAGTTTAACCCAATTGCATGTTTAAATGTAACTACTTTTACAATTAATCAATCAAATGTCCCCACAAATGAGATCAGAAATATATTGAAATTTTTTTCTTCTCCTGCCAAAACAATCAGCATGTAAAGCAATAATACCTCTAATACTGTCTAATCCATGTCTAAGTATATTACTATATTTAGTGAGCTGTTAAGTCAAAATGCCATATACTGTACAATCTACTGTATTAGGAATAAATGTACTCTGGATTTACATTTTTAGGTAGGCTAGAAATAATCGCCTAATGGAAAACAGAAAGAATCATGAGTTACCGTAAATTGTCACATTGTTACCCATTCACTATATCTCTTTATCTCTAAATGCTGAAATGCAGTCAGGGAACTAATCTTTTAGTAATTTACACAAAACGTTTTACTGACATGTGTCTCATGGCCCGATTAGCAAAGGGATTTATTTTGTATTCACCACCACTGGAATTAATATCTGAGTCTTGCAGAATCAGTCATGTCACTGAGGCTTGATAAATGGGAGAATGTCTCTGTAAGATATTGCTCTCTTTCTCCCTCTCGCACTCTTTCTCACTCTCACACTTGCTCTTTAAATGACATTTTAAAAGTAATCTCACCCATTTGACAGTTTATGAGTTTGCATTGAAAGGTCATTGAAGGTTGTAATGATAAAGACTCATCTTTAGGTGCTTAACTAATAGGTTTTGCAGTAATCTGCAATTGTGTGTAATTTAACAAGGCATTGTTAATTTTTCATTTATCTATAATATTCATCTGTGGAAAGTCAAGGGCACTAGTGCAGTGCTTAAATGATACAAGGACATAGTGTGATTTCTCAGCTTAAATACTCACGTATTTCTCAGAAGTTAAATACTTAGATATGTTTTAAATGGTATGTTGGCTTACAGTATGTTGGCATGAATTAATAAAAGGTTAGAGTACATATTCATCAGCAAAATGTATTTATCATGCTTTAGAATAGAAAACAACAGCACTTCACTCAATTTTGCATAGGTTAGACAGGATGAGAAGCTGATGGTTATGAACAATCTGCTATGGAACCACTGCAACCAGCCCCCCAAAATCTAACCAAGCAAGAGAGAGGAGAGGGAGGACAACTGAGATCAAATGAACTAGGAAGAACAGGGCTAAGGCATGATGTAAGCTTAGAAAAAGCTTGAGCCTGACATTTCCAAGACATCTTATATCTTGTCATTTTGGGTATGCTTAATAGTTCACTGACATTGCTATAGAGTTTTTTTTTCCTCATACTTGGAAGCGTCAGGAGCCAGCTACTTTAAAGAGTGTGTTTTGCCAAGCAGGACTTTAAAACTATGTAGTAGCTTGAGGTGAGAATCAAATAACATACAATACCATTAATACCATACAAAGTCCAGGGAGGCAAGACAACATATCTCTCTAACAAGCAGGTTGGAAAAGCAGTAGAGACACAGCACCTTGAATTAATCACACTGCTTGAGAAGCTTTTTGACTTAATCACACTCCTTGGGAAGTACAAAGTGTGGGGTTACCAGTTGATCCCTGTAACAACAGTAAGTGTGAAGGATGGGAAAGCCAATGAATACATCCTAAGACTCCCAGGATGTAACTCCACGAAGATGGCTTTATATGGAACAAACTTCAACTTCCCTTGTAATGCATAAGGGTGAATGGAAAACAGAGGAAAAACTTGGTTGGCATAGAAGTGGAAAGGGTGGAGAAAAAAATCCAAAATGAAGGCCGTGTCTCAAGGGTTCTAGGGCATGAACATGGTTAATACTTAATTAGATGTTCAGACCTGTGGAGAACCCCAAAAGCTCAGATCCATATATTCCTTATTACAGTAGATCTACTTTCTTTCTAGCCTACCCACTAACCTCCACCAGTCGGATAGCGCAAAAGTGTTGCATTCACTGTAACATTCCCAAAACACTTTTAAAACAGATCCTTGCTTAGTACTAAAAGCACAAAGATGACTTCACCGATTGCAAAAGAGTGGAAGATGAAGTATGATCTTAGCACATACAGTAAATCAATGTACCCCATGTGAGTTATAGGTGGACGGGGTTAAATTTGTGGAGAGCAGGAAACAGCTTGCAAAGGAGGCAGAGCAGGACAGCTTTAGGCTGTGGCTTAGGAGAAAGTTTTGAAGCGGGTAAATATACAACTGATATGAAGGCCAGCATCAGTCGTTATAAGAGAGAGTTGCCTGCTGCTGCTCCAACACCAGGAGAGGGTAAGGGTTATAGCATCACAGATCAGTGGTGCTTGTGGAGGCCCATGAGGGAGACGTGACCAACAGGTAGGAACACTCACATCTTCATTTCATTCTTGTGATGACCATAATAATGAACTTACTGTATCACACTTGCTAATTAATAAACTGCAAACGTTCCTGATTATGTAGATGTCTAGATCATTTAATATAACAGCATTCATTCTGCAATGTGATTTACATTTGATCTGCCTACTGCTGACTAAATCAAAAGTTTGAGCATGGCTGAGTGAGTTATTTGTACAAAATGTATTATATGTTTTAGGATTTAACAGTAATAATCTATGCTGTTAAGATTGTATCAATATTTGTATTTAATTACACACACCTTAAAACATGCTAAATATATCAGAAGTTCTGTCTGCTTTCTTTAATGTGTAGAAACATAAAAAAAAATTTTAAAAACAGCTAATTAAAACCAAGTAAGTATTTTCATTTTGCAATGTCATTTATTTATCCCATGATTTAGGAGACTTTATTTACCTGAAAAAAAAAAACCACATGAGTTATTTTTAAAAGTGGTAATATTGTCATGGACCCATATGTTGAGTTCAACGTCTATTACTATCAAATATCGCACTCCATTATCCTGTCTTGTCAGATACACATCAGGCTTTCATGTAAATTGTGTAATAAAATGTCATAATAGTGATTCATAAATACTACACAGAAGTGGTCTCACAAATTATGGATAAATATTTGTGAATGCTCTTTATAAAGTAACAGTTCTATACAGTCACATCATTCTAAACTTTGTTTCCCCCATTAAGATTCATTATTTATTTCAGTTAGTTATTTTACAAGCTGTGTGCCAAATCAGCTAAAAGACATCTAATACATTGATGACCATTGGCACACAAAGTCACAATAAGATCTCACCGCTTAACACATATCCATTGTCTATTATTTTTCTGTAGAGTAATGGGTAGCAGTGGGCACATCACATCAGACTGAGTACAATATGCCCAGAGACAATCTCTGGTTTGGGTGTGCAGGAGTTGTAAACAGAATCAGACCCTGGAGAGCTTGTAAAAATGGAAGGAAAATGTGTTATTGTACAAATGTGTTCAAGCATCTGAATTTCGAAACATCAAAATTCTGACAAGCAAAAGCGACAGTCTCTGTTTTCTACTTATTTGAAACGACTGGAACACTTAATGCTTTGCATTAAAATCTCATTTTGGAAACGTGGACACTCCCCACCCACACTCCATCACACACTCAGGAAACATCCGAACTAAACAGTGTGATTCGCTTTAAAATTTTGCAAAACATCACAACCATCCTTTGACTTTTTTTTTTCATGCACCACATAGCCACCACCTCTTCCCGCAGCCACATCGAACTGGATATATCAATGTTTAATGTATTGTAAAAAGAAAAGGAAGTTCTGCTTTACAGTGCATGGCTAAGGGAGGGCCAAACAAGCAGTGTGTGTAGACAGAGGAGACCGTTTAACTCAGCAGGTCTTTTGCAGCCCCCTGCCAGTACTGCACAGGAGAGCTATTTGATTTACCTAGCAGTGATGTGGAAGAGCAAGCAATGTTAACCATTACATCAGGGCTGTTGCTTTGTCTATAAAATCTACAGCAGATATCCAGAGTGCAAGCATAGGATTTGGGCAGTTTGGACCATTTGCACTGTTCAAATGTTTGAAATTAAAATCACGTTTGTTGCAACTGTAGTGGATGTACTGTATCAGTTTAGATATATCAATATAAATGTACACAAAATAAATGATCCATGGTACAAGGCTATTGTACCTGTCCACTTTCGTACTATTTGTGATGCAAAGTTTAAGTGGTACAGCAGTAATATGTTTGTTCATGGATTCCAAGTTCAGGTGATAGAATAAATTTTACCTGCTTTTATATGTTTGAAGTTTTACCCATCTTTACCTGCTGATATAAGTTCATTCAAAAGAAGCTAAGAGATACAGTATTTTTATGAGCAGCAAATTGTTAGGTAAAAGAAATGTGTACTCACGATATTGCAACATACAAAGTCAAGTCAAACCGAGACTTTTGATTGTGCAGGAAAACATAACACATGTACGAGAGTAAAAACCACCTTAGAATTCCCTGCTACACTAATGCACTCA
Organism: Channallabes apus; assembly: GCA_030522415.1. NCBI lineage: Eukaryota > Metazoa > Chordata > Actinopteri > Siluriformes > Clariidae > Channallabes > Channallabes apus. The sequence goes on along the minus strand of CM060108.1, from coordinate 27,907,039 downwards.
CCCATAGTTTTTCACTAGTGCTTGGATACCATCAAGGAAGTTTTCTCAGTACGCGGGAGCCATGATCGGACCTCCTGCTTCACACCTGAAATGATGTCCTCCCAGGAACTTGTTTAATGGGCCATATGTAGAAATCCCTTGAAACTATGTCAGAGCTACGCAAGGGATGGGGAAATAACTCCCAGCTGAGTTCCTGTAGTGTGCAAGCTGTGTTAGTGAATGATTATGTGTACAGTTCGCACAGACAGATGGGTCTCTTCCACAAGTTGGCAACAAGTTATCCATTGATTTTCAAGGATCAGACGTTCCGCTCACTGAATGTTCACATATCTCAGCCGAGATCGTCAGTCATGCATGTACAGCCTTCTTTAAAACATTTACACCGTTCGAATGTTTTACTGCGACTAAGAATCTAATCACCATGCTGTGCTTGGTGTCTTCTGTAAATGTCAGTCAGGTTTACGCCTCCATTCACAAGAAATTTTGGGTCTCGGTTTGAATGCCCCTCATATTTCACATTACATGTTCTCACTCCTGCCATATGGTAATACTGTAGGAAGAGAACCCACTAGTTAAAGTTGTTTATTCCACTTCAGAATTTTTTTTTTTTAATAAATGCACAGAGTATTTCCTTTTTTTTTTGTTTACATGATGCTGGCTTTTGCAAGTATGTGTTTATGTTGAGTGGTTGTGTCTTACAGTGAGCTAACTTAATTGCCCTGTGGGATTATGAGAGTTGTTCTGAATTAATTAAACTGAATCTGTTTGTTTTGTTTGAAAATATCAGTCTAATAAGGGGTCAGAGACTTGGTTTTTAATATACCACTGTTATGATGAGAACAAAATAAGGAGGGAAAGGGAGAAATATAGGCAAAGAAAAATAAAGTTAAAATTAGGGAGACAAAAATTGTTGAAATACTGGCGGCGGGGGTGATGTGTAGTAGGAGAAAGTGCTTTGACAAAAGAGTGAGTAAGCTGGGAAATAGTGCTGAAAAGTTTTCTTCTGCACCAGTGGCCTCTTGAGGGAGCAAATGGATGCCCCAACCCACACACACACACATCATTATCCGTAGAGTTTATGCCTTATGATGCTCTGTTCTTTTTTTCTGTTTGAAGGCAAATTGGCAAAGCATATTAGATAGTATGGGTTTGTTTATATCTAAAAGAATGCAATGGAAATCTAATGCTTAGCCAAATTTGAAAGACAAATGTAAAATAACATTAGATACTCTGTCTTTTCCTGTGTTATACTGCCTGAGTCAGCACATGAAGGGCTTGGAACGTTGGTTAATTGCATGGTCCATACCTCAGGGAGCTCTGTGAGGGACTGGCATCTCACCCATGGTGTACATTTTCCCATCTCACAAACACACACACACACGGTTTCTGGGACAGACTACAGATTCACAGTAACAATGACCACTAACTCAAGATAAATGAATGAATCCGTGGAGGAAAAAGTTTTCTTCGGCAGGAGTCAGGTGCAGAACAAGGCAGCAGACATCCCTATTGCACAACCTTATTATATCGCTAGCTCATGTTCTGGTCAGCTGTGGTAGACCGTAATTGCTTTTATCTGTCATTCTGTGTATTCAAACCCATAAAGCATGTTGCACATATTCACAGGCGTATACACAGGTGCGCATGAATATGCTTCCGTTGAGCACACAGACACGCAGCCATGAGCCTGTTACCCCGTGTGCCAGTGTGTAGGAAGTGTGATGTGAGGAAGTAGCTCCCATCTGGTATTGTATAAAATAGGCAAGGAAGCTGGTATCTCCCTTTAACACGCTCTTTGCAGGCTGTATGTGTAGGTGCGCGCACACATACACACATACATACATACATACATACCGAATGCAAATACTTGTGTGAATGCTGCCTCTAAGGTGGAACTGGACACAACATACAAATGCACGTTTTTTTTTCTTAACACATTCAGGTTATTTTTCACCTCCTGTAATGAAAACAATTGGTTTAAAAGTATTTTTCACAGAACGGGCCCAAACTCACAACCATAGTGCTGCACTGACACCTGATGGTCAGGAGAATGTAGGACTGCCAAACTTATATAAAGCATACATATTATAAGAAATCTTTTATGTATAATTTCTTCCTTTTTACTCAGTTTGTGACTTCTGTGTAGAAACATTAAAATAAAAAAGAGTTTTCCCTATCTCTTCCCTATTTATTCTTACAGCACATCATTCATCCTTTCTAATATTAATCCCAACATGACTTAAATTAAAGATGATTAAAAAATTTAAATGTGGGATATATTATTTTGCATGTAATACCTGAACCGCTTGTGTTAATTCACAGCCATTTGATGATATCTACTTATTTCCAAAAGACAAAGAGAACATTATATTATGGCCCTGTTGTTGTCTGTGAATGAACATTGGAATGAGGTAAACAGAGTAATGTAACATGAGTTTCAGTCTGTTCCTTTCGATCTCTCCCATTTTTTTTGTCATTTCTGTCACTGTTTTATCACTCTGGAGCCTACAGCCCCCACACCCTTTCCTTCACTATTTTCCCTTTTTCAGTCCCTTGTCGTCGCTCCAGTAGATTAAGCTCAGTGTTGTGAGTGTGAGTGCAGCTGATTCAGCCATATTCACCCAAATGACCCAAATCCTCGCTCACCCCAGAGAAACCTTATCCTCAAGCTGATTACGCTTTCTCTCTTTCTTTTTTCCTGCTTTCTTTCTTCTTTCTTGCTTCCTACCTTTCTTCCTTTTTATATCTCTCTCCTTGCAGCTCAGCCATCAAGCAGATTTAATCAACTTCTTTTCCTCTCCACCGTCGTCATCTTCATCCAGTTTTCCTACTATTCCACCTGCTCTCTAACTCCTCTCTCTCTCTCTTTCTCTCTCAGTCTCTCTCTGTCTTTCTCTCTCTCCCATACACACACACTCACACACACACTAAGTGCAGTCATTTCATATGTTGCCCATTCTTAATTGCCAGCAATTTCCATTTAAAAACAAAAACTCACCAAGCACATATCACATAGAGCAGTGTGAGTGATCATGTGTGTAACAGAGCATGAACCCAAAACAAATGAGCCTCCTGCTGACAGCCTAGATTATCATATGCATGGCAAATTACAGCACCATGTTTACTGTATGGCTCAAAAGATGGAATGGGCGTTGCCATGGCAACCGCTGGTTTTGCCTCCCTGTTTTGCATAATTAGGATTTGTTTGCATTTGTAAAGAGCTATTATAGAAATCAGCACTATAATTCCAACACAAGCACTCAGTGTGCCTTCTGATAGCGGTGTGGACCTATACTGAAATCTCGTTCCAACTTGATGCTGATTTGCTTTGTGATTCAAAATATATATGGAGCAGTGCAATAAACCACTAGCTAAACCAAACCCTGCCAAAATTAAACATCTCATTTGGCCTTGTCATATTTTGTAAAATGCCACAAATAGTTTCACAACCTTCACGTCACTGGGCTAACTCAGAGCACATTGAAGCAGTCAAATCAGAGGAGTGAGTGCCCAGACAATATAAGCCTTCAGGGCTAAAGGAACCCGAGCTTGAACTCAATTGTGCCATTTTGGAATCACTGGCCCATCACTCCATTGAGTGCCCTGTGTCTAAAGACTTTCCTTTTTTTATTGAGAGTCAGAGATCTTTAGTTTGTGTCAAAAGCACAGACATTGCCTCTGGGTGTAATACACATGCCTAGAAAGTTTTCTCACTTAGATTTTTTTGTTTGGTGTTCATTTTCTACATATGCCGCTCACATGATTCTGGTTAAGTGAGTCCAGAGACACATACTGTGTGAATATATGTAAATATATACTTGCACCGACACATGTTTAATTGCACGTTAACACAATTATCCAATAATCCAATCACATGGCATTATCTGGGCAACTAAGCCCAAGAGGAGAATATCCAGACTGGTCCAAGCTGATAGAAAGGCAACAGTAACTTAAATAGCATCTTGTTACAACCAAGGCATTCTGAAGAGCATCTCTGAATGCACATGTCACACTTTGAAACAGATGGGCTACAGCAGCAGAAGGCCACACTGGGTGCCCCTCCTGTCAGCTAAGAACAGGAAAGCTACAGTGTACATAGGCTCACCAAAATTGGACAACAGAAGGCTGGAAAAACATTGCCTCATCTGATGTGTCTTGATTTCTGCTGTGATATGCAGTATGTGTGAGTGTGTGGTGCATCTACTGATAATCTGATTTGTTTCCTTGTTTCAGACGATACAGCACTTGTAGTCAAATGATCCATGAACAACTTAGAAGAAACTTCATCAAGTTCTAGTTGTTCTTTACAACACTTTTGAGAACAGTTCACTGGCAAATTTACAATATGGTGATATTTACTGTTATTTTATTAGGTAAAATGTAAAGCTATCATTTAATAAAATTGAAACACTGTTTAAGCAGAACATTGGCGTTATTATTAAACCTGTCAGTCTAATCCAAGATATGATATGAGCTTGATATAAGTGACTGAGTTTATTGTGGTGCATTTAGACACTTAAGATGTGCGATGAAAAAAATTATCGAAAAAAATCTACCTAATTTAAGGTTTGATGAAACATTGATGTACCAAAAAAAAGTAAAGCAAAAGCGACCTGAATCTGATGGAAAACTTCATATTGTTACCAAAAACAAAAGCGAAAGTATATCATGTGTACTGGATATTTACTGTGTGATATTTACATAAATATTTATTTCATGATGATGCTACCTGAGATAAAATGGTCAATATACAAGTGCCAGTGATCTCCAACAGAAGCACATTTTTTGTCTTTTTCTCTCAATGGTTGGTTTAGAACCCCACACACACACACACATATATATATATATATATATATATATATATATATATATATATATATATAATTTTTACATCAGAGGAGAACTGATAAAACTGTCGTCCAGGTTTTGGACTATATACTGTATGTTATGACATTCCCTGTGCACAAAAGTTGTCCAGCATTGTAAAACTGCAGATACATTGGCAGACAAAATGAGAACTGGTTTAGTTTTACATTGAGTCTGACATCATGCAGGAGCTCTATAGAAAGATATATGTAAATTTTAACTGAATTGTAGATGAGGCTTATGTGTGTTATCTTGTTTTCTTGTACCAAAAAAATTTATTGAAATATTCTGCTCTACTTTGTCCACTCATGCAAAATTAATGTTCATTTTGGTGGAGCAATTTCCCTTTCCCAAAATATTCAATATTCATCCTACAAATGACTATAGAATAAAGATGAAAACTAGAGTGCATGGAAGAGCGAGGTAAAAAGGCATGAGTTGAAAGAAACAGAAAAGGAGACAGCAATTTATTCCAGATAGAGGGGGAAAGCAGAAGTAGAAAGAGACAGGAGAAAGATAAGATTCAATGGATCCAATAAAGAAAACAGTGGATGTTATGCCGTGGCTTTTTGATCAGTACTTCATAGAAAGATAGCAATAAGATAGAAGGGACCAAGGCACAAACAGCAAAGAGAGAGAGAGAGCGAGAGAGAGAGAGAGAGAGAGAGAGAGAGAGAGAGAGCGATGGGAAGCAGCAGCAAACTATCAAAATTCGCAATTCTGCACTTTCTTAACTGTGACAAAAGTAGGATAGGTTTACTAGTGATTGTGGATAAAATGAAATATAGCAGATCTCTATCCAGTTATACAGATATAACAATGCGAGGATTTGCAATATAGGTGAGAGCCGGTGGAGGAGCCAGGAGTAGCTGATAAAAGTGCTAACATTTACCAACCATCAAAAGGAGAAGAAACGTGGCTCGATCTCTATCGACCAGACAAGTGCTCAAACAATTTCAGTTTGCCAGGGACAAGGTTACTTCCTCTGTAATGTACAGACAAATAGAACACTATTCCATGGGAGTCAGAGCATGATACACCCAATCAGGGTGCCAATCCATGCACAAGTACTGTACACTATGCACAATTTCAAAATGCCAATTAGTCTTATCTGCATGACTTTGGATTGTGGGAGAAAACCAGAGCACAAAGCACCATGCAGACTCCACATTCATTGACCCAGAGGCAGCACTAGAACCCTCAACTTAATAGAACATGAAAAAATCTAAAATATTAGACTTAAATTTATCAGAGGGGAGCTTGAGATTTTTGTATTTGTAAAATGTAGTGTATTATGTAAATTATTGGACAACGGGTGCATTATTTTTTAAATATAACAAACACTATTATGTTACCAAATAGAATGCTTTGATTTGAATGTATATAGAGTACTTTTATTTTCACAGATCCTAGAAGTAAAAACCGAGTTGTATAAAGTTCATCATACCCTTGTTCCATAAATATCATTAAATCATAAAAATCAATATTCTCTGTGTGTTTTGTGTGTTTGTTGGGTTGGGTTGTTTATGGTGATCTTTGGCTAAGCCTGCAGTGCTGTCAGTTTGGGTAATAGGGTTGACTCCAGACATATCAGCTTACCCTAAATTTATGCTTTTGGTCAAAAAAGGGTTATGAAGATTTGCAAGCATCAAAAATGCAACTGGCAAGGACAGAGCAATGCATTCCACAAAAGTTGCTCTTTGAAACTGACATATCTTGAACTGGTGGCCCACCTCCATAGTGTCTGGAATGTTTATTAATAAGCAGACCTCGATCAAATGAAACATGAGTAATGCAACAGGCAGAATAAAGCGAAACATGATCTTACACAACAGGACAGGATAAACAAGGGCTTATATACAGATCACAAAGCATACACTTTGCAAACTGTGAACTGTGGAGTTTTAATTAATACTAAGGTGAACTGGAGTATGTGTGTTGGAAATTGAAGTTGTCAGCAGCAATGTTTATAGTCTGCACTGAACTGTAAGAGTTGAGAGCTAACACCGATTCCAGAACAACCTTGACAGGGGCGAGGTGGCTATGGCAAGGCTGGTCTGAGAAGCTTATGTTAAGTAAAGATTTCTCAAGGTGTTGGTGTACCTGTAGCCACACTTCACAACTTCTACAGAACATCTGATCGAGTCTGTGGGGTTAGCATTCCTAATGTAGGAAACCCAAGGAGGGGGTTTAATCAAAGGAAGTGAGTTATGGAGTAACAAAGCAAGTTCTGTGCAAATTCTGTCCAGGTGAGGAATTGAGGCCAAGCTCTCTGATTTTCATCACTACTGTAAGTACAATCTCAAGAATTAGCCTCCTTCTTTATTAGCTTGTTCATCTTGACCATTAGCCTGGTTGTTAGCCCTGTACTGTACATCAGACTTATTCACCAAAGTTGTGATTCCACATTATTTGTTTAGCCCCATTTTTAAGCAGATTGGTGAGAAGGAGGCAAGGAATAGTGGTCATGAGAAAGCCTGTGATAATGTGCTTGTAAAAGTTGCCAAAACCCAGGGTCCACTGCACTTCCTTGATTGTGGTGGGCATGAGCCCGTCTCTTAATGCTAATAGTTTGTGTCAGACTGCACACAGAGATCAAGTGACTGCATGCTTACAAATAAAGGTTTCCAATTTTCTAAATGTTTGTTATTCAATAAAATGATTGATGATCTTTATGATGTTCCTTAGATAAGGCTGGATTGGAAACTCCAACATCTATTATAAGTGCAACAACACTACAAAAAAAAACACTGGTTTGTTTTTTTCCTCGCCACACTTTCCTCACTTACCTCCCTTACCTCAGGTACTCTTTACTCTTCAACATATTCATCAATAAATCTTTTTTATTGTCTACAGAATTTTACAGGCGCCTCAGGAAAACAGACTTTTCTGTTCTTACGGAGGTTCAGGAGTAAAAATGGTTTCACTGATCTACTGTAGATATAATTAAAGCAGATCAAATTTAATCCCATTTTCTAAACTATTTAAAAACAAAAAGTGTGTCACTGACTGGCTGCTTACACCCTGCATAATATCTGATCAAATATAAGCAGTTAGAAGTTTCAAAGCAAATAAAGAATTTGAAGGTTTTAAGAAATAAAAAGAATTTCCGAAATTCATTAAGCAAAAATAATTTTGTTTATAAATTCACTGCTGGTACCACAGTGCATGCTGTGGTTAACTATATAACTTGCAGTATTTTGTATTCTGGATTGTCCTTTGATATTGATCTGTGTGTGTACATTTTAAGGGTCGTCTCTAGAGTGAAATATTGCTCAAGACAAAGCAACAATAATATCTGCCATGTTTCTTCCACCAAACTCCACTCCCTGATGGGCTATCTGTTAATGTTAAGCTGGGAAAGGGACATCACTAAAGCAGTGAGTAGCATAAAGACAGATTTACTTGGTTTTACAAAGAAGGGGGGAAAGAGATCACATAGGCGGAGAAGCACGACAGTGCTTTTAATAAGGCTTTATTTTTCAGCCAAGCACCCATTGTGCAGAAGACAATGCAGAACTCTTAAACATAAAAATGAATAAACTGAAATAATAAGCAATAAACATAAATAATACATAAAGAAATAAAGATAAATACCACAGTAGTAAACAAATTTTCTCTATGTAGTAATAAAAACCAAAAGCAAAAAAAAAAAAATGACAATTAGGGTGACAGAACATACAAATATGAAAATAAAGCTCCCAATCTGTCTTGAAACTGTTCCCAATCCGTTCCAAATCTCCCAATTGTCTGCAAATCATACTAACTAGGAAGTCTATGCTGCATGTTTCCAAATATTACAACAATCTACTGTGTTTGCACGTTCTATATGCTAAAGCTGATTATATTCTATATATGAGATGACTATTTATGGATGACTTACAGTATACTGTACCATGTATTCCATCCATTAATTGTAGATATTTTACATGTTTAGTTTTGTTCTAAAAATAACAAATAGTGTAGGACAGCAGCATTAAAAATGCACTCATGTGCACTTTATTTGTTCTTGCAGATACACAGCACAGCACCCCGGGGGTGTGCTGTGCTGTCTCACACCAGGACATTGGCAGAAAATCCTTTGGGTGCTTTGGGTTGTGGGGCAGTGTTTCTGGTGCATCCCATGGGTGCTCCATTGGATGGATAACTGGGGAGTTTGGAGGCTGGGTTTTCAGCTTTGGGTTATTTGCCTGTTGAGCCCTGTGTACAGTGGGCTGTGATGCACTAGGTGTTCTGATACCTTTCTCCCATGGCAAGCATTGACGTTTTTCAGCAGTTGAGAAGTTTTTGCAACATTGGCTTTTCGGTGGGATTGGAGCACTTTGCTCCCCAACTGAGGCTTGGGTAACCATGATCCTGTCTGGTAGCTCAGTTGTATGAATGATCACTCTGGATAAGGCCATGTGCCAAATGCTACAAATGTCATCTACCACAGATGTACCCATTATATATCAGATACATTTTATCTGTTACCAACAAACCAGTTATTTATTGGTTATACAGTATACCAGTAATCTATGCCAACCACCGATTGAAGACCAGTTACTTACCACAAACCTACCTACTACATGACAATTATCGACCAGAAGCTTGCCCATACCGGTTACCTGACACATGCTACTGTAGCCATTATACTAGCATTTACCACATATTTTACACTCATTACTTTAAAATCATCTATTATACTATATAATGTGTATTTAACACATACTTATCTATAACAAACTAGCTTTGACCACATACTTGCATATAATTTAGCTAACAAAAAAATAACCTATTAAATAGCATTTACATAGTGTACATATTACACACCTACTGTACATACCCTCTACTCTTTATCTTAAAGCTTCTTACAAATCTCTAGTTAAACTAGATGTCAGCATGTTTAATCTTTCCTGTTTAGGTTAAACCTACATTATACACAAAAATCTAAATAACATACAATAACAGGCCATCCATAAATACATCAGTAATTAGAACAGAACATGTTTGTTTTTTTCAGGTGCTCTTATTGAGTGTTGTCACAGCACATCATCAAATCCATATTTTATTAATCCAGGCTTCGGGTCAGTACTGGATTCAGAGAGAATGTAACTGGATTCAGAGAGAATCAACACCCAGTATTCCAAGATATACTCCCTCTGTACTTTAAATCAGCACAATCTGTATGATATTTAAACCATGAAGCTTTTTATTTCTACATTTTGTTTTATATTTTTGTTTCAGCCAAAAATAATTGTCAATAATGACCTAGCAAAGAAAAGTTTCTTCTGTATTTATTTTAACTTTAACAAAAACAATATGGTTGCAGAACTAGTTAATAAGCACCAGAGGCATAAACATACACACCCACACAATGATACGAATGATGAAAATGTCCACCATTGAAAGAAATGAAGTTCAAGTGCCTCAGGATCCAGTAATACTCAACAAAATTTATTATGTGAATATGACTTATTAATCTGCATAATGACTTCAACATTCGTTAGCATGCAGAGGAGCTAGAATTGATGGGAATTTAATTATGACACTTCTTCGTTATTAAAGGGGTAATCAGAGAGGGCTCTCATCATTAACTCACACCTTTAGAACAAGCTCGAACTGAAATTTCTCCCAGCTACCATGTTGCAGCAAAATGATTTCCCTTTCCTATCAGCCAAAACGGAAACAATACAAGCTTCAAATCGACCTGCAATTACTATCCTCATCCATCAGAAAAAGGAGGGGGGAGAGCAAGAAGATAAGAGGGAGAAAGAAGAGGAAAGGAGAAGATTAAAATGATCCCCAAAACATGAGATACACCTGGATTTTTTTAAATCTTATATTCATTAGTTTTCCTCAATCCTTTTATTTTTAGTTCACGAAGAAAAGCCAGACATTACTCTCTCCATTTAGCTGAAATTCATATCATAAATTCAGCATTTCCATCTTGCATCATGTAAGCTAAAAAGCCTGTGACTATCAAACCAGCATGAATCTTGAGTCTCTCTCTCTCTCTCTCTCTCTCTCTTTCTCTCTCTCTCTTTCTCTGTCTGTGAACTTTTCGAGGTGCTTTACTTCCTCCACTCTTTGTCAGTATTAACAAGCAGTCATGGTCGCTCTTTCTGCTTCTTTATATTCAAACAGCCTCATTCCCTGCTGTTACTCAATGACAAGCACATACACCCCCAGACAGACACACCAATCATTGTGATGAGCCGGAAGAACTGTCTGTTGTCTAGCCATAATTGCATGTATCATCAACCAGTAAACACGCAGCTAGTAAAGTTAAATTTGCCATAATTATTCTATGTTTTAACTGGAATATTTTGAAGTATTTGTTCTCTTTTTGTTTGTGTGTGTCTGTATGTCCGTATTACTAGGGTTTAAGTGAAACAAGGTAATGAGGCTTTCAGTGTGAGGGGCTTTAGACAGGCAGTGAGGCGATAGAAACTGGCTCTTTTATAGCCGTGTCTCTAATGGGGATATCCTGCAATCCTGCTCCTCAGATTTATCCATCCAGGGCTGCAGGATGTACTACAAGAATTGTTTCAACCAATGTACCATAACAGCTGGTCCATGTCAGAATACAGATGTTGTGGTACATTTTTCTACGTCTGAAGCTTGATAAAAAAAAAAAGTCCCACAGAAATTAAAGATATTTATTAGGGACATTTGTCTCTTTGTTTGGAAACTGTTTGGGAAATTTGGGATTCATACAGGCATACATACACTGATGACCCATAACATTAAAGCCACTCACATGGTGACATGAATAACATTGATTATCTTGTGGCAATGACATTTGTCAAAGGGCTGAGAAAAGGGGTTACTTATCTGATGCCAGGGCAAAACTCACATTAAAAACCACTTATAGAATCACTTTCAGCACGAAAACACATCTGATAATGTTGTCATCGTAAATAATACTTGTTTACCAAGTAACCGCTTCTATGCTGTTACAAACTTCCTCTGAATCATCTGTGTATTTCACAGCTAATGCAAGCTACAAAGCTAACTAAATTCAAATTCAAATTTTTTTCGTCACGTACACAGTCATACACAGTACAAAATGCAGTGAAATGCTTGTACGACCACCAGTGACCTTAAAAATGTCAAATAAAAAATAAAAACTTATGTGTAAGGAATAAATATGAATAAAAAGAAATACTAAAGAAAATAAATTTAACTATTAAAATAAACTGTACAAATAAGGGCACGATAAAAAATATTACAAAATGTAAAAATATAGATATTGAAATATAGGAATATTTGAAAGTGGCAGTGGTTGTGCAAATATGCATAAAAAGTGACTTATTAAAGTGTCTTGTGCAATGGTCCAGATATATAATATGTAGTGCAAGTGTGTCCATGATTGTCTCGTCAATGATGGAAGTTTAAAAAGATGTTATTAATCCTGTGCGGTGTGGTGGTGTGATTGAGAGACCTTATTGCCTGCAGGAAGAAGCTACTCCTCAGTCTCTCTGTATTGGCCTTCAGGGAGCGGAATCGCTTCCCAGACCGCAACAGAGTGAACAGTCCATTGTTGGGATGGCTGAGGTCCTTCACTATCTTCCTGGCTTTGGTACAGCACCGCTTGCTGTAGATCGAGTGCAGGTCAGGGAGCTCGGTGCGGATGATGCGCTCAGTTGATCGCACCACACTCTGTAGAGCTCGTCTGTCCTGCATGGTGCTGTTTCCAAACCAGGTCGTGATGTTACCCGTCAGGATGCTCTCTATGGAACAGGAGTAGAAATTCCTGAGCACCTTAGAGGGCAGTCTGAAGTCTCTCAAGCGTCTGAGGTGGTAGAGATGCTGTCGGGCCTTTTTCACCACGGTGTTGATGTGACAGGACCATGACAGGTCCTTCGTGATGTGAACACCGAGGTATCAGAAGCTGTCCACTCTCTCCACTGGGCTCTTGTTGATGACGGGAGTCTGGTAGTTCCTCTCCTGCTTTGTACTAAAGTCCACAATCAGCTCCTGTGTCTTGCTGACGTTCAGGAGAAGATTGCTCCTCTGGCACCAGTTCTCCAGATTTCCAATCTCCTCTATAGGCTGGCTGTATGGCGTGGTCCGGTACCGCTGGGTTCAGCCATGTCTCGGTGAAGCAGAGATGGTTGCAGTCCCGAATGTCTTTCTGGAACTTTATCCTGGCCCTGAGGTCATCGAGTTTGTTCTCCAGTGACTGGACATTGGCCAGCAGGATGCTGGGCAGAGGTGTGCGGTGTGCATGGGCTCTCAGCCTGTTCCTGACGCCGGCTCGTTTCCCTCGGGGCCGCCGCTTCGCGTCGCGTCCATTGTTCTTCCTCAGGATCTCACTCGGCCAGCTCAGATCCGGAGTTATAAACGTCGAATTGTGAGTACATTGTATACCAATAGAAACAAGAGTGTCTCTATCATACTTAATGTACTCAATGGTGCTGATTTTGCCGGTTTAAAGTTACTGGAAATTACTTTAAAATACAAAAACAAAGAAAAATAAGTCGGAGCAGTCGTGACGGCAGCCGACCGGCATCACCGGCGCCATCTTGGTTAGCTTGGTTAGCTTCTAACACAAGGCTGAATCCAAGATCCCCCTCTAACTCCTAAACAAGGGCAGTACTTGATTTGTGGTACAAGTGATTGTAGACCCAACATAAAACACTATCTCTCCATTTTATTTCTATTTGGAATTAATTGGACCATTGCTATTAATTATAAAGGCTGAAGTGTCATGGCTGAAGTGTAATGTTACCTCCACATCATTTTATGAAGCATAAAGAACAGCATATTCCATAGTATCTTCTCACTTTCAACAGAAGCACTGACTTAGCTAAAACTAATTACTAGAAAACAACCACAAATCCAAGTGGAATCGTATATTTGTACACCATCTGAGGTAATCATGTTATGATAACAAATCAAACCTCTGCAAATTAATGTCCTTATTACCTTTTTCATCTATTTTCACACACGTTTTTTTTTTGAATAAGTCACAATTCCACCCAAACATACTCCATTTGAAAATAATCAGCAGGTCAGAAGCTATCATACTCTATGATCTGTGTGACAAAGCATCGAGTATTCCAACAGGTTAATCCTCAGATAATCTTTCTGTTTATCTTTGCCTCAAAAATATACCTTGAGCCTAATTATCAACAAAAACACATAATAGCCTAATGTCGGTTAATAGTGCTTCTACTGCCCATTGACTGACAACATGGTAGTCACATGTCTGCAAAATGAACAGTCAGTTCCTAAAGTTGATCTGCTGGAAGATGAAAGAAGGTGAAAAAAGGCAAGCCTAAGTAAATTTGAGGAGTGCCAAATTAGTTGGTTAGGCAACTAGGTCAGAGCATCTTCAAAATGGCAGGTCTACTGTGGTGTTCCTGGATTGCAGTGATAAGTACCTACCAAATTTGGTGCAAGGACAGACAATCAGTGAACCAAGGACAAGGTCATGGATTCCCAAGACATTGATGCATGTGGGGATCAGTTAGCCCATCTGTTCCAAACCCACAAAAGAGGTACTGTAGCATGAACTGGAAAAAATAATAATGCTGGCTAGAAAGGTGTCAAAGCACATGCTGTACATGTGTTTGCCGTCTGAGTGCTAGTGCTGACCCGTGTCTACCACCAAAATCACCTACAATGGGAAGCTAAACATCAGAACTGAACGCAATGGAGGAAGGTGGCCTAGTTTGATTAATCACTGTGATTAATCACAGTGGGTTCCTGTGTGTGTGTGTGTGTGTGTGTGTGTGTGTGTGTGTGTGTGTGTGTGTGTGTGTGTGTGTGTGTGTGTGTGTGTGTGTGTGTGTGTGTGCTCGCATTGCTACCTTGGAAAATAGATGGCAAGCAAGCTATCGGAGACAGTCTGACAGACTGGGAAATGTTCTGCCAGGAAACCGTGGGTCCTGGCATTTATGTAGATTTTATGTCGATTGTACTTTGACTCATAAAACCTACCTAAACATTGTTGCAGACTAAGTATACCCTTTCATGGTAACAGTATTCCTTAATGATAGTGTCCACTTTTAGCTGGATAATGCTACCTCCCACACAGCGAAAGGAAAAAAGGCTATGGAATGGCTTTAAAACATGACAGACAGTTCAGAGTGTTGATTTGGCCTTCAAACTCCCCAGATCGTAATATGAAATGCTAGACAAAGACGTCTGATATATGAGTCCCCATTTTGCAACTTACACGATCTGTTGCTAACTTCTTGGTGCCAGCTACAGTACCAGATCACAACTTCAAAAGTCTTATGGAGTCCATGACTCGATTTCTCTGTTTTACCAGTATAAGGGGGGCTTACCTAATATTAAGCAGGTCATTTTTAATGTCATGGCTTGTCAGTGTACATACATACATAAAGACATACATGCATTCCTACATGCACTCATACAGAAATTCATTGCCAATTTGTTCTAATGTTGTATAAACACAATATACTACATAATACAGTATTGTTATATGTTAATATGTTAGTCAAAGTCACTTTAGATTTTTATATTTATATCTCATTATAAACCCAGAAAAGTTAATTGTACTTTAACTACTTAAGGAAAGTGATTGCCTCAAATGGTTTAAGTAATCAATAGTAGTCAGGACCTAATATTTTAATGAATATTATGAAGCTTTTTTAAGGTCTTTTCATAGCATTTCAATTGGGTTGAGGTCTGGACTTTGACTACGCCATACCATAATCTTGGTTCTTTTATTTTTCAACAATTCTGATGTACGGGAGATTTACTGGCGTGCTTCAGATCATTGTCTTGTTCCATGACCCAATTTTGATCAATGTTTAGCTGCCATACTATATTTTTATCTATAATGCTCTGGCATACAGAGAAGTTCATGGTGAACTCAAAGACCACAAGGTCCCCAGATCCTGTGGCTGCAAGACACTGCATTTCTCGGAGAAACTACACAGTCTGACCGTGGGGTAAATATGCAGGGACGTTCACTCCTATATAATTTATATGTATAACCTTTACAGATTGATGTGCAGCAACAACTGTTTCACTAAGACCATTTTTATGTATTTCCCTTTTGGCATTGTGTTAACATATACCTGAATGCCCCAGACCACAAAATTGCCAAAACCTATCCTCTTAAATCCTCTGGAAGCAGAAAGGTGATACTTAGTATTGTTTTTTATTTTTGTCAAATAAATAATTCCATGGTGAAAAAAGTTATATATTGGTGTTCTTCTGAAGTTATATTTGCCTAATACTAAGACCCATATGATCAGATGATTTTCTTTTAATTATGTTTTTAGACAAAAACATATAGAATTCTAAGAGAGGGTACTAACTTTTGAGCATCACTGTAGTATTGGATATTCTTATTTTTGGCCCAGGTACATTTTCTGTGACACTTAAAGAGAAAAAGTCTTCTTAACTCCAGGTGACTGTCTATATCTCATTACAATCCATGCATTATATATTTCAACATTTCAAAGCTGCAAATGGCATTTTTCCAACTGCATGATAAGTCCTAAGCAGGAAAAAAATTGTATTTGTCCAAGTATAAGATAAATTGCAGAAAAGGACAAATTTACTTTGTTGAATAAAAAAAATGTGCACCTATTCAGTAACCTCCAGCAAACAAATCCAGACATGTCTAGAATGAATTGGCCAATCACAGTTTAAAAAAGTGCTGCAGGAGTGTGGCTCTAGGTAAAGCTTTATAAGTTTAAGGTTGTTAAACTTTTTAAAAATGAGGCTTTAGGAAATCATGCTTAACAAAGTCTTTAGGAAATAAGGCTTTAGGAAATCTTCCAAATTATCAAAATTCGATGCGGGGGGGGGGGGGGGGCAATTTGATTCAGTTATGAACTGTGATTCTTCTGTGTGGCGATTGGTGTATTGCAACACTGACCCCAAAATTTATATATTTTTTATTATTATTATTTACATTTATAATAGAGATGCACCAGTTAATTGGACACCAGCATTTTAGCTCGATCGGCCAGTCAGCCTAAGATATAACAAAATCTGTACCAAATGCACAAGCTTCTGAGTAGTGCAACAGAAACACATTTGTATGCTGTTGCATTATCAAAACTTGTGTGTGTTAAAAGCCTATGATTAGCCTTTTCTCCAAATTATGTGAGCGAATTAGTCTCAAAACCAACTAATTACACACACTTACCACCAGTCTCGAACCAGCACAAGCACAAATTGGTTTTGAAAGTCCCACATGCATGCATTAGAAGCCGTGTGCATCCATGTGCTCGCAGCCAATCAACCCATGCACTCATTGTTATTTTGAGACTTTGGAGGCATTTGCGGCAGTAAAACATCATAGATATTTTTGGTACACTGTGGGCAATGCACATATTTTCTGTGTGATAGAAGTGAATCGTTTGCTAAATGTGTTTAGAAATAACGACTATGCAGGTTGACATTTGAACTCTTGCAATTGAACATTTTGAACTCTTGCATTTGAAGTTAGTTTGTATTGTTTAAACGCTGCCCTTGGTTTTTAATTAAGAAAACTAATGTTATAAGGAATGGCCTACATTTAATTACTCTTGTTCAATTAAGTTGTCAAGGTGTTGAACAAAGCTAAGGTATACTTTTTCTGAGTTATGATAACTATTTTGTTATGTGATACTTACAGGATCACAAGTATCAGGAAAGTATTGGATTGAGTGGTGACTGGTGACATACTTATTTTCCATAATATTTAACTTACTTAACAGTACTGTACACTTCGGCCAGTACTCAATTCGATTCACAATCCTTTCTCCAATTATTTTGATTTGATTCCCAGGATAGTCAAAAAAATTTAATGAAGAAAGGATTTTTTTTGGAATCAAAGACAATGCAAAACAATTATGTTGAATATTTCATGCTGTGACCAAACATTTACAAAAGTAAATTACTAATACATGTAGATGTACTGTGCATTATATGTTGAATTAAGTAATCCTGATTCTAATTTTGTAAATTCATTAATATTTATTAGATTGCTTATCAGTGCATGCCAAACATGTCTGCTGTTAATGCCCTCAAATGCAGAAGCAGCTGTATGGCTCTAAGCACCAAACATAAAAATTCATATGTACAGTAGGCTTTGCTGCTCATTATGATACATTTGTGCTACCCATGTTTCACATATTTTGTACCCACGTTGTACCCACATTTTATCTTCTTATTTGCATATAAAGGCGGTTTATATTATTATTGTTCAAAATACTGTCTTTTGAGCAACTTTGATTTAGGGTTATCATTGTGCAAGGTAGCTGTTATGAACACATTTGAAGATCCTAATGCCACTAGAAAGCCTCCTCATGTCTCTCTCTCTCTCTCTCTCTCTCTCTCTCTCTTTCTCCCTCTTTCTTTCTCACCCTCTCTGGACATTAAACTCAGTGTGTCAGGTGCTATGTGAGTGTCATAAATTCAGGCAGCCTTACGTGGGTGCATAGCAGAAGGATAATTTGTGGCCAAAAAATAGGGTGGGTTTTTTTCTTGCACAGCTATAAAACAGGAGACGGAGGTGGGGGGTTGGGTGGTGATGTTCTGAGGTGACAGACTCAGCACAATAATCTGGTCAAACTCTCTCTTAGCCCTTGACTGTTGACATCACCTTCAATCATGTGTAAACTATTACAAAGCAAAGGGCCACCATTTATTTAACCAGCCCCAGGAGGAAACAAGGATCAAGAAAAAGGTGGAGGGAGAGAGAGAGAGATCAGACAGACAAATTTCAGCTACTCTCGACGGATTTGCTCTTCCATGCAGCTTGCCTCTGTCCTAATTCTGTCACTTCTTGTGCGGCTTTTTGTATAAACTTCAACTTGATTGCGCTTATTAGGGATATGATTGTGTTGTTTATTGCTTTGCTTTAATCACAATACATTGATGGTCAGTGTATTATGCAAGAAAAATGTATGCAAAGTTTGAGAGCAAAGTTATAATCAAAAAATTTTCTTACCATTTTTTCCCATTAAAAAGTCAAAACAGCATACATACAGATTAGGCTGTTGTAAACTACTTAATAAAGCCTTTAAATTGGAATCTTTATGTCACTGAATGCTGCTTCACCTTTACCTCATGTCTCTGAAGAATGCTATTAAACAGCATGGGACAGAGTGATCTCCATGCAGACTTCATGTGCACCTGTGCATTCAGACCTGCAAATGACTGGAACAGCCAGCAACTGAGGGTGCGCGTGAATGAGTGCATCGTTGGCCCACGTTCTTCAAACCATGAAGCATTTCTAATGCTCATGCATTTTTTACACCTCTATAGAAAGTTTCATTTAACAGTCTCAGCAATGAGCCTCCCTACTGACTATACAACAGCATTACCCCAACCCCCTAGTGTTAAAACTCAGCTTTAATACCATTCTGTGTGTGTGTGAGAGAGACAGACAGGGACAACATTCCCTCATCAAATGCTAAGGAAGATACTTCATAACTTCATTTCTATACAAATTGCCCAATTAAAAAGCATAAAGGACAAAAGGAGATTTTTTACAATTACTGCAGGTTATAGCAACCTTCGCGTTATCCATATATTTTGTGATGTACCCATGTTGTCAAAGGAAATTCCAATGCCAAAGGACTGTAGCAAAACTAAAGCAAATCTAATGAGGCAGTCACAAGTCCAAAAAGTTACACACACAAAGTTCAAGTTAGAGGATATTGAAAAACAAATGAGAATTTATGCCGTGCACACATCAAATATGCCTCGGGCCACTGAGCAGGGAAAAACATCGGCCTGTCATTTCTTCATTTCTGCATTTCACACTGTCGCACTGTCAGCATGTTCCCTGTGAGCTCCGGGTCTTTGTCGTAGACTCTTCAATCTCCGTCCTTCACTCCATTTTTCTTTCACTATCTTCCCTTTCAGCATTATTGTTAAACTGTAGCTATAATTCAGCTCATCCACACCAAGTGCTAAAGTTTTTTCTTAAGAACAAGGAACACTTCTGTGTCTAAACACACACACACACACACACACACACACACACAGACACACACACACACACACACACTAAAGCATCTCTTCTCTTAACTGTGTCCAAGTTGTCTAAATTATGGTTATTTGTGACACTCGTTGGTTTCCTTTCTTTGTGTGAAAGCCTCGCTCTGTTACAGGGTAATGGTCAACTGGCTAAAACACTCATTAATCTCAATATCGCAGCCTCCCTCGTGACTGATAGTTAGTGTTTCCGTGCCTCTGAGAAAATGGCTTCGAAAAATTGCAATGATATGGCAACAAATCATATTTTGACAGAGCAGGAAAAAAATACAGCAAAGTCCAAATCAACCAGGCACAACACTATGAACACAGGGTGTGTGTTATATATGCATAGTTAGACGTCTGGTTGGGGAAAACAGGGTAAATATTGGAGGTTCAATACTATCCCATTTGTGGGGTGTGAAATAGAGAGATGGAAAGCGATTGAATGAGTATGGGCCGTCTGGGTGTGCCCTGACTAGTGAGTATGGAAACAGCCACAGGCACGTTGTGTCTTTCTGTCTTCTGTCGATAATGAAGCATGTCTTCAGTGCATGGGATGTTTGGCAGCACACAGTAAAACTAGAGGCACAAAATGTCTGCGCATTTTTGTTTTTTTGTTGTTTGTTTGTTTATTTGTGGCCATATGCAAATTCATTCTGTGGTTCCTCAGCACACTGGTATAAGCTGGTTTATAACTTGAGCATTTCTCAGAAAGACGATGACGTAAACGAGACAGTCAGGAGAAAGTTGTTTTCACCTGAAAAAAAAGCCTACCTACTTATCTAGAGCATAACACCATGTATCATTGGCAGGATGGAGGAAAATATGCTTTAAAATAATAAATAACAGTAATATTTGCCCACTGTAAATGTGAGTAGTGTCAAACTTCAGCTAGTAAACAGAGTCTTCGTAGCCATGGTGCAGGATTGTCATTGTGCACGGACACTTATGGTGTGTATCAGACCCAGACAATGTTATCATGCAGTTATCCATTCAGTCATATTCAGCAGGAAAAAAATGTTATTTT
This sequence comes from Channallabes apus, assembly GCA_030522415.1. Taxonomy (NCBI): domain Eukaryota; kingdom Metazoa; phylum Chordata; class Actinopteri; order Siluriformes; family Clariidae; genus Channallabes; species Channallabes apus. The sequence continues at coordinate 27,886,203 of CM060108.1, read as the reverse complement.
GTCTAAACACAAACACACACACACACACACACACACACACACACACACACACATAGTATTCTCCCATTTTTCGGGGGACGGGGTGGGGGGGTGGAATAACAACCCTGCCAGTAGTGTTTTTCATTTTTCTCCTCTTTGTCCATTCTGCATCCTTTTCCCTTCCTTGACTGATTGTTTTAATTTAAAAACATACTTATCTATTTGTTTTTTTTTTCTTTTCCACAGACTTCCTATCGGTCATGACTAGGTCAACCCAATCTAATTTTGCTACTAAAAAAATGCAAGAAGATACGTTCTCTCTTCAGCTCCTTTGTTCCCTTTCTCTTTGTTGCCTCCATTATTTTGACCTCCAGATTTTAAAATAAGGTGAGGAGAAAGGGTATGAAAAAAAACGCATTGAAAATTTATGCAGCCTGGGTGGTGTGAAATGAATTGTAAGAAGTGCCAAACATGAATGTGCGACGTGAAAAGGACACGATGGGAAGCAGCGAATTTAAACTGCAGATGAGCTCTGCAGATGGGCAAATTATGGTTAGAAAAAAATATTACACACAAAATTGCATTTTTCACAGAGGTATTCGATGAAATGCATATGCAAACAGATATATGTCACATTAAGCCCAGCACACACTCACACCTATCTTTTGAACCCACACTAAGCATTGAATTCTTCCTATCCAGTGTCCCAAAGGTCTCCATACCTAGTAGAAATTATCACTCTTTAGCAAAAATGTAACTTTGTTTACAAAGCATCCTCTACATAAATCCATTTTTATGAAAACAAACACAGAGTCATCGCTCCCACTCACTATGAACTTGTGCTAACACATCTGGTGTTATGCATTTAATTGCACTTCGAATGCAGTCCTTTAAATGATCTTGGTGAGCTTCCCAATCCAACAAAGCTACTGTACTCAATATTAGACAGGCAGCCATATGGTTGATCAGTATATTAGGGTTCGGGACTTTAACGCGTTAATTTAGATTAATTAATTACAAAAATGAAAAACATTTTAACGCATTTTAATCGCACTTATTTTTGCACCGCGGAACGTTTCTCACTGGATGACTTTCAGCGGACCGATTATACCAGAGCACCAACTAGCGTTCAGACAAAAACAAACCACAGTGAACATGGGCAAAGAAGCTGATGAGACCGCTTTATTTGGCCCTGTGGATGGGAAATTTTGTTATAAAAAACGAATGGATGGAAGCGTGAGGGTTTAATAGTCAGGGTTTCCAATGTTCTGAATGTACTTGAAAGGACTGTGTTTTACTTAAAAAAACAGGTTACAGAAGGTCTACCTACCTATAGGGTACCTGGATTTCTGAAATGTTGGCTACTATATTTCTAAAAATTCTATTGCTACACTTAATGGCAATATTGCACTTGTCTGTTGAGCTTGGTTAAACAAAAATAAACAATATTAATTTTAAATATTAATATTAATAATTACAAAGCCTCTACTTAATTAGATTTTTTTTTTGGACAAAAATTTGGACACGATAGTGGCGATTTTAAACAACTAATAACACCTGGAACAACTCTATAGGCAATGAATTGACAACAGCAACATTCATTTGTTATTTTAAGATACAAATGTCAACTTTTCTGGAATACTTCTTGCAAGAACAGTTTTGTCAAAGGCATAGAAAACCAATCAAGCACCATGATGAACCTCACTCCCAGGACAGCAAGACGAAAACAGAAGTTCATTTAGTGTTACCAGACTCAAAAATCCCCAATTTAAAGCACCTCAAAGCTGTTATGAAGGCTCTGCAGAGCATACTGTAAGTACCAGACACATCTCAATATCAACAGTTTAAAAAAAGATTATTGCATATTTTGGATGCTTTCCAACCTATGCATAAGTCTGCATAAGTTTACAAACCCTTGGAGGACATTTTGCTAAAGGCTTTAATTTCTTCTATGTATGGAGACTTTTTGCACACCCTATAGACATCTTGTCTATTTTTCTTTCCATGCTGAACTGACAACATACATGCTTTTATGCTTTTTTGATTGGGTCTGAACACAAAAATGTTCCCCTGTGACACACTTGTAGAGTTAGGTGAAGAAGTTAAAAAATAAAAAAGAGTCAAGCTTCTTCCTCATATCTGACTGGAATTGTTACAGTTTCTTCTATGCTGGGATGGACATGGCTTCTTTGGAATCAGTTTTGGGATTAATATGTTACAAAGTAGCCTGAAGGCAGGAATCCACTAGAGTCTGTCCGTGCTGTCTCAAACGAGCTATCAGAGTTGCAGTAAAACTCTCAAATCCTCTATTGTGTAGTGTGTGAGGAAGATAGATGGTCAGGGAATAACAGCATCAACTAGTGAGATAGGTTGACCACCCCTCCCCCCCCCCTTTTTTTTTTGACATGCCAGAATTCTTTTTAGACAGAAATCCAAAAGTGAGAGTGGTTTTAGACAGGCCCTTGTCAATAGCCAGCAGTCACTGAGTGGGCATTAGTTATAGTCCAAATCAAGCATTTTTCTTCAGCTCAATACTCCCAGGTCACCATTTCCAGCTCTGTACAACATTGAATAATGTCCTTCCACTTCAGGCTTTTCTTAGACACACTTTATATATTTGATGTCAATCCAAGAGCCAACCCCTTATCAAAGAAGTATAATATAAAATATAATAAAGTCTAATACCAAGCTGTCTTCATATGTTTCTACCACACATAAAAGAAACTGAACTGACCAAATGGAGACCCTGGAGGATGCTTCTGTATTAACATTTATGTATTTGCTGATAAACAGTATTGTAAATTACAGTATTTTAAGCACAGTGTTGATAAAACTAATGTGTAAGTCTAGTAGAGATTCATTGTAACAAGATTTTTACATTAATTAAACAAATAAACTTACTGTTGCTTTGCACCTCCAGGGTCCAGGTTAAATTCCCAGCCAGGTTCAATTGCAGCCTCTGTGTGCATAGAGTGCACGTTCTCCCAGTGCTTGGTGGGTTTCCACTGAGTACTTTGGTTTCCTCTCATAGTCCAAAGACATGCATATTAGACTAATTGCCGTTTCCAAATCAACTATAGTGTGTGAATGAGTGCGTGAGTGAGTATATGTCTATGTGTCCTGCAATGGGTTGGCACCCTGTCCAGGGTGTACCCCGCCTCGTGCCCTAAGTTTTTTACAATAGGCTCCAGACTTCCTGCGACCCAGTATACAGGATTAAGCGGCATAGACAATGAGTGAGTGGCTAGCATTGTTAGCATATTTTATTACTATGTTACGGTAGCTTAGTTAGCTAGTTTCTACTGCTAGTAGTTGCTATAACGCAAGTAGTCTACACAATTAAACAGGGGCATGGGGCATGCAAACAGAATACCATAACGTTAAAGGACACACTTAAATAGTGTAATTATCGATTTGTTATAAACAAACAAATATATTGTAACTGGTGTGAATCAAATCTTTTGCTCAGTATGTTAGCTAGGTAGCTACATTACATCTAATCTTAGCTTGACGAGTGTGTTTGTTTAAGTGACTTAAAAAATGGAGCCAGAACAATCCATAGCCCAGAGACCAAGTGGGTGGGATCCATTGCCTATCAATCACTTTGATGAACTAACCAATCTGTGCTCATAATGACCTGCCAGTCATTTCTGTAAACTTGGACTACTTGGGCTGGTGGAATTGTTTTGTTTCTGTCTCTGCCACTTGGAGTGTAATTCAGTCGTGATATGGTGACAGTATAAACATTTATGCTTAGATTATAAAATGCACTTTGTTGTGATTGTAAACTACAAAGTAACAAGTCTCTATTTAAAATGTAGGAAGTAAAAGTACAAGTTTTTTAATATTATATCTTTTCTTATATTCTTACCATCCACTTTAACAGGAACACCTGTACATCTGCTTGTTTCTGCAGGTATATGAGAAAACAGCACCATGCGTAAAATCATGCAGGTACAGGTCAACAGGTTTAAGTACAGTAATAATCACATCATACTTTAGAATGGGTGTAAATGGCATACAGTACTGTAGATGTTTGTGCCAGATCGGCTGAGGTGAGTTTCAAAAACTACTCATTTCCAGGGATTTTCACACACAACAGTTTCTTGAATTTACACAGAATGGTAGGAAAAAAGAAAGAAAAAAAAAGAAAAAACCCTGAGTGAGAGACAGTTTTGTGGGATAAATTGCCTTGTTATAAGAGAGGTCAGAGAAAAATGGCCAGATTGGTTCAAGCTGTCCGGAAGGAAGGAAAGAATGACTCATATAATCGCTCTTGACTGTGAGCTGTGGAGAGCAGAAAAACATCTCAATAAACATCTTTATGGAACTTGCTTTGCATTGACATTTTATGGAGCATGTTATGAACTGCTTATATCCAGTCAAAGGAAATCTAGTAAGTATGTGCTTACAACTTTGTGAGAACATGAGACCACTGTTTTTCGTTTAAATTTCACAGCCAGTATGCAAACAACAACTATCTTCATTTACTAATCTACCTAATATGTTCTGGATACTAAATGTTGGGATGAATAATATCTTATCCATTATAGTATACAGATCTTGTATTCATTAAAATACTAGTGGTATTTTACTATATTTATGAATATCCCATTTTTATTGTGAAAAAAATTAAGACAACTAACATGGCTGAATAGCAATGACGATTAGTGATCAGTTATTCTGTTTAAATAAGACACATGGATTTGAAGTGGCAATTTTCATTACTTCATTTGTACTAGCTAGCACCTCAGACCCTGAACAGATGCGTTTTGAAATTTTTTAATAAGCTATATCATCACTTCACTAATCAGACCAGAGCCGGAAAATTAATTTAAATTAAATTCCGCAAAAACATTTCTCAATGAGCTCTTTTCAGTTAAATAACTGACATAAATGCGAGTTATTTAATCAGCTACAATGGAGGATATGCAACAAAAGCAATGCTGGTTAATGTCTAAAAACATGGTATCCCTGATGAATAAGTGATTCCCAAACTTCAAAAGTTCATGGCCTAATTTAAAATCTTGGCAGCCCAGACAAGTCTTTAATAATCACAGCTCTGATCAACACACAAGACTAATAAAAATGAAAAATATCAAGTCATTTAAAGTCCATGGCTTTGTTTTATTAGCTTTGATTATTATTACATTTTTAAATGTATTGTTTATTCATTAATATGTTATGGTAATTTCAAAGCTAATTACAAAATTGAACATTTAAAAAAATGTTTAATGTACTTATCGCAGCCCACCTGCAGTAAATTCATGGGCCACTAGGGAAACTTTGTCCTTAAGTATTTTCAAGTGCTTGATTGAATCCAGATCACATTCTACCACTTGACAAACCTCTGATTAATCTAAATAGCTTCAAACACACGAGCTTATGACAACAGTGCCAATTATAGAGGAAACTTCTGCACAGTTATGAGTCACCAGCCTTCGGGATATATAATTTCGGATTTATAATTTGCCATCACTTTCCTACTCAGACTTTGGCAGCACTGGGCATTTATAGCACATCAATGAAATAATTTATTCTTTCCGAAAGGCATGGCTGTTGATGTAGGAGGTTTTTATTGGTTTTATAAGAGTGCATTAACCAAAACTTTGGCATTACATTAATAATTAATGAATGGGTAACAAAATAGGCAACATCTTGCAGACACATTAGAATTTTATGATATCTATTTAGAATGTGTTTGTTAGGTCTTGTGCCCAACTGCCCATGCAAATATTTTTTGCTTGTTGTGGTGTCTGTATTAGTTTCCATAGAATCACAATAGCCTGTATGTGTGGCCTAATATTCATATTGTTTTCCAATTTGTTTTTGGTTATTAGTTCACATTTTGTTTAATTAGAGCTATCACTGAATCTGACTAAACCCTATTTCTATTACAAAAAATTAGAAAAGATGCAGAAGGTTTCTATGGAACCCAGGGAGTCATCCTAGAGAAGGGTGAGCCAGGGCCATGAAAGAATCTTTCAACGGAATGAGCCACATACAGGAAAGTGCCATTTTGCACCCTCCCTACCCCTCAGAGGACATTGCTCCACTGTTTTGCTCCTGTTCTTCCTTTGCTGAGAACATCGCTCCCTCCCAGAAAGTGTCAATCATGGAGGTTGCTACATGATGGATGTCAGTTCTACCCCTCCCACCCCTGCATCTGTCTTCCACTTCACTCCCCTGGCTTCATGGTATCTGTAGCTCTTTTTCTGTGCTCCATTTGGGAGCTAGCACCATGCCTTCGTGATACAGATGAGACCACAATAACGGTGGTGCTCTCAAGGGACCAAGAAAAAAAGACATTTTGTATCACTATCCAGGACCTCATCCTGTCTTTGTTTCATGCATCAGAGGGAGCTTGTTAGGGGGAGGAGGATTGTTTGGGGACTTTCATAAATTTCCCATCAATCCCAGCACGTCACAGTCCCTGATCACATTCAGTTGTGTCTCTTTACTTACTTACAGTAGCACCATTATTTAAGTTATGAGTTTCTGTATCTTTGTCTAGCTTTGTTGTGACTTTTCTTTGTTCTAGTGACTGTGTGTCAAGTTCAAAAGCTAGTACCTCCTCTTTTAATTTTTTTCTTTTTTTTTTATGTAAAAACATCACCTGATCATATCAGGTTTCAGTATTAGACATTATTTATTTGACAAAAAATTATGCCAAAATCAAAGAACACATGAACAACTGAGATACTGTACTTACTTTACTTGCCTTCTTACTGACTTACTTTATAGATTCCTGGGGGAATTCCTGCTATCTAGCAGCAATATATACAGTTACACGCGGACAAGGTTGTGGATGTGATTGCATAATGTATATCTTACATATAGCCAGTAGACACAGTATAATTCATTCATTCATTCATTCATTTTCTATACCGCTTAATCCTGTGTTCAGGGTCGCGGGGGACCCGGAGCCCATCCCAGGAGACCTCGGGCACCAGGCGGGGTACACCCTGGACAGGGTGCCAATCCATCGCAGGGCACACACACATACACACACTCACACACCCAATCACACACTACGGGCAATTTAGGAACGCCAATTAGCCTAACCTGCATGTCTTTGGACTGTGGGAGGAAACCGGAGTACCCGGAGGAAACCCACCAAGCACGGGGAGAACATGCAAACTCCATGCACACAGAGACAGGAATCGAGCCTGGCCGGGGAATCGAACCCTGACCCTGGAGGTGCAAGGCGACAGTGCTAACCACTACACCACCGCGCCGCCCACACAGTATAATAGTGATAGTAATTTTTAAAAAGGCAGAAATGCATAATACTAGTAATTGAAATGAAGTGCAATGCAGTGCAACCTTGAAGTGTATTTGTACTAAGTACCTGATTCAAGAGCTTGTTAATCTACCTTCAGCAGCAATAACTTAGATAAGAATAGATCTTGACTAGGCCATTCTAAAACATTGATTCTTTTATATTTCAGCCACTCTTATTTAGATTTACTGGTGTGCTTTAGATCATTGTCACTGTTCCATGACCTAATTTCGACCAGCTGTCGGAAAGTTGGCCTCACATTTGCCTCTAGAATGCTCTGGTATACAAAAGAGTTCATGGTCACCCCAATAACTGCAAGGTGCCGAGGTCCTGTGGCTGCAAAATAAGTCATCACTCCTCCACCTCTGTGCTTGACAGTAGGTACTGTATGAGGTACCTCTGAAATGCTGTTTTGTGAACCTCAGTAGTGCTTCCGTGTGCTTTTTAGACAGAAAAGCCTTTTTCCTGGCAACTCTTCCAAATAAACTGTACTTGTTCAATCTCTTTTTAATTGTCCTGTCACGGACTTTACCATTTAACATGCTCAGTGAGGCCTGTAGGGTCTGAAATGTAGTGCTTGGTTTTTTTTTGTATTTCTCTGAGCATTGCACGTTCTGACCTTAAGATGAATGTGCTGGGATGTCCACTCCTGGGAAGATTGGGAACTGTATCGAATTCTTTCCACTTGTGTATAATCTTCATCACTGTAGAATGTTTCATCACTCCAAATTGTTTGGAAATGCTTTTATAACCCTCTTCAGATTGATGTGCATCATCGATTTCTTTTATAAGACCATTATTTATGTCGCTTGCCATTGTGCAAACACACACCTGAATTCTCTAGACCAACAAATTGGCAAAACTTCTGCTTTTATAGAGGTCTGCACACCTGCTGATGAGCAATTAATCAAGGGCTGATGAATAACAGCACCTGGCTGCAACTTACTCTCTTAAATCCTGTGGAAGCAGCACATGTTTTTCTTTTTGGCTTAATTTTTGTTAAAAAATATTGGCATAGTGAAAAAATTTTATATGTTGTCCGTCTGAGGTTGTATTTGCCTAATACTAAGATCCCCTATAATCAGGTGATTTTTATGGTTTTACATACACACAAAAAACATATAATTGAAATATGGGGTACTAACTTTTGAACATGACTGTATGTGTCACACTATCACCATATTTTTGCCAGTTTTGCCTCATTTCATAGTTCACTGCACCCATCTTCACCTCCAGCCCCTGACACTTGCAATCTTCTCATTCATGTATCATTGTAGTAGACTTTCATTTTTCTTCCTTTTTTTTTAATTGTCTTGCTTTTATGTTACATCATATTATATTTGGAATGGGGAAAGATACACTTTACCTCACATTTTGTTCACATTTTATTTAAAAATTTTCAATTTCCTACAGGCTTAAAGGCAATAATGTTTTTAATAGTGGTTTATTGGAGAGAAAAAAACACATCTTAGGCACTTTTGTTCAAGGAAAAAATGGCAACCTCCAGAATGAAGTTATTTTTATAGTTATCCGAATGGGGAGCCCAGAAAGTTGGCTTAGGTATTACTGACATTGTACTCCATAATACAACTCTGAATACAACTTTTTTCATTAGAAATATTGACATAGAGGATAAGGTCACAGAGAATGCCCTTTTAGAGAATAAGGTTACAATTTTAGTGGCCAACCCTGAATATGGCTCATGGGAAGTGAACATGTATTGATATCAATAAAGCAATGCATTGATCGTTTGCTAAGATCATTTTATGTTGTAAGAGTCACACCTCCAACTGTACCAGAAAACACAATGTGTTTGTAGTCTACTCTTTCCCACCCTGGGAAAGAGGGAGAGAGAAAGAGAGAGAGAGAGAGAGAGAGAGAGAGAGAGAGATGCACTGTGAGAGGAAATATTACTACTGTGAGTCTACAAACTCTTCACATAGGCTATTCTTTTGCAGTTTGAATGAGACCCAAATTGGGAACCTGAGAAGTCAATTACGTTTATTCCCTAAATATCCTTTGGTACCTTAACTTGCACCCAATATATTCACCCAATGCACACAATATATTCTCCATAAAGCACTGCAGATGAATACAAAATGAAAAAGAGATTCAAAGAAGACGTGGGCACAGATACAATGTATACATACAGTACGTCAGGTATAACAAGCTGTTATGTTTCTTGTCTTCTTGTTGATATTAGTAGGGTAACAGACCCTACATTCAATTGAACAGTTGGAAACAGGTGATGTGGGCGGAAATCTTTCTTAAAGAAAATCTATTTGCATGTGATAAAAATAAATAAATAAATAAAATAACTCATCATACCACATTGCCTCCTTCTACTGCTCTGAGATTTAAGTTTTGCGCTGATTACAGCAGGTTCCAGATAGCACTGCTTGCAGTGGTTCCCAAATGGCAGTCCTATCATAAATCTTACCGTTGGGAAACTAATGATGTGCAGTTTTGGTTGAAACTGAGTGGGGGGATGGTTTTACTTCAGCCCTGTGCTGTTTTTTTTTAGGCCATTGTTTCAATATTCACATACAGGCCTGTCAGTGAGATTCAGATTTCAGCCCTTCTTCCTACCCAAGGCTGCTTTTCCTTGTTTGAAATATGCTGTCATAATTTTGGACACTGTCTCTCTTGACACTTTTTTTCTGTTTCTTTTACTGGCACACCGGCAATTTGCCACCCAACTTTATCTTCTTTCGCAGTTTGTCTCAAACTCAAAACTCAGACTATGACAGACTTAAATGTCTTTAATAAGTAGATGCTAGTTGCATATGCTAGCAGCATAAGATGATGCTACTTTAAAAAATTTAATTTTTCTTTTGTGCTTTTTATGTGACACAAATTTAACCAAAAATTTGTTTAATGTTATAAATAACCAACTATTTGATACAGTGGTTCATCCTAGTTTTATTAGACAATGGAAAAGAGCATAGTACATGCACAACTTTTAAATTCATGACGAAATCCAGGATAAGCAAGAATGCAAAAACTGAAAACATTCCCATTTCTAAATTAGCTCTGCTTTTTGGCATAGTGAACTTAAATTTAGGAACATCTAATATACTTTTTAGAAAAATATATCCTTATTCACAATACATCCTCTGCATGAATTTGTAAACACACACAGAGTTTCTCTCATTCATGATAAACTTCTATTGAAATTGCTCTCTCAGTGCTTTCCTTCAAATCGTTTGTGGTACATCTTTTCCTGCCACACCACTGCCTTCTCAAACCCCCACAGGTAAAAATCAAGTGGGCTTAAATCAGAGGATCTTAGAGGGATGTTCATTGAGCCACAGCAGAACCCAGAAACTGTTGATCCAACCTTTGGTTGATTTCCCCTACGTATGAAGACTGTTGAGACAATCTGTGTTTTAAGATACACTAATTTTCAGTAAGATTCAATAGTCGTTCCCTATTATTTTCATCTTATTTTCATCTTGTTAAGAACAGAATAATATTGTCATTTGGGACTTTTTATAGTTTCTTGATGTGAGCTGCTACGCTCTGCACAGAAATGCTGATTGTGTGTATAATTTGCATATCACTGGCAAAGCACAGCATGGTTTCAGGTCTGCTCTAATCCCCATGCCAGACACTGCCTCCTTTTTCTCAGGCAAGTTGGAAAGTAAGCTAGAATACTTATGATATACTGATGATTTTTGATAAAAAGCTATTGGAGAAATAATGAATGAGGTCATGATTTAGGTGAACATTTCCTGTCAATGTGTTGATGAGTAACTTTCACCATGTTCGCCATGAATGTTAATATATCGATCAGCCACATAACAAAAGTGCTTTACATTATTGTCACCCAAGGCACAACTATGCCTGTGTGGAGCAAAGGCCAGCCTGGTCAGTGTGATCTGACAGAAGGTTTAATGCAACACAAAAAGTCACACATTGACAGAAAATGTTCACCTAAATCATGACCTTATTCATTATTTTTCCATGATAGGAAGGCACCAGAACATTCAGTGCACCACAGCCCACCGTGCACAGCAAGTGAGGTCCACATAAATACAATGCAAGTGCAAGCACTACTATAAATTTTTTTCACTACCACAATGATACACAATGGATAAAGAACCTGCACACTTCAATTCAATTCAATTCAATTTTATTCGTATAGCACTTTTAACAATTGATACTGTCGCAAAGTAGCTTTACACAATAAAAATAATTATTTAAGTTTGTATCAAATGTAAATGTGTATGAATCAAAATGATAAAATTGTCCCTGATGAGCAAACCGAGGACGACGGCGACAGTGGCAAGGAAAAACTCCCTCAGATTGTAATAGGAAGAAACCTTGAGTGGAACCAGACTCAACAGGGAACCCATCCTCATTTGGGCGAAAACAGATAGCAGGGATTGATCTGCATAATACTATTTGAGACTGGAAGTTCAGTATAACAGGAGATGTGTTAAATTAAATGGAGTCCAGTTTGTTCCTGGAGGCTCAGGTAGACTGTAGGAAATTCCAGTCCTGAACTATTGAGCGACTGAAGTCACAGCTCCTCAGAGAACAGCTGTCTGCATCAGTCGAGGACAGGACCGTCTTTGTGGAAAAGTGGAACCATCCCCAGTCACCACACGTATCCCAAGCAGACCACATGGGGCATCCATGCGACGAGATCTTCAACCAGAAGCAGGACTCCAGGACGAGTTAGACAGGTCCAGAGGGCAGAGGAGGTCTGGATCACTGGCAGCTCAGGAGCGACATGTATAACTCGACAGAGAGCTAGGTAGAGGATAAAGGAGAGAGGGATCGAGAGAGAGAGAGAGAGAGAGCAAAAGAGATGGAGAGATGGCAGTTAGGTATGGTCACAGTCGAACAATGTATAAGGTGAATACATATTTAGTGCCAATTATACACCAATTTTAATATTTTTTTAATTTGCATATCTCTTCTGTTTTGGGATCGTAAAGTGGCTTGAGAACTGAGCTGCCTGTCACAGGTGTAATCACAAAATATACCCTAATGGTCACATGAAAAGTCATATGATTTGAAAAATATCCACATTAGCAACTTAGCAGCACAAAAGGCAAGGTGACACCAAGGGAGTGGAAGGAAAACAGCACCCTAACAAAAACTATTATAATATTTTTACAAGCTAATAATATAAGTGGACTTAAATTCTACACATACTCAAACATTTTCCCTGGATTTCAGACATGTTTCCTGTATTATTGTTTTAATGGGAATTATTGTTTTAATAACTATAACTAATATACTTGTTTTGTCTCATTCTATAGTTCATTGCACCCGCCTTCACCTCCAGCCCCTGACACATTTTCTTATTCATGTATTATTGTAGTAGACTTTCATTTTTCTGCATTTTTTAATTGTCTTGCCTTTATGTTACATCATATTACATTTGCAGTGGAAAAATTCATGTTACCCCACATTTTGTTCACATTTTTTTAAATTATTATTATTACATTTTTCTTACATGCTTAAAGGCAATAGTGTTTGTAATAGTGGTTTATTGGAGAAAAAACACATCTTAGGCACTAAAAAAATGGCCACCTCCAGAATTAAGTTACTTTTAATGATCCGAATGGGGAGCCCAGGAAATCAGATTAGGTATTTAAGACTTAATCTTGCTTTCAGTGATAAATGCAAAAAAAAAAGTGCAGGACTTGTTGGCCTGGAGATCAGGAGAAGTCTAGTCGAGTGTTGCAGTCTAAATTTACAGGACTTATTTATAAGCAGATGTTTTTGTTTCATTTCATCACCTTATATTTTCAGGCAATTTTCAGCCAGGTCAGTGAGGCAAGCCCAAGTCAGGGTGAAAGAGACAGAGATCACAGAGTATATCAGCTGGAGGCCAACTGATTATAATTGCAAGTTAAGTTTTTTGTCTAAAGGACCACTGCTGTTTTTCTTTACTCCATTGCGTTGCTCTATAACTGTTGCACAAGATGGTTTTGGACCCAAAAACACATACTGTGGAACATTGTTCATATTTATAAAAGTATGCATACTGTATATACACATACTGCAGGTGATTTTCTGAGTGTGATATTTAGATGATTTACCTTACCTGTATATAATTCATGCCTCTGTGCTTGCCAAGTTGTTCTTGAATAGAAGTGCACAAGACTGGTTTTTAAATAGCATCAAGATCATTGCCTTTCAACATAGGCACTTGCCTTTAAGCCTGAAAAAAAAAAATCATAAAATCATGACTATAAAAATTGCTGACTGAAGGAGAAAACTGAGGCCGGAGGTGGGTGTATCTTTTTTGGTGTCATATAATATGATGCAAAATAAAAAAGGATAATTTAAAAATGAAAAATACTAATACATTGACATGGTTGAAAAAATGACTAGCACAGAAATAAACATCTAATTCAAGTCCAGTATACAGTATTTGCAATATATTACTATTTTATTATAAATTTAACTTGGAAAAATCAGTGTGGTGTTTTTTACATTATTGAGTTTTAAGAATAAGCTGACCAAGTATAACATATTTTTTGTCATAAAACAATACTGTTTTCCTTGTATTCAATACAAATGTCTTTAGTTTACTTTGGCGGGGGGGGGGGGGGGGGGGCATTCTGTTACATCAATACATTGAAAAAATTTCAATAAAAGAAATTCAACATATGGTTGTACTAAAATCAATAATACCAAACATTTTAAGGTAGCATGATACTGGAAAAAGAAATCTATGTCAAACTATTAAAAATGCCATACATACATACATACATACAAACATATGTACAAGTCATATAGGTTTAAGGTAAACAATTCAGATGCTGTATCCCCATGTCCTTGTTTGCAATAAGAATTTATTTATAAATAAACGCATGCCATCTTCCATGTATGTTCCTGCTCACACTGCTTATCTGCCATGGTGGTGCTGAAAGAACAGCATCATTTCAGCACCACTAGTATCGTGGACCAAAAAAAGCACATGGCCACTGGGCAGAATGAGAGGAAAAAAACTGCACAGCTGGCACCTAATAATCATCAGCACGCCTCACCCTCCTGGAGAAACAGACAGGGTATAAAAGGGAGAGCAGCTCAGCAATTGACTACTCTCTTTCTGAAAGCATGGACTGATTATTCTCTCTCTGTCGTCTACCAACTAAGACTGCTCTGCTCATGCCTGCCACTAAAATTCTGTGGAGAAGAAATCTCCAGATCAACCTCTACAACCACTCAAACCTGACTTCACCTGTACGTAGAAGACTCTCTCTTCGTAGCCCTGTCCCGCAGCATGGCAGATACTTGACCCTTTCTGGCACATCTCTTATTCACACACTCTCCACACTTTAACTTGTCCTCTTTCTGATCACAAACCAACTTAAAATTGCAAAACTAAATTTCTTTTGCCTGCTCTGTATTTATGTTCTGCCTTTGCTGTTGCAAGTGTTACCCTGGAAAAATGTATTCACAAAAAAAATTATGCACAAACAATTTGTCATTTGTCAATAATTGAGCAAATCTTCTACAATAGCAGGCCATTGTATCTGTTAGAATGGAGCTGTTAGATGCTACCAGGTGCGTGAGTCTGCCAATGCCAGGATGCCCAGCAACTTCTGATAAAGCTCACTTTTTTTCTGCTCCACACAGGATAATAAGTAGTTAGCCAGCTAAATAATTTGTTACACATCACTAACCAGTGGCTGACTGACTTTCCTAGAAGTAGCTAAAATGATAATGTTGGCTAGGATTCTCAAGGGCTATCCTGCAGAGGAATGGAAGGGGGTGGGTATGCACATGTGGAAGCTTTGAATTTCTTTCTACTTTGCCCACAGTACCGACACACAGTGCCCAAAAAAACATCACCCAACCTGTTCATTTGACCACAATTTGTTGAAGTGGCTCTTGAAAAGACTGGGATGGATCTAATGGCATCACTTCTGAAATCGCCCTGGGGCTATGAATTTCATCACATACTATGCCAATTGGTTTTTTCCTTTTAAAAAGTGACTTCCCAAAACAGTATCTGGTCCTCTTGTTTAGATGGGTCACCTGCCTAAGGATATACTCACTGACCAGGGTACCCCTATCTCCAAACTATTGTCTGCTGCTGGATGCCAGCTGCTACAATAACAAAGATTAAACTTTAAAGACTCCAGGCCAAACCAGGTTTATAATATTACTTTGCTAAAAAATGGCTGATAGCTGCTGTTTCAGGCTTCATTGCTGTCTTTACAGAGGTTTCAGGAAGTACCCTGGTCCACAAAGAACACTTAACCCCAACACAATGAGAAGAACCTTGGGGAATTAGCAGATTATCAGATCATTTCATAGACTTATTTTTGTGACCAATGAGTGACCCACATCACCATGCACTAAAATAACATTCAAATTCCCCTTGGTGTGGTAGTGCAGAAATGTGCCAGAGGTCTGCCTGTATGCCAGTGAGGAGGTGGTGATAGGGCATCATCATTAAGCCCTGAAAAGTACCTCTAGGTCAGACGCTGGCATAGTACCTGGGGCACCATTGTGGAATCCAGCAAATATAAGGGAAAACCATCAAAAGATTTCTACAGAAAGGATTATTACAGGGCTGTACCTCATTTCTCCTCTATATCCACTGATACCCTCAACCCTTTTTTAAATTTTGGGACTGACTAGAACCTGTCATCCAGAGTGAGGACCAAGGGCACTGCACAGGCATTCCAGGCACTGAAGTGGGCTCTGGAGCAAGAAGATCATTATTTGGGCTATAGAAACTTTTTTTTTTTTTTACCTAGTCTCTATTGTCTCTAGTTACAAACCATGCACCTTCAGTGGATGGCCAGAGCAAAAGACATAAATGCTTGTATAAGATGCTGGTTCTTATCGTTACAGGATTTCTCATTCCAGATCCAGCATGTGCTCAGTATAACAACATCAATGGACTCTCAAGAAGGCTTGCACTGTAGGCATCATCAACACCAGCAGTAGGTTTGGTACTGAGGGAGGTACTGTGATCACAGGACATCCTCCTTACATGTCTCTCCTCAAACAATTGCCATGGTAGTGCTGAAAGCACAGCACAATTTCAGCATCACCACAATTTCAATTTCAGCGTCCACATGTTGTGGACCAAACAAAAGCACATGACCACTGGGTGGAATGAGATAGCATGGCATAACTGGCACCTAATAATCAGCAGCATGCCTCACCCTCCTGGAAAAGCAGACAGAGTATAAAAGGAAGAGTGTGCAGCAACTGACAAGTAAGTCTCTCTTTCTGAATATTTCTCTCTCTCTCTGTTTTCTCCAGACAAAGACTGCTACCCGCTCATGCCAAACCATTGCAATCCTGTGGAAAAGAATGCCTGGCTCAGCTGCTACAACTGCTCAAACCCGACTTCACCTGTAACTAGAATAGTCCCTTTCTCTTCATGGCCCTTCAACTCAGCATGCTAGCTGCTCAACCGCCTCTGGCATGCCACTCTCCTTCCCTCTATTCTTAATTTTCAATTCTTCTCTCCCAATCCCAAACTTCAATAAGAATGCAAAACGAAATTCCTTCTGCCTGGTCTACGTTTGTGTTCTGCTTTCACTGTTGCAAGTGTCATCCGTTAACATATAGGAGTTAATGAAAGATTATGGTGTGTCAGGAGCTTTCAAATAAACAAAAGAGATGCATACAGCATTACTGAATCTGTGCATATATTAACAACCAGTGTTGTGACATGCTGCATTAATTCAGTTAATCCTAACTTAGCATTGCCTCCAAACATGCAGGGATCATAGCAAGTTGTATTTCTCAGAAACACAATTCTACAGTATGCATGGTCAATTATATTGGGTAATAAGAAATGCTCGTGTGTATCCCATGCTGGATGTGTTGGTGTGTTTTATTTGTTTATTGACATGCACATTTTCGAGTATTTGGCTGATTATAGCATGTACTGTTTTGCGTATTATAATGAATAACTAAATGAAGCTTTGTCTTTTAAATTCCTTCTGAGGAATGTAATTGAATCTGTACAACAAGACAAAAAAATCTTTAACATTTATGGTAAAACCTTTGTGCTCTAATGTATATACACTGTCATTGAGATAACTATAAATAGCCTGCTCCTTCACTATCCAGACATGCATGATATTTGTTCCAATGTATGTTAGAGTGGTAAGGCTAATTCTTTTTATTTGTTACTTCTCTTTTCTAAGAGACAGGGAAAAGTGCTAATCAGAGCCTTGAAATTACAGACACAATGTGCTTCTGGAATTAACGTACCTTTTATCCTTTATTATCGTGTGTATTTCCTTTTCTTCTCACTTTCTTAGGCAGTTTAACCTTTGATTTTGTTCCTATTTCTCACCTATAATTTTTACATTAAAGTTCATTTAAGCTACTCCAGCTGGCTGACATAATACACTACGTTGTATTGCTACAGTACTGTACTGTAGCTTGCTAGGCAAAGCTTAGTTGAGCAAAGGAAAAGAAAGCATGGGAAATGCACCATGCATCTAAGCTGTCTGGTGATGTACAGTAAAAGGGTGAATTTCCCATGTTTATTACACCGATATCTATTTTGGAGCGTGGCTGTGGGATTTGTGATTATTTAACTTGTGGTATTGACATTAGAGAGTTGGTGAGGTTAGAAACTAATGCCAGATGAGAAGGCCTGTCATGCAATGTACATTCCAGTGCATTGTGGTAACACTTTGCGGAGGAACCCACATACAGTACAGTATGCATTTGATGGTCAGATGTCAACATACAATACATTCGCCATAAAGTGACCATAATGTGGAACAATATTTAATCAAGAATGTAACCAAGAACTAAATCAGGGCTTTATGCAGTTCTTTGTGTAAGGTTAGTGTTTTAGTCATTTATGTAATGATGTGTCCAGGGTTTAGTTTTTCAGTTTAGTTATTCAGTGCATTAGCATAATATTAATCTTGTTGTTTTATCACACTGAATTTAATGTTTGGGGCAAACAGCTTCATTATAAGAGGTTTGCAAGAACTGTATATCGTACAGACTTTTCTGATAAACATGTATACAGTACATCAGGTCAATTGACTTACCCTACTACGAGAGCTCTACAGGTGTGTGTGTTTGTGTGTGAAGCAGGATTTCAAATGCTGCTTGATAATCATATTGATTGTCCATCTACTTATTTCACACACAGTCAAAAATTCTATGTTTCCTCCCATATCAGAGCATTCTTGACAGATGCTTTATCACCTTCTATAAGGTTTTCTCTCACAACCTACTTCACTGTCTTTTTTACATTTTTTATTTTTTGTTTTTTTAGCAAAGTCATGAGAAAGCTTTTTTTACATTATTGTTATAAAACCAGACTGAACGCAGTGGAACAATAAGGACAGCTGTAGAAAATACACAGTAGAACAGAGTGAGTGATTTCCTCTGTGCTGTCTATATTTTTATGTTGCATACAAAGACTACCTCCTTATAATTAAGGCATTATTTGAAATTGGTTCACATACATTGTAAGGGCTATTTATCAAGACAGTTGGAAAGGATGTAAGGGAATTTTTAATCATTTATTTGTTTGTTCATTCTTTCAATCTCAATGTTCCCTATTACCCCCTGCACCCTTTTTATTATTTTTTTATAGAAAGCACTCTTTATGGAACAAGTGTGCCATCTATTGAAAAACAGGCTGTTACATCTAGTCCACTCTGAACCAACCACCCAACACACACACACACACACACACACACATGAACAACCAACCCACCCTCAGACATACACGCCTATCCACACAGAGATATGTGTTGATAATGAGGTGTCTGCACAGGATGAGGACTCTGATCTTGCAAGGTATACCAGCTACACCACCTTCAAAAGCCAAGACAAAAGCAGGGACACATTGCAGACACACTTATTGTAAAAGTGAGCACCTTTGGTGGTATGACTGAGAGGAAGGCTATAGTGTAGGTCACTTGATGCAGGGAAAAAAAAAAACATTTATTCAGCCCAAAAAGGACTTTCTTCCGGCCATCTTACCATTCACTTTACCAAAAGAATTGTGATACCCAGCGTGGTCTCTCCATCCTGGTCCTCTTCCACAGGCGTACAGTATGTTGAGGGCTCGCCATTCCCCAGAGGCCATAACAGTGGGCAGAAAGTAGAGTCAGAGCCTGGAGAATGGGGAAAAAAGGGATGGAAATGGATTCTTTTAATAAGGATGGGGAAGTTAAAGGATCACCACATGTATTATTCATACACACTCACATCTGCTGAACTTGCAAAACGTCCAATAGAAGTGCCTGTTGTTTGACAGGCCTAGCACTTTGACACATGGAACTGCTTGAATTTCTCTCATAGAGGAGAAAGGAGATGAAGGAAAAAAGGAAAAGTTCATGGCAGCAGAAAAGGGAGACACAAGAGCATGAGAGACAGAAAGAGAGGAAGTGGGAGTGAGACTGTGATACATGGGGTGCAGAAGGAATAATGAAGGAATAAAAAAATAACAGACACTGTCTGTATCTATATTGTTCATTTTATGACTCACTTCCTTTAAATCCCTAGACTTTTTCTAGGACGTCAATTCTCATATCATGTCTCATTTCTTAGATCTTTAACCATTTCTTTGCCTATTGCCATCATTAAAAAGTTTTGGTAGATATCATGGTATGTATTTTGTACCATGGTCACAATGTCATATCCCTTGGATAAGACTGATAGTAGCAAGTCAGGTGTGGTTTACTGTCTGTTTATACAGTAGTATGAAAAAAATGTTTAGGTTGGAGTTGGGGGATAAAGAATGATCTGGTTCAACAAATCTGTTAGTATTTAAATCCTTTTTGTTCTTTTCTTCCTGTAGTGTAGCTAGAATAAAGCATGCAGTTGTGCATGTGTACAGAAAGCCACCAGATTTTGTAAATCATACTGTGTTATATAGTTTACAAAATAGTGTTATGTGTATAAGGATTATTTTTACTCCATTAAATATTAAAGTTATTAATGCTGCACTAGGAGTCACAAAACAAAGTAACAAACACAGTAACACAATTTACACAATTGTTTTACCTGAATAAAGTGTACTTCATCATGGTAACTTGAGCAATATTAAATATATCAAACATATTTGATTTATTATTTTATTTATTAAAAATAAAAATCAAGTTTTACAAGTCCCACAAAAAAATTTTTTTAATTGAAATATCATGGGCAAGAGAATAACAATTAGGAGTCTGACCGTACAAATGTTTGATTGTGTATCATTAGGCACAGGAGGTTCGGTTTGATGTGCTTTGTGATCGGAGTCAGTTCGGAGTTTAGCTTTAACTAGAGCTGAGGGATTTTCTTAATTTATTCGGTTAATACAGATTAATGGAACTGGCAGCACGTCTCTAAAGACTCATCGAAAAAGATTTAAATATCACTTCCGAAATATGGAATTTGTACAGACTTGAAAAGACAAATGAACAAGTTTATTTAAAATATAATTCAACATTCCATCCCAAGTCCCTCATTTCTGATGACTGCAATTGTTAGCAGCATGTCATATATTTGTTATTAAAAAAAAAAAAAAAAAAAAAAAAAAAAAAAAAAAAAATATATATATATATATATATATATATATATATATATATATATATATATATATATATATATATATAAAATTACATATCTTTAAAAGTTATATTGATGAGTTATAAGTTAATAGTTGTATACACATTATAACGAAGTTAAAGGTAAGAAGTTTTACTTTGTTAATTTCCAGTGATTTGTGCAGTCATGGTGACTTGAAGTTAATCTGTAAATGGAGTAACCTCAGATTTAGGGATAAAACATCATAAGAACAGCATCACCAGTAGTAAGTGATGCAAATTAAGTTTAAACAACATCCTTTAAATACGCCTTTTTAAAAAAGCCATATTTGATAATACTGTAAATTCTGCTGTTACTCTAGCTAGAAGTCAGTATGTTTTGCTGTTGTTTATACTGAATGTATTTCTTATGTGTCTATAATAAATGAAATATCAGACCTTGACTTCAAAACTGAGGTATGTACCGAATCACTGTTACATCGCTAATGACAACTATTGCTAAAAATGGATATCACAGATACATATCAATCGTATATACCATAAGTCACCATAGTAAAACATTTCTCCAGTTTGAAAGTACTACATGTTAATATCATGTTTCAGAATTGTATAATCATAGTTATCATAAAGAATCATAATAAAAGCATAGTGAACTAAAGTGATTTTTTGTTATTTTAAAAGATTATGCCCCAATTGACAGGAACACATTCCTAAAATTTTGTTCCTGTCTTAGACACCCAAAACAGCTATTACAGTATCTCTGTATCGGTGTCATGTAATACATGGAGAGTGGAGATAAAAGGCATATTTTAGAAAGAGCCTAGGCGATGAACAAATAAGCTGAACAGGACTAAGACAATACAGAGAAAGGCAGAGACATGATAAGGAGATTTTCTTTAATGATAAGAAAGAAAAAAAGGAAGAGAAAACAAACACAGAAGAAACTAATGGCTCTGCGAGTTAAAATAATGGGTAGACAAGGGTTTAAATCCAAGCACACTGAGACAGAGACTGGTGTCCCCAGAAGACAGGCTGCCAAATCACTATAGTTTATGCAGTCCAATGTCGTGAAGAGTGTCCAGAGCTCTGCGTTGGAGAAACCAAGCAGCCTTTACACAAGAGGATTGCTCAGCATAGGAGAACATTTCAGGACCACAATCAACAGTGTACAGTACCTGCATTTAAAAGATAAGGGACACATATTTGACAACAACAATGTGCACATTTTGGACAGAAAGGATAGATGGCTTGAGAGAGTGGGGAAAGAAGCCATCTATATGATGGTGAATATGAAAACTCCTCCCTCGACAGAGATTGAGGCATCAGACGTGATCTGTCTCCCATTTCCCATGCTGCCTTTTCATCCATGCCCAGGAGAATTATGAACACTTCACACGTCAAACAAGAAGGTCAAATCGAATGTGAGGTCATCACAGATTTCTGTTCTTGGCTGAAAGAAGTGGAAGCCGGTGATGTCTTTTTCTGCTGTAGGCCTCCGTCTCAAAGTTCTACATGTTGTGCATACCGAGATGCTTTTCCGCTCAACACAGTTTCACTAAATAGTTAAGGCATCATATCCTGTCTGTCAGTTCTGGTCATTCTCCATTGACCTGTCTCATAAACGAGACACTCTACAGACTATTGTGTGTGAAAATCCCAGGAAATCAGCAGTTATAACAATCATTATGTGGCCAAAATGACTGGAAACATATATATATATATATATATATATATATATATATATATATATATATATATATATATTTTCATATGAACAATACCTTGAGCTGCTGGCTCACATTTGCATGATTGCACTGCTGCCACATGATTTCTGATTAGAAAACTGCATGAATGACTAGGTGTACAAGTGTTCCTAACAAAGTGTTCTGTGAATGTATGAAACTGTATTAACCTGCACTTTAATAAAATTACTAAAATGGCATTCTGTCATCTAAGGAATATAGCATAAACAAGACCCTATCTTTAAATTTATCCATGCTTTTGTTTTCTCGCCTGGCTACTGTAATGCATTGCTGGCACGACTACAGCATAATGCATAATGAAGAACACTTACAGTATACAAATGAGAATGCAGGCTCATATTATATCGGTTTTTATCAGAATTCCACCGGCTGTCTGTTTTCTTAAGAATTCACAGGAAAATGTTATGAATATTTTACCGCTACAGCACCTTCATACAGTACTTTTCCAAATGCCTGATAATCTATGTTCCGGAGATCATCTTGTGCTAGCCTTCTTGAAATTTGTGAACATTCTTCATGCATGTGCTCATTCAATGCATGTTTTGTCGCTCTCAAATGCTGAGCCAGGGGAAAGAGACTAAAGCTGTGTGACACTGAGAAAATAGAAACATTCACTTTATATCCGCTCACCTCTTCTGCCTCCAAAGGCTCATCTAAATGGTTCACGTGCAAGCCGAGCTTTAGCACACACCTTCCTGAGGGTGGATCGAAACGTGCGTGTATGAAATGCGGTGGTAAGAAGGAAAAACGCTCTCATTATTCTCGTCAGCCGCGCAGCCTGTCAGAAGCTAGTCACCAGCTATTAACCTTAGTGCACGTCAGCAGAATCTCACTCTCTCGTACCGTTTCTATTATCCACATTTGCCTCTCAATTTTCTTTTACTCATCACAGCATGTGCTCATCGTCACAGCTTCTGAATGTCATTCCTGTGGAAACACTGTATTTACTGCAACACCACTGATTCAGCTGAGAGAAGATTTGATCTTTCACAGATTTTCTGATTCAGTTACCACCTAGCAATTTGATCTGGGGAGTGTCCCTAATCCTAATCATCTGAAATCAATGGTAATCAATAAGTAACCTAGACACAAATCAAAATCATTGTGTTATTGCAAACCCTACATTTTGTTACATGCAAAGTGTTCAGAATGTCTGTAAGACCGCATTAAGTGTTACGCTTCAGAAGAACATCACTGCCATCTACTGCTGAAGGTGGTAATGTTTTTTTTTTTTTCATACTTCCCAAAACGTACATTTTTAATCTCTCGCCTCTATAATGTCTGTCTCTTTAACATCCGGCGTTCTTTAAGGATCAGAATATTTGCATTTTTAGGATAAAATGTATGCCTTTTTTTAAATAAAAAGATCATGTTTATTTTCTAATTATTAGTGGTTTTAAATAGAGGCTTAAAGAGTGATTTTACAAAATGTCTGCCTGCGTCCTGCCTCTAAAACATATGCTTTAACAAAAAAAAAAAATGGGCAAAAGAAAATAATCCAACAGTGAAAGAAAAATAGTCTAATAGCTTCGCTCTTTATTGATGAGAGTTAAACCACATTTTTATTATGTCTGAACAGTATACAAATATTCACACAGCAAATGTGAGGGTGGGGCGATGACATTTATATCAATATGATTCATCCATGTATGTGGGCACTGAACCTGGAAGTTCAATCTGATATCAGTCAACCAAAAACATGTAGAAATATTAGAACCCAATTTAGCATTCAATGGTCAACCTTCCTTCATAATGCTTAGACACTACAAACCCTATGCATAAAATTTTAATGTGAAAAAACACTCAGGGTCTTCTGTAAACATTGGTTTTATAATTTAATTTTGGTAATATTTGTGCTCCTTGTGGAAGAGGAAAATTAAAATCCATTACTTGTTCTGTTTATTTCAGTAAGAGCCATTATCCAATTAGCCTAAAGACTGCTACTGGGTGTATTTTAAAACATGGCCCTTTCTACACACATGTAGTCCTGTGCTCAATCTCAAATGGGGAACTGAGATAAGTGCATAATAAAGTGCATGGTTCGAAACAAAGAATTCTTGTGTGCCACTTTACAGGACTATGAAATCTCTGTGTATGGGAAGTAATACAGGAGTGCTTTTCTCTCCACTGTCTTATCAATAGGAGACTGTGATAAATAGCTGTTGTAAGTGTGTCCTAATTGCTGAAAGCCAGCCAAAATCTTAGTGGGGTTTGTATAACGGCTGCCAGACATCTACTAATGGCAACCCACTGATTTGCCACAGACTAATGGTTAGTGCGCTTTGAAGAAAAAAACAAAAAAACACAAAAAAAAAACATCTCAAATCATTTCATTTAATGTTACTCCATTTAGATGTGATTGAGTTTGACATGCAAATTTTACTAAATTTGATGAAAAGCTGATTGGGCAAATTATTCCCTATTCAGTGTCAAGCTGCACAGCAGGCTACGTACAGTATATTTACTCCACCAACCACCATCGTGGATTATGTTACAGTTGTCTGTAATTTCATTAAAAAAATTCCTCCGGGTTTGTCCTGTCCTGTTTTGTATGACGCAAGTTGGAATCATTTGGGAACATCTGAACTTTCCCGAGCTTGGAATTAGCTGCTGTACCAGAGGAGATGGACATTTTTTTTTAGATAGGAAATTTAATTATGCAAGTCCATAACCATATCCAGAAGATTCAGATGAATGACTGCCTAGGTGGTGTAGTGATGCAGAATAAATGATCTTCATTCCAATCTTTAGCTCCAAACTTAATATGAGAAACCTAATAGAACTACTCAATGTTTCAGAAGGCAATTATGCAGGAAGATCTCTATAAGGTTGCTGCTGCAATGGTGATGCAATGGAGTACCAATCCCGGTCCTGTAGTATCTCTGCAGTGCACAATTTTGTGTTTTTCCTGCTCTCAGCACACCTGATTCATCTTATAATCTAAAATTTAAAAGCCCCATAAAAGCCCTTCTGAAGTCTAAATGGGTGCATTAGTGCTCAGAAAACATTTAAATGTGAAGTGGCTGGGTATTGAAGGAACAAGATGGGGAAACACTGCTCTAAAGCTTTGACCTATAACAGAGAGATGCATTGGACTTCCTCGCTAACCTGTGTAAATCTATACATGGTTTTGGACCTTTTAATGACAGCAGTGTGCATGTAAGCAGGGGATCAAGCAGAGACGTTTACATTCAGAATTTATAATTGTGCAGATGTGTAGGAATTCTTTTTTAGATTTGACATTTGACATGAATCATGTAAGAATAGCCAAAACCATAAATCCTGCCCTTCACTGTAACCCTCTATACATTAACATGGGTTCATACAAAGATCTATATATTTTTATTATTTCTTTTTTATTATTATTATTATTATTCAATTTTATCATGAGAAACAGTTCACTATGATCATACCTACTTAGCCCTGGTTTCCTCTCATACATAAAACAGTTCAACTAATGTAAGGGCATACACACCACAAACATTTCCCATAGTGATACCCATAATCGGATGCACTTTGATTGTTAAATAGGTGTATTATTATTTTTACACAAATTCAACAGGTGATTTTACCCCCCCCCCAGGATTGAACAATGTCCTTCCTTAGGTGATGGCTTCAGGATGACTCAGCTTCTCATAGATAGTAAAAGTATAAATAACAGTAAAATATAAGCTCGTGACAAGGTTTGTCAAAGTAACATAGGTTTAGTGCCAGGCTATGTATTACAGTGCGTAAGAATGAGATTCATGATCACAGTGATGGTTAGGCCCTTTAAACAGAGCATTCAGTCCAAGAAATATGTGTTATTAATGGGCGGTTAAAATTTGCATATGCATATATAAAACACAGAATCCTTCCACACATTAACAAATGCATGTTCGGCAGGTTTAACATTAAAAATCTATCCGAACATTGTTTTCATGGGAAAAAAATAATAATAAAGAATGCACTGAAGAATAAATAAGCTAAGAAGCATTCTAAATGCATCAAATCATTTTGGCTCCATCAGTTTATTACTTTTAAGCACGCCTCTTCTATGTATCTAAACTTACTGCAAAAAAAAAAAAAAAAAAAAGCAGCCCTTTCCAAATCAGGAAAGCAGTAGTGCAACAACCTTTAGCAGGAGTTTTGGTAGCACTTTATCTGCAGCAGTCATTATGCCTTTATAATGAAGTCAAACTTTCAACAGGTTTGTTTTGTTATACAAGTCAGAAGATTCGGTGTAAACCACAGAGCTTCATTTGTACTTCATTCATTCATCTTCTATACCGCTTTATCCTGTATTTAGGGTCGCGGGGACCTGGAGCCTATCCCAGGAGACTCTGGGCACGAGGCTCATTTGTACTTGGTTATATATTATTTATATAACCTTATGACTGTATTATTCAGGCATTATGACTCTCTGTCTGTTTGACACTAAGTGCTACCTCTGTCTTACCTTTTTTTCCTTACCTTAAAGGTAATTAGTCAAGTACAGGGGCT
Organism: Channallabes apus; assembly: GCA_030522415.1. Classification (NCBI taxonomy): domain Eukaryota; kingdom Metazoa; phylum Chordata; class Actinopteri; order Siluriformes; family Clariidae; genus Channallabes; species Channallabes apus. Next base: position 27,859,189 of record CM060108.1, on the reverse strand, counting down.
CTGAGGCATCAGTAAACAGGAAATGATATAGAGCTGAAAGCCCACATTCAACTCTATATCTTCACAATTATGGGCTCTTTTAGATTATACCTTCAGAACACTAGAGCCAAACTGATCACTTCTATGATCAAAAACAAACAAAAAAAATCAGTAATGTTTCATCGTGTTTATCATAATTAATCCACCGACTAAGGAAACAGTTGACATTGTTGAGGTGGATAGGCAAAAGGCACCAGGACTTGACAATGGCACATACATAGTCTTTTCCTATGTATTCTGCTCCTGAACTTTTCCATCTGTGGTTGTGGTAAAACCTGGATTAACTAGGCTTATATGTCATAAATCTACACAAAATAGCCCATAATATTAAAATGAAAATAAATTAATATCAATATAATTTTCACAATTATTTACAGATAAAAGTTATAATCACGCTGTTTCTGTGAAATTACTTTGGTGTAACCAGGTACTATTAGAAGTCCCACCGTTAGTTTAAAGGAGTTTAGCTGTGTGAAATTATATCATAAATATTAGAGAAGTTTAAATACATCATGCTTCTGTAAAGTCCCAGATTCATTAAATAAAAACATCATCATAAAGACCAAGGATCTTTTTAGCTCTATATCCAGAAAACATTCTAGAAAAGCATCAGTCAAGGTAAATGAAAATGATTTCAAAAAGTTTGTTCATCCTGCAATGTAACATTTAATCTATTATTAAAATAAAATTACAGATTGAGGACAATTGTGTCTCTCTCCTACAGAAGGTCATCCACCAAATGTCAGTGACTGGTTAAGCAGGGCATTAGTCAGAGAATCAATCAAGAGGCCAAGTTTAAATCTGCTAGAGTTGGAGAGATCAACAGCTCAGACGGGTTAAGCTGACACAGGACAACTAACTCCCAGAAGTCTGCTAAAAATGGCTTTATGGAAGAGTGGTGAGCCATAGGAAATCCTCTTTAGAGTTTGCCAAGAGGCATGTGGAGAGTCAAAGTTTCTCTTGGCTGATGAGACCAAAACTGAACAATTTGTAAAATCATACAAATTAAAGAGCAGAGAAACTGAAGTTAATTTTTTTTTTTTTTTTTTTTTTTTTTGCTGTCTTGCCACAAAGTGCTATTGTAAAATTTAACAACACAGAGAACACCATCTACACAGTGAGGCATGGTGGTGGCAAAATTATATAATTTAGTACTCTATGTAGATTAATTACCCAAATATCATTATGATGGGCCATTTTGTTTGATTCATAACTTATAGTCCCAATTATGTCCATGTCAGTTCTAAGTTATGACACTACAATATGTGGAAAAGTTCAGCCAAGCAAATATTATATAGCATTTTCAATTGCATCATTAACATTTTGAAATTTGTAAAGTAGGACTTTTATTGGTTTACCACTTACACAAACAAGTTTTTTAAATGAACAGTTGTCTGCTTACATGGCCTTTACTGTAAGTTATGGTAAAGATGAAATTCTTCCATTAAGTATGATATTCTTTGAATGACTTGAATTTTTATTACATTGTATGTTGCTTTCATTTTTGTTTGGTGCGTTATGATGATCCAACTCTCACAGTCAACCCTAAAACCACAACATAGAATGAAGTGCTCAATGCTTCTTTAGTTATTTTTAAATGACAAAAAAAAAAAAAAAATGACCTTTGATTTTTGACCATTTGTGATATTCGAATGACAACATGCCAGTCCAAGTGGACTATAAAGGCTTCCAACCCAGGACAGCACCTAGACGGAGCTACATTCTGTTTAATAAAAATAAAATATAAAAAAAGAAAGAAAATTAAACATTTTGGCATATGATTGACAGTCCATTACATTTTTTTTAATTTGTTTTAAGGCTTTTTTATGTCTTCATCTAACTTTCCTCTTAATTTCTTCATTGCTTTTTGCTCTTTTTGAATAAGCTCTTGATTTTTGAACGCTTTTTCTCAGGGTTGTCGCATGAGTCTGGGGGACTGGAGGATGACAGGAGCTGTTTGGCCTCTTTTCCTGTCTTTCCATCCATGTCTAGAGAGCTTAGGGAAATGTAACGTCCCTCTGGGGGCGTCCCGCCAGCAGGCAACTGGCCCAAGCTGTATGACTTCTCCAGCATGCCGTTATAAGCTGCCACTTTAGTGGCAGAGTGAAAGGTCAAACTCTGGGATTCTGGGATAGCAGAAGAACGGGTGAGGTCAGGAGAGCCCCTGCGGATTGAGGTGGGGTCAATGGAAGATGAAACTGAGGGTGTTGATGAGAGGGTAGCTTCCAAGGCAGTGGCTTGTGCTTCCTGAGCCAACAAAAGGAACTCATCGCGAGAGATCTTCCGCTGTGGAGTATCTGCTCCATGAGTGCAGGAACTAGACAACTGCTTCCTTCCCACGGAGGAACTTAGAGAGTCTGAATCTGAACAAGTGTCCTGAGAGTCTCTGTAGGCCAGACAAAATAAATCACACTCAGAGTTCCAGTTAGTAAATTTTACATATAGTCCCTAATCTAATCCTTGTACATTACATTGGGAAGGGTACTTGTTTTGTTTTTGCTATGAACTGAAGATGTTTGTGTTGGGATCAAAAGATGAATATGACTGATCAGAATATCCATTGTTGGATGATCAAAAGTACTGACATAGACAATACTATAGTTAAAAACCACTTAATCTTTGGTAGCATATATAATGACATCCCACTGACATCACCAAACTGTTCAGTCTCCTCTGTAGTAAGTCAAATGTATTCAAAATTGGGTCTGGTGAATGCTGTGGCCAGTCTACACACAGTGTGTTTTAGGTCTTTGGGGCAGTGGTGGCTCAAATGGTTGCTGATCAGATTGTTGGGGTTCAAGCTTCAGCGCCACCAAGATGCCACTGTTGTGCCCTTAAGCAAGACATCTAATCACTTGTGCTCCAGGGGTACTGCCACTGTTCTAATTTATATGTGACAAATAAAGACTTCTCTCTTTTCTCCTATGCTAGATGATGAAGTCGATTTCTGAAATCATTCTGCTGCTACTGAGTTATATCCTCAATAAAGATTAGTGAGCTCATTCCAGAGGCAGCCATGCAAGCCCAAGCTATGAAACTACCTCCACTGTGCTTGACCATGTTCATAAGCACACCCCTTCTTTCTCCACACTTTGGCCCCCATTAAGGAGATTAATGTCATGAAGTTTGTGGCTCTCCTCTGTAGTCTTTGTAAATTTAAATTTGTCCTTTTGATTCTCACTGCTGAGGGGTGATTTGCATCTTGTGATATGGTCTCTGTATTTCTGCTGTTTTGAATAGTGGATTGTGATTTCTTCACCACTGTGCTGTGGAGGTTGTTTATGATGTCAGTGATTATTGTTTAAGGTTTTTCTTCCAAGCTCTCACAAGGTTCATTTCATCAACTGGTATTTTGCTTGGGCAACCTGTTTTTCTTTTTCTTTTCTTTTTTTCTTCATTTTGTCTTCCAGGACATTCCAAACGTTTGTATTAGCTATGCTAAATTCAGCACCCCCCCACACCCTACCCCCCACCAACAGCTCTCTGGTCTTTGCAGTAATTTATCCTTTTTAAAAACTAATGCAGACTTCACAGGCAGAACACGGGGCTCAAACCAAGAGTAGAGTTTCAAAGCTATTAATTGTTTAAAACAATCAATCAATCAATCAATCTAACAGTGCAAACCTCAGCAACAAGAACTACATCTGGATCACATGATCCAATATTTCAGACCAATTAAAACATAAGATGCCTTGATCCAAGTTGTTTAACACATCCCAAGAAATGAAAGCTAAAATTCTGATCCGTCATCTCATATTCATCTTTTGATCTTAACTCCAAATGTTTGTAGTGTATAACAAAAAAGCCATTCCATTCCAGGAGCCTATACATACTGTATATACAGTATACACATACAATATACAATACTGCACAAAAGTTTGGGATCACTTACAATTTTCTTTGTTTTTGTTTAGTGATTTATTTTTAAGACAAGGAGGTCAGCCTTTTTGGAATAGTTCTTCCGAGAACAGCATTGTCAAGTGCATTTGCAAAAGCCATCAAGCACCATGATGAAACTGGCTCTCATGAAGACCTTCCCAGGAAAGCTAGACCAAAACTTACCTCTGCTGCAGAGTCTCAATTCTAAATCACCAATTAACAGCAACTCAGATTAGAGCCCTACTTTTGAGCGGTAGTATATTTTAATTCTAGTGTAATTCTGTGAAAGTCATTCAAGAGGTTTACCTTTTTGTCTCCGCGCTGAAGAAAATGTGTTCATCGTCTAGCTCTGGTCTGTAGACACCTGGCGCTGAGGCCATAGACAGCAGATCAGGATCGGCCGAAACAATAGAAGACTGATGGGAAAGGAGACTCCGCCGAGAGCGACACAAACTGCTGTTACGCAGCAGAGGACGAGCCAGTGGAGCTACATTGTAGGTAGAAAGGCAAAAGCATATTTATACATCTTATATAAAAATGACACATACAAAAAAAAGATAAATAAAATACATAACCAAATTAAAATTTTCAAATATTCAGTGGCTGGCAAAAGTATTCGGCCCCCTTGAACTTTTCCACATTTTGTCACATTACAGCCACAAACATGAATCAATTTTATTGGAATTCCACGTGAAAGACCAATACAAAGTGGTGTACACGTGAGAAGTGGAACGAAAATCATACATGATTCCAAACATTTTTTACAAATAAATAACTGCAAAGTGGGGTGTTCGTAATTATTCAGCCTCCTTTGATCTGAGTGCAGTCAGTTGCCCATAGACATTGCCTGATGAGTGCTAATGACTAAATAGAGTGCTGGAAATTCTTGCCCATTCTTCTTTGCAAAACAGCTCCAGCTCAGTCAGATTAGATGGACAGCGTTTGTGAACAGCAGTTTTCAGATCTTGCCACAGATTCTCGATTGGATTTAGATCTGGACTTTGACTGGGCCATTCTAACACATGGATGTTTTGTTTTAAACCACTCCATTGTTGCCCTGGCTTTATGTTTAGGGTCGTTGTCCTGCTGGAAGGTGAACCTCCGCCCCAGTCTCAAGTCTTTTGCAGACTCCAAGAGGTTTTCTTCCAAGATTGCCCCGTATTTGGCTCCATCCATCTTCCCATCAACTCTGACCAGCTTCCCTGTCCCTGTTGAAGAGACGCACCCCCAGAGCATGATGCTGCCACCACCATATTTGACAGTGGGGATGGTGTGTTCAGAGTGATGTGCAGTGTTAGTTTTCCACCACACATAGCGTTTTGGCCAAAAAGTTCCATGTTGGTCTCATCTGACCAGAGCACCTTCTTCCACATGTTTGCTGTGTCCCCCATATGGATCATGGCAAACGGGACTCCTTATGGTTTTCTGTTAACAATGGCTTTCTTCTTGCCACTCTTCCATAAAGGCCAACTTTGTGCAGTGCACGACTAATAGTTGTCCTATGGACAGATTCCCCCACCTGAGCTGTAGATCTCTGCAGCTCGTCCAGAGTCACCATGGGCCTCATTGGCTGCATTTCTGATCAGAGCTCTCCTTGTTCGGCCTGTGAATTTAGGTGGACGGCCTTGTCTTGGTAGGTTTACAGTTGTGCCATACTCCTTCCATTTCTGAATGATTGCTTGAACAGTGCTCCGTGGGATGTTCAAGGCTTTGGAAATCTTTCTGTAGACTAAGCCTGCTTTAAATTTCTCAATAACTTTATCCCTGACCTGTCTGGTGTGTTCTTTGGCCTTCATGGTGTTGTTGCTCCCAATATTCTCTTAAACAACCTCTGAGGCCGTCACAGAGCAGCTGTATTTGTACTGATATTAGATTACACACAGGTGCACTCTATTTAGTCATTAGCACTCATCAGGCAATGTCTATGGGCAACTGACTGCACTTAGACCAAAGGGGGATGAATAATTATGCACACCCCACTTTGCAGTTATTTATTTGTAAAAAATGTTTGGAATCATGTATGATTTTCGTTCCACTTCTCACGTGTACACCACTTTGTATTGGGCTTTCACGTGGAATTCCAATAAAATTGATTCTTTTTTGTGGCCGTAATGTGACAAAATGTGGAAAAGTTCAAGGGGGCCGATTACTTTTGCAAGCCATTGTATATGTTATGTAAAGTAAACAAATTAGGAAAGCATTAAGTATTTTTCCATTACTTACTTCATTACTTGCACTTTTTAATAAATATAAAGTAAGTAAAAATAATTGACACTACTGTATTTGTCTTGTAATCCTTCTTTTACAGTTCCTATAGTCCAAATGAATTTTCCAAAGACAATACGGACTGACAGAAATTCTCACAGTTAAATTGTGAGACGATGGGGGGCGTGTCCTCATCCAAATCATCCACTCCTCCTGCAATAGGGTATGGGGGAAGTGAGACACGTGGCATCACCACCCAGCTGTGTTCGGAGTACAGTGATGCACTTAAGCTTGGCAGACCTGAGTTCTGCACCACGGGGAAACCGCAGAGTCTCTCAATCTGCTGCCAGCGATGAAGACGCTCACGCAGACATGCTGTCACCTCAGACAGGGCCTTCCTATACCACACACAGAGCCAAACACAATAGGGATCAGAGACACACACAGCCAAACACACACACGATATGGATCAGAGACACACACAGCCAAACACACACACGATATGGATCAGAGACACACACAGCCAAACACACACACGATATGGATCAGAGACACACACAGCAAAAAAAATGCTGACACACAGACACACAAAGAGCCAAACACACAGAGGAATCACACACACACACGCACAGAGCTAAACACACCTCAGAGGGATCAAACACACACACACACAGACACACACACACACACACACACACACACACACACACACACACACACAGAGACACACACACACACACAGTACCAACAGAAAGTTGTTAAACCCTTAAGTTTTCCACATTTTATGCTTTACAGCTATCTTAAAATTGACGCAAAATTCTTTTCTCCTCATTTACACATAATACTCCACAATGACAAAGTTAGTTTTTTGATAATTTATTATAAAATAAAGACAGAAATATCCCGTTTACATAAGTATTCAGACCCTTGATTATGACACTTGAAATTGAGCTTCGGTGTATCCTCCTCCTATCAATGCTTCTCCAACTTGAATGCGGGAGACTGTAGACATGTGCCTACAGTTAGACCCAGTGGTGGAAGCATAACATGCTGTGTGGATGTTTTTCTGCGACTGGGACTAAGAGATGAAAACTGATGCAGATAAAATAAAGAGCTATCCTGAGAGAAAACCTTCTCCAGGGAGACTGGAATGACAGTTCATAGTTCAGCTCAGACCAAGACCCAAGAAAGCACAGGAAAAGCTTAAGAACAATTCTATGAAAGTCCTGGAGTGGCCCTGTCGTGTCCAGAGTCCGGACCTGACCCTGAGCATCTTTGCAGAGACCAGAAAATGGCTGTGCACTGACCCTGACCAGATTCTGCCAAGAAGAATGAAAGGGGGGGGGGGGAGGTGTATCATGCTTGTAGCATCATTCGCAAGCAGACGTTAGTCTGTCAATGCTGCAAATGGTGCTTTGTCCAAGTACTAAGTGACCGGTCAGAATACTTATGTAAATAGAATATTTATGTCTTTATTTTACTTTTAATAAATTAATATGTATACCTGTATATCCTTACTTACACACACAGAGCCACACACACACACAGAGAGACACACGCACACGTGCACATAATACAGAGAAATCAGAGACTCACATTCAAATGTAAATCAGATATAATGACAGACACACTGTGATTTGCACTTACTTGGCTTCAAGTATTTTGTGATCAACCTCATCCAGTGATGAACTGTGCGCAACATGGAGCGTTCCAAACACAGAGCCTCTCTTCTTTTTAATCTTCTCTGCCTGAAAAACAAAAACACACACACACATACACACTTGACTTTTGTGTCAGAACTAAATTTTCCAATTAATCAAACTCAAATTTCATACATTCTAAAAACATTATCAAATAAGAGTAATAAATGTCAGGAACAATAATTACAAAGCAAAAGAATAGTAATATGTGGAAAATAGACAATAACGAATAATAATAAAAGATTTTTTTTTATACAGAAATTGCAAAATTATTCTTTTTCAGAGTCTGAGGCTCACAGTAGTGTGTGCTAATTGCTTTGTCTAATTGCTTAGTGACTCATTCCAAATGTAAATGACAAAAGGCAAAAAAAAAAAAACTATCTAATTAAAAAGTAATTTACCCACATCATTAAATAGCCAAATTAGTATGTGGAAAAAAATCTGTTTCATTTGCTTGCCGTTTGTGTTGGATCCATATATTTCCAGATAAATAATGGAATGAGTTGAAATCAAAGAAAATAGAAAGTGTTTGATGCATTAAATAACAACGTGATTTGGATTGACCCGGTTTGGTACCTACTGTATGAGAGTTCTCTATGAACTTTATAAATAAAACATGAAAGGAATAAACTACAGAAAAATAATTAAAGTGCATATTTGTGGTTTGTTTATTTATTCTTTTTTAATTAAGAAATCTAGGATTTTAAGCCCAAAACCTAGAAATCAGCTCTATGTGTTTACATAAAACACTACTATAGTACACATTCTAATTTATAATTACAAAGATTAAACTGATTAAGCTGTAAAGCACTGTTTTGTAAAAGCTGTTTAAAAGAACATCAAAGCCTTTTGAGACTCTTTTGACACCACATCCCACGCACCTCTTCCTTGGCAACGGTCAGCTGTAGCTCGGCATTCTGTTTTTTGATGTTGTAGTACTGGACCTCCACCTCATGTGTGAGCTGCAGCCACATCTGTAAGGCCTCAGGAACTGACCGCTCTGACTGCAACTCTTTCTCTGCTCGCTTTAAAGCCACACGTACCTACACACGCACGCACGCACACACGCACACACGCACACACGCACACACGCACACACGCACACACGCACGCACACACGCACACACACACACACACACACACGCACACACACACACAAGCATGAACACAATTACAATCTCATACAAAACTACATTCGTGTCTTAGCTAATGTTTCACAAAAACTCAATATTAAACTGTCTGAAGCTGATCAAATGACAGCATCGGTTTTAAATGTCATATCATGTTTTAAATCTGTTAATAAATGATGGCATTTTATGATATAATAAAATGTAAACAAAGATTTTGTCACATACACAACCATACACGGTATGACAAGCAGTGAAATGCTTATACGACTATCATCGACTTAAAATGGAAAGATGGGGTAGAAAAGAAAGATTTCACTATAATAAAAGGAAAAGTGCACTAGAAAAGTACCTTTAAATTAAAGATTAAAGAATTTCCAATAAAAAATAATATATATATATATATATATAAATAAAATAAATACACACACACACATGCACACACAAACAGTTGTGCTTAAACATTGCTTAGCCTGAAAGAAATTGTTAAACATTTCTATGTATTTGGAAAACATGACTGATAATACAAAAGAAGGATAGTGGTAACATAAAGTCATCAATTATCATAAAGTTGCAGAAACAACCCTGATTAAAAGTACATGTATCCTTGAATGTTCAGCCACATTATAAACACACAGGTTGAGACACACCGGTTTAAATCTATGTTTATTACGAAACAATTATGAGACCAAAATGTAACTTTATAGTCGCAGAGGAGTCAACAAGGCCTACGGTAATAAGTACACCACCCCCACTGTGAAGCATGGTGCTGGATCTCTTATGTTTCTGGGGCTGTGTGAGCTCCAGTGGCACAGGGAAGTTTGTCAAAATTGATGGCAAGATGAATGCAGCATGTTATCAGAAAATACTGGCAGACAATTTGCATTCTACAGCACGAAAGCTGCGCATGGGACGCTCTTGGATGTTCCAACATAGATGTTTTTCTTATTCCTTAAAGTAGTAAACTAGCTGGAGGTTATTTTTTTCTTAGAGAAACTTTTTGTCAAACTTGCTCTTCCTAAGGGTGTCTGCTAAATGTTTTAAAACAAAGTTTGAAGGCCAAGTTGACCCTCCAATGGCTACAGCAGGAAAAGGTGAAAGTTCTGGAGTGGCCATCACAGTCTCCTGACCTCCGTATCATTGAGTCACTTTGGGGAGATCAAACGTGCAGATCATGCAAGGAAACCAAAAAAATTTCACAAACTGGAGGCATTTGCCAAGAATAATGGGCAGCTATACCATCTACAGGAAATAAAATACATTTGCTTTGCCTTCTCACTTATGTTGTCTTCATAAAATACTTGACATTTTGCGACTTCTGCCAAGGTAGGCACTCTTTTGAGCACAGCTGTACATGGATCTGTGATCTGGATATATTTAGTCGTCTAACCAAATCACAGACATTATGGTAGACAGAAGTCTGTTTTAAATTTCATCTGGATTCAAAGCCAAGAAAAAGAGAGCTGGTAGACTGTGGCATTTCTGTGGTAAAAAAAAAAAATTGGAATGGAAGTTCTACTGTATGCACGAGACAGTTTTAGAATGTAGGGCTGGTCATTATCTTAGATGTTACTGTTTTAAATGTTATTCTCTGAAGTAGTAAACTAGCTGGAAGTTATTTTCTGAGAGAAACTAAGGACATCTGCTAAACGGTTTAAATGTAAAAGTAAATAATATGCCCAAGAGAATTCAAGGCTGTATCACAAACTGCATAATGTGCACTTATTAGTATGTTTAAATGGTGTACTGCTAAATTATTTAACAAAGTAGTTTGCGATGCTGTTCAAGTGTTTTTAATGGTGAAGAACTTATGATTTGCTTAACCATGTTTACCTGAAGAAAATCTAACTTTGGAATTTTCCATTAATTTGGGATTTCCAGTGGCTCATATATAAACAGAAACTTTAAGAATTTAAAGAGGCTATAGGAATTTGTAGTTTTTGATAAATATATTTTATCTAGCCTACTAGATTTTAATTTTATTGTGTTGCCTGTTTATCTTAATACCACTGTTCTTGATTGGCCAGCAGAGGGCTCTCACTCCTTCCCTTTTCTGACCACGAGCTAGACATAAGCCAAGGTTTAGCTATAAAGCCATTGAGAAAACCCACTGGACATGTCACTTTTGCTCAACTTTGGTAATTCACACTAAACCCACCAATCCAGGTTAAGCCATAGCAGTGTGTGCTTTCTGAACTCAAAAGAGGCTTACGGCCTGATCACTGACAACATTGAGAAGGACTACCTGGAGGAGATTAAAGGAACAACCTCCTCCTGAATGTCCAGCCCCAAATCATCAATGGGACTCCAATGGGGGGGGGGGGGTGGACAGTTTCTGGTACCTCAGTGCTCACATCATGCAAAACCTATCCTGGTCCTGTCACATCACCACCGTGGAGAAAAAGGCCCAGCAATATTTCTACCACCTAAAATGCCTGACTGCCTCCCAAGACTTTAGACTGCCTCCCAAGGTGCGTAGGAATGCATATCCTGATGGAAAACCTGGTTTGGTAATGGCACCACTCACGACAGGCGAGCTCTACAGAGGGTGGTGCGACTTGAGCACATCATCTGCACCGAGCTCCCTGACCTGCACTAAATCTACTGCAAGTGGTGCTGGACCAAGGCCAGGAAGATAGTGAAGAACCTCAGCCTCAGGCAAAGAAAAGGACTGTTCTCTTTGTTGAGGTCAGGGAAACGCTTCTGCTGCGTGAGGAGACTGACTGAGGAGACAGAGGAGGAGCTTCTTCCCGCAGGATATTCAGACCTTCAAGCAGAACACCATAAAGGACTGTTGTGATCTTTTTTTTCACACAATAAACATACATTCCTGCTAACACATCAGGAAATATTATGATGTAGCACGTTTCTTGCACGCTGTACATTTCTTGTGCTCATTTGCACATAAAATGAGGACTAACTTGCACCTTGGGATATGAACCACACGGCTGCTGTCACATATACAGTATCATCTTATACTGTTTCAATCATCCTGCTGTTGTCGTACCCACACACCATATTTTTACATTCCTATACTTTTATATTTTTATACATCACAGTTTATACTTTCACTTTGTAAATTGTATTCTTGTGCAATTTATATATATTTATATTTCTCTTTTATTTAATTTTTTATTTTGAAATTAAATTCAATGCTTAAGTTTTTAGTTTATTGCAAATTCTATTTTCAGTTTAATTGTATTCTTTAGCACAATGCTTTCATTTCATTGTGGGGGAAATATTTCTATTTTTAGGTCACAGGCAGTCGTATAAGCATTTCACTGCATATCATACATGTATGGTTGTGTATGTGACACAAAAAAGTGGAATTTGAGGTGTAACACAATGTTGTTGTTGTTTACTGTACCATATAAAACATGCGTCAAAAATACCTTGCATGCCATTGCTTTCCAAACAATAATAGAAGGTGAACTGTGTCACACACTTACTGCCATAAAGGAGTAAAATATCTCATAATAGTTGTTAGGCTACATGTTAAAAGACAAAACATAATTCAAACGTTGGACAGATGATGAAAGCGTGTAATGCTATATGGTAACCTTTAGTATGTACTGCAAGTCCTCAGCTGTCGCTCCTACCTGCACCAGTTCTTCTTCGGCGTATTTGAGACGACTGAGTTCACACTCGGCTCCCTCGCGAAGCTCTCGCAGCCGGTAGGCTTCCCTCTTTGCACCATGGATCTCATCTCGCATCTTCAGCTCCAGGTTCTGCTTCTCGACTGCCACCGTGCGATTCTCCTCTTGTGCCTTCTCCAATCTGCAACAGAACAGAGTTTCTACAGTGTCTAACTTATTTTACCATTTTGTAAGATGTTTATTCGTGCATTTTGAATGCCACTCTACCTAGATTTAGGTTACCCTAGGTCATGTTAATGCTGTTAATCTTAGTAAGAACAAATAACACCAACATAATATCCTGAAAATCTGATAATGTTGTATCATTTATGAAATAAAACAATGCTTTGCTTAGTTGTGACATAGGTACTGTAGATAGACAGTCACACAGCCTGACAGTCCTGACTGTATAGGATTCATCTGTGTACCTGCTCTGCAGCTCCATCAAGCTTTGCTCAGCACTCTGCAGGCTCTCCAGGTCTTTCATCATGCGGGAGATATGGATTTTCGAGGACTTGTTCTGCACATAGGCGAACCAGCAGCCTCCTACCCCGATGATGATGGACACCATGAGGACGAAGTCTTTTAACCAGTTATGCTGTGGGCCTGCAGGACAGATGAGTGCAAACAAGTAATGTTAGTCTATCTTGTCATTAGGGGAGGTTTATGATTTGACATGTTTACAGTATATGTGTATAAACAGGGCGGCACAGGGCTTAGTGGTTAACACTGTCGTCTTGCACTTTCAGGGGCCAGCTTAGAATCCCGCCTCAGTGAGCTAAGTTTGCAGCTGTGCTCGGTGGGTTTCCTCTGGGTACTATGGTTTCCTCCCACAGTCCAAAGACATGCAGTGTTTATTAGGTTTACTAACTGGTTTATTACTAACTGGTGTCCCCTGTCCAGGGTGTACCCTGCCTAGTGCCCCAAGTCTCCTGGGATAGGCTCCACGCCTCCCCATCCGATCTTGTATACAGGATTAATCAGTATAGATGATGAGATACAAGACAATGGTTGGAAAAGTTTTGGGAATTCAAGGTAATTTTTTAGGTATTTTAAAAACCAGACATGCAGACATGCATTTTAATCAACACTTTGTTTTGAGTTAACGCCCAATTATGCTTCACGGTTACCCCCATAACACCCCTAAATAATCACACAGGTTCAGTTAAGGTCACACACACACACATACACTAAATCAGCCACTTACGTAATGGTGGTCCAAATAGCACAGCATCCAGCGCCTTCAAATTTAATTTCTGTTTATGTCGTTGATCTAATATTTTTAGTTGTGACGACATGAACGAAGGTTCATTAGCCGCTATTCTGGAGATAAAAGAGAGAGAGAGAGACACATGTAAGTGTGTAATCTGTAAAACGAATAGATTTTTCAAATAATATCCTTATACATAGTGCTAGTATACATCTGGAAGGTGATTTATTATTATTACATTTGACTGAAGATATAATACATATGGGAAGGATTTTTATTAAGGTATCGAGTGTAAGGAGACCTTCTATGTGCCTATTTAAACAAAATGTATAAAATGGCTGAAGTGCACAGCCTATAGCAGAGAGCAGAGAGAGAGAGGGAGAGAGAGAGAGAGAGAGAGAGAGAGAGAGAGTTGTGTCATCGTTTCATGAGTCAGCAAGTGCTGGCAGAGGGATGAAACCCAATCTTTAAATCCTGCTTTACCTCCTTTCCTCTCAGTCCCCCTCTTCCTGCACCTGCACATAGCAACCAGAAGAGGGCAGTGCCACACTAATCTCTCCAACATTCCTCTTATATCACAGCCTCATTTGATGGTGACTTTTTTGGAATACAAATTACGATTCAGGATGCTTAAAATATCTTTTCCCTAGTTCACTCGAAAGCTATGTTCAAGAGACATGTGACTCTGGTCTCTATGTGTGTTAGGGGCTGTGTGAGAGTCTGTGTGTTTACCGAGGTAATGTATTGCCATTAACTTTGAACTCTCTGAAGTTTGTTTCGTATTGGGGAAGCTCAACAGATTCTTTCAGCCACTGGACTGCATCGTCCATCGTCCAGTTATGAACTGAGGGGGGAAAAAAACAAAACAGGGAAATAAAGTTAGTGTGAAACATTCAAATCTATTCTAATATGTACAGATTATAGTGCATGTGTTTGCTCATCATGTATGTGTGCATGTGTGTATAGCCCTATGCTTAAAGTAATGATGTACTTGATTAAAGGAACTACTCAATTTGGCTTATAAATTGAGCTTGAGTGAGCTTTCAAGGAAAAAAAAAAAAAAATTGTTTCTTCTCTTACTCAGGCATAGTGGGATGACCCAGTATCTATGAGGGTGTATAAAATATTGTGGGCCACGATTCAGGAAAATTCCATTTCATATGATTCACACTTCCACACGCTTCAGCTGTTTATGATGGACTGAGGTTTTGTTCATTCCATGATGTTTTCCTTAAATATCATGGTCAGTCACCATGTCCCTCGCAACATTAAAGCCTCAAAATGTTGGTGTATTCCCTTGCATCAATCTCTTCATTTTAAACAGAATTTTTGTCTCACCTTCAGACAACTTCCATCCTTTCCACAGCTCCTCTACAGTAATGTGCTGGTCCTCCCTATGCAGGTTGCTGTGCTTATTTGTTTGCTGTTGTTTCATGTCTTCGATGATGAACTAAAAAAAAAAAAGCACAAGACTTTCATCACACAAATATTCACAAGATTGGCTCCAGGATAAGACAGAAATCCATGCATAATAATATATCATAATATCTTATCAAACTGATTGAATTCATTCCAATTAGGGATACTATACTTATTGGATGCCAATTCCATAAGGTGTGCATGTGCATGCTCAATCAGTTTACACAGAAGGTAACTTTTTTTTTTTGACATGTGCAATTTGGTTCGGACATTCTGCGTTTTGATTGGCCACAAGAATTCAGTCAACTACTCGGTTTACTAAATATGAAATATGAGCAAATCATTGCCCTTTTTCTCAGACCCAGCTGATCAAAGTCCACAGTTTAATGATCAGGAACGTAAGCAGAATTTCCATCCAGGAAAACTCATCACGTCACCTAATGTTATCCCCATGTAACAGGGGGTGACAGGCTATAATTTCTATTATTAGTAGGATATTAGGGCCCATGTCAACGCATATACCTCAGGAAGCTCTAGTATAAATCCAGAGTACAGGATCTAGTCTTCATGCCATTGACAAGCTTTACTAGAAAGTGACAAAAATTATCACTTTTCATTTGATTCCTAATAGTAGGATTTTTCCATCGATTGAAATGTACACCACAAAGTGCCTGCATTAGCAAGAGCCTGATCATTAGCTAGCTTCGCATTACACAATTGCAAATTGGTGTGTTCACAGTTGACAGGTTTGGTTGGATTAAAAACGAACTCTGATACGGATGCGAGCGCTTCCATCCGAACCTCGGTGTGCACTGAGCAAGCGAACCAGCGTCCCCTTGAAAAGGTGAGTCTCGATCCACTTCCAACTGAACTTGGTGTGATTCGATTGAGAATGAGATGAGAATGCACTACGCAGCAAAGTGAACATCTACAACACACTGCCAAATGAAATGTCACATTTTGTATCTAATGACATTTAACGCAGGAGCGGACTTAATATCACAGCAGGACTGCGTGAAACGTATGTTCACAATTGTATGACGGTTGAACAGTTTGATGAAATATCATGTTTTATGAGTGCTCTCGTTATTGAACGCAGCCCTTATTGTATGTACTGTACTACCACACGCATTACAATCAGGCAGAAGTACAGTAGTAGCGAGGAGAGGCTATGAAAGGACTAAAGATCGCTGCTTATTTTTAAGCACTCCTTTTATTTTTCATTTTAGAAATTGTTTTTGTCTGAAAAAAAGCTAATCACAACATAAAAACATCAGGCACATTGGTGACAATTTTATTTGCCTACGTACGGTACCTGGGCTTGTGTTGCTTTCAATGTATAATGATACGACTATATATAATTCTCATGACTTCTGCTGTGTCTTTTGGTGTAATGTTGAAAATGTCAGCCTGAACGCTAAATGAACCCGGACTTTATACTAGCGAAAGGACACTAACGTATCATTTTATTCTATGGTCTGAACCAAGAGAACCGAACTAGTTTTTCCATGGGGAGTTTGTGGATGCAAGAAATAATCCTAGAGTAAGTCTAGACCAGAAGGATAAATTTTGATATTGTTCTTTTTTATTTTAGATCCAAGATGGCTTCAAAACTAACAATAGAAGACTAAATAGAACCAGAAATTATGCCACTTCACTTGTGTCATTTGAAGTATTTTTAAGGTTATCAAAATCAGCCAAGAACGATCATCACACATTAGATGGAAATCTGCATGTAATAATGAGTTCTGATTAATTAAGAAACACTCTTGTATTTACTTCATTCACAAAAATCAGAATCTGTCATTTTGACCATTTGCTGTATTTATACTTAATATTAATGCATTTGTATTAAGTAGGTATGGATCCAGACTTTCAGGCCACAGTGTATATCCCTTCCCAATTGACTTGACAGTAAATATTCTGTCCAAGCATTTATGGAAAGAATTTTCTTAAATATAAAGACACTCTCAGAAGCATCCTTTTGTTGTCCTCTGCTGAAACCAAACCGAAACCAGGTACTGGTTGACTTTTTTTAAATGTCAATCCACAAAGCAGACTTGTCCCTGGAGGCTTTGTGGAATGTATAGTCTTACTAGCATCCTAGCGAGATCAATGTGTGCTGACGCTCTTTATAAGACACAGTGAAATAAATGATCATGCAAAAGGTTAACCAGGTACTTTACCGGAATTAAAAGACAAGACATTGTATTATAACTTTTACGTTATAATAGTAACTCTAGCTAGAGAATGGTTCATACTGCCTGCTTTTTGGTGGGTTAACAAAGCGCACCATTGAAGAAGTGAAGACACTTCTATCTAATTTATATGGAGATTGCTTATCCTGGGCAAATCAGACAAAATCATTACATACATTGTTTAGTGTGCTAACAGGTGCACTTCTGGAAATCTTATCCCACCCAAACAGTACTTAATCTAATCAATATTAAAATGTTGTTATAGGGGAAGAGTATCAGATTCAGATATCAGACTCATACACTGTGTTACAGGTTTCACTGGTTAATGGTTTTCTGGTAGTTCACGAATTGAATTCTGAACAGATATCATATGTAATATTTAATCATCCTTTATTCACATCACATTACATCAGATCCAGAACTCAGCATCTCATTAACACAGCCCACGTTTCAGTCCAAGCCCAATATAAAACCATGTCGTATAATGGGTATAGATAATCAATAATCATAACCTGTCAAAAGCTATTAGAAGCACATCTACACACGCACACAACACACAATGAGGCGTCTGTCGTGTATAGATTGAATACAACTTGTGGATTCTCAAAGGCTTCTTCTTTCTGTCATGTTAATGGACGTATACTGGGAACAACTCCTCTTTGTGTTTGTGTAAATGAGCATGTGTGAGCTACCAGTTAATCAGTTATGTGTCTGTATCAGCTGACGACTGTCTCGCTCTGTCTCTGCCTCTTGTATTTAACAAACATTATTTTCTCTTTAGCACTCTGTCATGTTCCGTTTAAGTGATAAGATATGGCATTTATCATCATTTTCAACGTTAATGGATTGAAGACAAAAGTTTGTTTTAGTTGCACATCGCCACTATCTGCATCTGTATTTGTTATGCGCTTCAAATATTGATTTCTTTATTTGAATTTAGATTAAACACAAAGTTCAATAATGTAGATTCTGGCTCTAATGTGACCCAAGTAATGAAAATAATCAGGTGTGAAAGTAGGTTTAAATTCTTGCAAATGCTATAGAAGAGCCTCAAAAAACAAAACAAAAATGAACCCTAACACCCCTAATGAACCCTAACACTCAAATAGTGTACAATGGAAAGAATCCCTTGATGCCACCTTGTAGTGCCCTTGATCAGGGGTTAGTAAGGGATTTGGGGCTTGTGTTAGATAGCTTTGTCATGGGAAGTTTGGATCATTTTAGTGAGTTGTTTCTTTGAATCTCGTTCATCAAAATGAACAAATGTTTTTTTGAGTCATTAGTTCATTCGTTCTTTTGTTCAGAAATAAAACTAAATGTTACATTTTCATACAACACGCCTGTGGACTACGATTCGAAAAGTCCCAGGTTCAAATCCCACAACCACCAAGTTGTACCTGTTGGGCCCTTGAGCAAGGCCCTTAACCCTCAACTGCTCAGGTGTATAATGAAATAGAAAGTCACTTTGGATAAGAGCTGCCAAATACCTAAATGAAAACAGAATAGCAGCTCACCTCTCAAGTCTTTTGGTCCGAATCGTTCATTCTTTTGTCACGTGACTATCATAGACGCTATGCAGTGCAATAGATTCAAAAGAACGGATGACTCGGACTAGAAGACTCATGAGAAGAACCACAATTCGGTTTCGAAACAAATGAATCGTTCATGAAACCTTCACTATTTGTAGTTTGCATTAGACATGAACAAAAGATCACAACACAGGCGTTTCAGAATGCCTTATAGGAACTTAATAAGGAGACAACGTGTTGTTTAAGATGGCATAGCATTACCAGATGTTTTCTTGCTTAAAGTGCTTCTGTGATTGGCCTTGACTGTGGGTTTTGGCAAGCAGCTCCTTTCCCCTCTTTCTAGCAGTACCGGATCATAATGGCTTACCATCACCCATGAAAAACCCAACTGTTTTCAAACAACAAAATCTTTCCCAAATCAGAAGATTGTTATGTATGACAACAATAACCACCTAATACGTTCTCATGATATTCCTTAGTTGGTCATAATTCCATCACGATTATAAAAGTTACTATAACAGTTTATACACCTGGAGAACAAGGGACAGCTGAACTGCTTCCTTTAATTAGTACTTTATTATAATGCTTTGCAAAGGTTTTCTTTTAATAACAATAGAGAACAATCATTTAAGAATGGTAAAAAAAAAAAAAAACATACTGCTACAATGAACATACTAATATAATACTACAGTGATTAAAGTTAATGAATAGTTCTTACGCAAATTAAATCATTACACAATGCCTGGACAAAACAAGTTGCTCTTTGAAAAGGGTAAAATTAATGGCCTGCAAGGAAGCAAGGAAAACATTACAAATATTGGAACTGTTTAAGAAATGTCCAATGCATTATTAAAGCCTTGAACGATAGTGCTGACCCATCAACTCTATGGATGAAATGTGGTCGTAAAACAATCATGAATGAACATCACTGAAATTGCAAAAAGGACATTAGGAATCACATATGTTTAATAGATCAAGATCATTTCCACACACATATTGTGATGAGAATTGGGACTAAACAGCTGTGTGGCCAAATCAGAAAAAGACTTCAATTTGCTAGGGAGAAGAACGATTGGATTTTATGAGTCCAGGTTGACCCTATACTAGAGTGATGTGTGTGTGTCAGGGTAAAAATGGAAGCACGTGAAGTGATGTACCCATCATACATACTGGCCGCTGTACAAGCCTATGGAGTCAGTGTTATGATTTGGGGTTGCTTCAGTTAATCAGGTCTAGCTGAATTAAGCTGAAGACCTGAATACTGTATACTTAATGTCTAGGTTATGTCATTTATTTTTTCATATTGTTTTCCCAGAGCAGATGAGACATTATTTAGACAAATGGAGGTCATCACCACGTCGTACATCATAATCAAAAGTACTGTAAAGGCAGTCAAACAAATTCCTAGAGTTCCTGCCTTTCTTTCTTTTTTCTTTCTTTTTGCAAGAAAATATGCCCTTATGGTCTCTAAAAGTAAATCAGAAATGCAGGCACACCACCACTGCATTTTTTATGTCCAGTGGCTGAACTCACGAGACTAGTTTAGAGCCTCTTGAAGTTTTTTTTTTTTTTTTAGATGAAATTCGGATGGGAATGTTGCTGAAATTTGGCAACCTGGTTAAACGTTCAAGTTTTTAAATCCAAGTCAAAACCTAATGCTCATGCTGTTTCATCCAGTAGGGCCCCATTCCTGACTCGCACACTAATTTTACCATGAAGTCATCTAGTAAGATTATGAAAAACACATTCATTCTCCTATTCATATCTTTACTTGTATTTGTTTAGAAAACATTATAAGTTAAACAAGACTGGCGGAGTTATCTGACTAGTATGACGAAAAACTAAATATTAAGCTGATTATTATACAAGTTGCTGATATTTTTCTATACATTTTCATGTATTAATAACCCGATCTGATTTAGCTCAGTCAACTTTGGTACATTCGCTGGTGTTTTCAGTTAATAATAAAATATATACATTTTACTTATATTCCTTATTTGACTTTTCCCACCCAGACTAACTAGCTGTTGTTAGTGTTTATGTGTGATTTTCTAATAAAAGGAGAGGACTTTTAAGGGTATTCATGTTTCCTTGGAATGCTGACACACACATACACTTGCTTGCACACACTGGAATTTGCTGTGGTATGAAAGATGACACTGTGTCCCACTGACTACGGAAGAGGGAAATGCTTCAATCTCCCATGAGGACACTTCTTAAAAGTCTGTTCCAGTACAGACGATCACAGCTAGAACCTTCTATATATGTGGAATGCACACACACACACACACACACACACACACACACACACACACACACACACACACACACACAGGTTTCTAGTTTAGTATTTCTAACGCATATCAACAAAAGGAATTTTCACCATGCTCTCTCTCTCTCTCTCTCTCTGTAACACAAACACATGGGTGTAGGTGGCCAAAAGTCTAGCACCTGCCATGCCCAGAGACCATCCATAGCAACACTGATTAAAAACTAATCTCAAAAATCCACAAACACACACACACAAAATATTGCATGACACGCACAGTCAAACTAATAGCGAACTGTCGGGTGGGGCAACGATTAAGGACGACCTCGTCAAAGAGAAAAATCCAACAACACAAAACCACAGAGCTTTTGTTGAGTGTTCGTCATTCCTACTTGGCCTGATGACATCACGCAACCTGTAGAGCAGCATAAAAAACCCAAGAACCCCACATGTTGAACCAGATGATGGTACATGGGCTGTAGTGGGAAGATTTGTATTGTCGAGTACTAAAACTCCCGTGTTAGTGTTTAGTTCTGAAGATTAACATGTTTGTCTGTAGCATTCCTGAGTAATTACACTCACGCCAAGCCTTGAGTTTAGGTCGGAATGAGCCTGTTTTTTTACTGATATTCCTGCACACGGCGGCTTGCACTCGTGTCTGGTCTGCAAGTGGAACCTTAGTTCTGTATCATCTTGTTTAATGGCTCTAAGCTTCAACAAGATTAAAAGTGTTTCATAAATAAATGAATGAATGAATGTGTTTTGCTTTACAGTAGATATTAAACTCTGAACCAGTCCTAGTATGTTACAGACTTGGGCTTTAAGCAATGAAGTGAAGCCAGAGCTGAGCCCAGGAGATAAACCTGGAGGATGTAACCTTTCGCCTTTAACCTACAGTATAACTGCATAACTTTGGTTGACCTCTGACCCTCTTCATGGACGTTGTTAAATAAGAGGGGCAGCAAAGTCAAACTGGGACTTTTGATCTTTATTTCTCTGTATAATCTTCTGCTACACTAAAACACTTATCCCTGTGTCACTTGTGCATTGGACTACGGTTCGGAAGATCACAGGTTCAAACCCCACAACCACCAAGTTGCCACTGTTGGGCCCTTGAGCAAGGCCCTTAACCCTCAACTGCTCAGATGTGTAATGAGATAAAAATGTAAGTTGCTCTGGATAAGAACGTCTGCCAAATGCCTAAATGTAAATGTAAATGTAAATATCATCAAAGAAGTAAGATTTCCCAGTAAAATAGAGCCAGGGTTACGGTCTGCCTGAAATGCTGGCCTCCCAGGAACTCGTGGCAGGACTGTAAAGCGGATGTGGAAATAACTCCCAGCTAAGTTTCTGTAATGTGCATGTGTTGTTTGTGAATAATTGTGTGCAAAGTTATCTCCACAAGTTGGTGACAAGTTATCCATCAATTTTCAAGGATCAGGCGTTTCAATTACTGAATGTTCATGGGGAACCACTGGGGGATGAGTGGCATTCTAGAACTCTAACACAATCATGGACATGCTAATCAATCATGGGCGTTTGTGAGCTCACGCATGCGAAAGGACCGAATAGCGCTATCCTCCGAATGTGCTACGGCACTTCCTATGGTATGTGAGTAAGCAGATAGCAGGCGTCATGTAGCTTGAAGGAAACATGTGATAGCCTACGCCCTCTAGGGTTGGTGGTTCAGCTTTGATGACCCCTAGTGACGGGTGGGAAACCAACACGGAACAAGATCGCTAAACATTTTGACATGGAGGATTTAATGAACAAGATCATTTTTAATCCTCAGACATCCATAAGTGAACATTGCTGCCATGTCCATACACGCATGCGTGGTCGAGAGTACAAAGTAAAACAGGCCAAACTGTTACTTGTGTGATAAACCTGAACTCATGCATAACAGGGCCAGCTGACCTCCACACTCTCGTTGACTTCGATGCCGCCATCGTTGTCATCATCCAGCTGCTTGTGGATGTGCCGCAGTGCCTCGAGGCTGAAGCGATCAGCCTCGTTCATGCAGGGTGGGATCACAGTCAGGCAAGGGTCTGCAAGACAAAAAAAAGAAAAACAGGAAGTGTCAAAACATCAGAATACTATAGGTTTTTCGATTACTGTTTCATTGCATTTTTTAAAACACAAGAGATGATTTAGTGTTAGAACAATATCCATCTACACCGTACGATGGGCCGGAGTCTATCCCAGGGCATGGGACAGGGAACACCCTGGATGAGGTGCCAACAATCACTTACACAATCACATGAGTAATTGGGAAACACCAATTAGCATACTCTGCATGTTCTTGGACTGTATGAGGAAAACCCCAAGCCCGAATGAGTAAGAAAACACAACACACTTAAAGAATTTAAAGAATGTCCATAGCAGGTCAAAACAAAAGAGACAAAAATGTGTTTATATGTTTTTCTATTTTTGTACAGTCTTATTCCTTAGACTTACAGTCCTACAGTTTAGTCCTACATTTAAATCTTGTTCTTATCTTCTATAGCTATATTTTCTACAGCTATTTTCTATATTTTATTCCATAATTCATCTTTCTTTTTTAAGGTCACGGGTGGTGAAATAAGCATTTGACTGAATATCGTACTGTGTACAGTATGACTGTGTATGTGACAAATAAAATGTTCATTTGAATTTAAATCCATATTTAAATTGTTCAATGGGTATTTATGAGTCTTTCCGGATAGCTTCAAATATTTTGACTCTTTTAGTTCTAGAATAAAATTCCAGGAATCCCATTCACACATTTGTTTATGTTCGGATTAAAAACTCATTTTTATTCATATTACCTGTTACCCACTGAAGAAACACAAGGTGCAAATTGTCATTTACTTGTTTCTGATTTGGATTAAATCTTTAAGTAACCAGTGAAATGGATCAAACGGTTGTCACTTTGCCCACAGTAACAATAACCATACAAAAACATTGGGAGGCCACATGACTTTACTCTGACCACACCTTTACTCTAACCAGGAGAGTTCTAAGTAATGTTTAGTGCCCGATTTCAAATCATGAAGTGTAACAATTATTAGAGCATGCACCTACTGCATGCGCGAATGCGAGTTTGATATTGGATCTCTTTACAGCGATGCTCCTACACAGGTCCTGACGCACTTCTTGTGTTACATGCTGTTGTTCTTTCGAGTGCTGCTGTGATTTGACTGGATGCACCCTGGTCTTAACTAGATTACCAAACTTAATAAGTGCTCACTTAAAAAAACAAAAAAAAACAAATGCAACACCCATAGGCGAAAGAATATGTGGAAATAAAATCCTTTGTTAATAGCCGTTAAGACCCAATCACGCTACAGGTCGTCACATGACGACGTTTCGTATGAAAGGGAGAAGCCTGGCAAGGCCTGTGAACAGATCAGGTGGATTTCGTCAGCATAAACAGCTCGTGTGTTTTGCATGTTGCCTTGCATGTGTTTCCCTCTGCTTACATAATAGCACCATTTGCACAGAAGAAGTCCCACATTCTCATTTGCATGGGATATTATTTACATAACAATCACTCACCTGGGCTGAAGGATGTTCTGAACACAATGTAACATCGTGAAATTTTAAGTTATAGTATGAGTGTATACATAACTATTCTTTCGCTAACTGTTATACAAGTCAGTGTTTTCCCACACACGGAGTATACACTATATATAGGCGGGGCATCCAAGGACATCGACGGCTGTCCGAGTATACTTGCGCGGCCTTTTTAAATATCTGTCAGGGAGAATGATGCCATCCGCGATCATTAACTAGTTGAGCTTGTGCTACTGCTGCTGTACCCGTTTCTTCTGCTACCGCGAGAACAGTGTACTGAGAGGCAGTAAATATAAATAAATAAAAGAGTGTACAGATTTCTCATACATGCTCTGCAGAGAAACAGGGTTTCGCACAGTGAATAGCTTTTCTTTGAATAACCCAGGAAGATTAATACAGATCCATGCTGGCGTTTTGACAATCCATGCTACCTATAATTTCTTCCAACTATATGCAAAGACCAACAAGCTTAGGAACCATGTTGATTCATTCATGTTGTTGATTATGTACTGGGAGCATTATTTGATGAGGATATTTGTCAATATCAGAATATGCTACCCCTAAATTTTCCAATAACTATATGATATAATAAAGTACCAAAACATGCTTAATTTACTATTATAGTACATTGTTACGGCCAGGTGTCCACAAACTTTTGACCACACAGTGTATATAAACACAAGTCAATTTAATTTAATTCATTTAGTGCTTTTAACAAATGGTCATTGTCAACAGCTGTACAGAATCAAAATTGTATGTATGTATCTAAACACACTCTAGAACCGACACATTACACGTATAGAAGAAATCACATCCTATTCATTATTCATTGTTTTTTTTTTTATATATATAAACCCTGAAAGCTTTAAGTCTGATCCTGGGTCTCTACAGCCGTGTGTGTGTGTGGCATCGAATATATCTTTAACAGGCATTGTAAGTTATAAACTGTTTACGTACACCCATTATGTGATTTATATACACAGTCTTAATGCGTATTAATCAGAAATTGTTATGCAGTGTTTATACAGCCCATCAAAAGATTTACAAGCATGGTACTTAGTTTTGCACAGTCTTAATGAACCGTCTTAACAGATCCGTTCACTGACAGATGCTTTCCATTAAGTGAATACTGACAGTGAATCTATTTTCAGTCACGCAGCCCGAAAGAGGTTTCTGCCTTGTCCAGTGGCGTGCTATCTATGTAAGAGACCCACGCAACAGGAAATGACACGCATGGGAAGACTTGTGAAGCAACACCGTGTACCAAAAACAGAGAAGAGGAAAAAGAAGAGTGCTAAAATTAGAACATAGTGTACTAAGAATAGAAATGGAAAAATATGACAATATCCGGCAGTCAGGCTGCGGTTTGCATAAATGCTGAGCAAGCAGACAAAAAAACCAGTGCAGTGGTTCTCACAGCCAGGGAAAACAACAACAAAAAGACATTTTAAATAACGTTTAACGTTATTTAAAGAGTAATGAATATATACAGAACGTTATTAACATGGTTTTGGTTTTACGCACATTTTTATGAGAAATCTAATTTCTACCAGCTGATTCATATCCACAAATTCTTGAAGCATTTTTTAGAGGTTAAATGCTTTATGTTCACAATGGCAGATACTTTTAACCAAAGGCCATAGGGAAACGTGTACAAGACAGTGGTGAGACCTACCTGCGCATTTGAACGGGGAAAAAAAGACGATAAAATCAGATCAAACTATAAAACGCATATAAATGTGCAGTTAAGGATTCAGAGATTTGTTCAACGGCCAAAAATTCCTGATCTCTTAATCATGTGTGTTTAACCGCTGAGCCCCTACTATTCACCTCATCCTGAAATAACTCTATTCTTTTAAACATTCAATTACCTTCACTATAAACATTCACCCCAAAATGACCAGAGAATGCCAGGAGTCACACTGAGAAGAAAGAAGCCATGTCGGCTTTATTAGTGGGCTCAGACTGATACTCTGGATGATAATTACTGCCTAGGAACAGATATTTACCTTCTAATTACCAGGCTTTTTATTTATTTTAAGAAAAGCATGCTTTGAATCAGAGTGAAACTGGTTTAAAAATGATACCTTTTTCACACAAAGAGAGATAGAGAACATGTACAGTATGTGATAAGCAGACAGAA
Source organism: Channallabes apus (assembly GCA_030522415.1). Lineage (NCBI taxonomy): Eukaryota > Metazoa > Chordata > Actinopteri > Siluriformes > Clariidae > Channallabes > Channallabes apus. Next base: position 27,832,281 of record CM060108.1, on the reverse strand, counting down.
ATACACTGCCCAGCCAAAGAAATGTCACTATTTCAGTAGGGTGACTTTAATATAACTACAGTACGCACAACATGATGATGTGACAAGATCTCACAGGATTGGCACTGAACAGCTGTGTGGTCATGAAAAAAAACACTTGTTAGCCTCAGACTAATCAGAAGAAAAGGCTTCAATTTGCAAGGAAGCATATTAAAGCGATTTAAAAAGGTCATGTGATCAGATGAGTCCAGATTGACCTTGTGCCAGATCAAGAGGTGAGCAAGAAAAGGAAGTGCATGAAGCGATGGACCCATCATGCATAGAGATCAGAGCACAAGCCTCTGGAGACAGTGTTATGATCTGTGGTTGCTTCAGTTGGTCAGGTCTAGACTGAGGGACATTATGTGGCAATAAAATGAAGTCAGCTGAAGACCTGAATGTACTGAATGACCAGTATATCACATCAATAGTTTTCTTTTCTGACGTCTTGACTGTATTCCCGGACTCAGACTATAAAAGATTTTCTGTAATAAACGGTAAAAGAGGTCAAACAAAATCTTTTTTTTTTTGGTCAAGGCAGTTTATGTATCTCTACTCAGATTGTCTAAAGGCAAGCGATCAGATTATCTGTAGTAAATTAGTTTTGGGTGACTGCATTTATCAGCATCCCTTTTCACTGTAGGATGGTTTAGCTTGCACTGACGACTGCAATAATTTTCCTTACTCTTTAACAAATAGAAATTTAAGAGCAGTTTGAATTCTGAGAATATATTCTAAGAACTATATAAAATTTTGTCCTGTCTCTTATGGAAAAGTACAATTAGAAATCATTCTGGTTATGCTAATCTTGATGTTTTGTGGTGTCGATGTAAAACCACCTCCATATCCACTCTGATCCATGATGATTATATTGATAATAAAACTATATAATGTCTTGCTTGTGAAAAAGGACTGCTATTTCTAAAAAGACAGGACATAAAACGCTTTAAGCTTAAAAGCTTTATTTAATTACAGAACCGTTCTCATACACTTGATATATGACTTGATAGCATTCTTGTCTCAAATTACTCAATTAACCGATTTTGGCATTTCTTTACTGGGAAATAGAGAAACCCTAAGTAGGAGGAGTCTAATGTGAAACATTGACAGGTAATGTTATCCCCAGTCACTAGTGTCCTGAGGTGTCTATTTAAGGGAGTTAATATTTAAAAAAAAAAAAAACTGAGTGAGACCTCATTACTGAGAAACACAAATGTTCAACTCAAAGGAATTGTATGTACTGTATATACCCGGGGTACTCAATAGGCGGACTCCGGTCCGCATCAGGACCCAAATACATTTACATCTGGACCGACGCCAAAACAAACATGCCAATTTAATCATAATCCAAATGAGTTCTCTATGAAGTGCTCAACTGTATTTCTGCGCGATATATATTTGAGTCTTCTAGTGATGGGTCGTTCTTTTTGAACGAATCTTTAACGTGACTCAGAAGAACAAGTCGTCTCCGAGAGTGATTCGTTCACTTTCTACTGGGCGCGCATGCGCAAGTCATCACAGAACCTCCGTATGCTACGTATTGAACGGTTCTCAACGAATCGTCAAGTGCCGAGTTGTTCGGTCGTTTCTCCACGTGACTCCCATAGGCGCTATGCAGTGCAGTAGATTCAAAAGAACGAACGACTCGTGGAAGATATAAGAGGTGAGCTGCTCATTCTGTTTATTATAATATGTCCTTGATATCCTAATGGTGTGCTCAAAGCTGGCCATTGATATAAGTTGATTTTGAAAACAGCGAATTTAAGAATGAGTGGACAGAAAAATATGCATTCGTGCTCCCGGTGGGAAGCAGAAAACCAATGTGCTTAATCTAGCAATCAAAAGTGGTCACCTTCTCCCCTTCTGGACAAGGATGGTTACTGCAGCAGGTGTTCCTGTCCTGCAGAAAATGTCCCTTCAAATTCTCACAATGTTTTCCTCAACATACTGTTGTGAATCTGTCGTTTCACCTGTGAGCATGGGGTGAAAAACATATTGCAGCTCCATCACCAGTGAACATTTACATCAGTGCCTCTACCTGGTCCTCACACCATTTATACCCAAGTTCAAACAACTGGTGGCACAAAGATGATGTCACCTTTCACACTAAAAGGACTACCATGTCATTTTTGGGTAGTGTTCGAAAATTTGGGGTTTTACTTTTTTTGTAGTTCTCTATTTGAAATTGGACTGTAATTTTTCCGGACCTCGGACTGAATAGAAATTTGGTAATTGGACCTTTCAAATTTATATTTGAGTACCCCTGGTATATACTATAGTGCTTTTACCAATGGAGTGTCATAAAGCAGAAATGAAAATTCCAGGTATATTAAGAAAAAAAAGAAAAAGTACAGATTTAGATCTTGACTGCCATGTAGAAGGCTTGGGTTTGATTCCCAGCCAGTGGCCCAAACCCAGCCATCCTTCACACTGATCCCAAACCCGGATAAGATGGAAGGTTGCATCAGGATGGGCATCCATCGTAAAACCTGTTCCAAACTGAATATGCAGATCTGGTCTGATGTGGTGATCTCTTAATGGGGACGACATGAAGAAGAAACCTGAGAGGAACCAGACTCAAAAGGGAACTCATCCTCGTTTAGATGATACAGGATAGTGCAAACCATAAATAAATCCCTTTGGCAACTATGGCTATATGGTCAAAAGTTCAACTGTATAGCAGCAAACGTGTCCTCTTATGAGTGAGAGGAAGTGTACGGAAATATGCCTTGAAAAAGGTCTAGCGTTTAATAATGGCTTTTGTTTTGGAACGCTATTCGTTTTAACAAGTTCCTTCAGAGAGAACAGAGGGCTTCACAGGCTGCAAATAAAGTAGATGACGTTCCATGTGTAAAGCCATTGAGACAGGGCCAAAACTTATTCTTCCTTGCACAGGCCCAGGTAAAAAGTGTCTTGGTACCACTGAACAGCAAGCTACTAATGCTAACGTACTAATATTCCTGACTTGCACTGCTAGGACAGCATCAGCATATATCAGCTGAACTTCAATCCAGGGTCAAGCTTTTAAAAACGAGACACTGGACTCTCTTAACTCAGCATGTTATAAGGTCAGAGGTAGACTGTTATTTACAAAACGTACTTTGTAATGGTCACTAATGGTTATTTGAGACAAGTTTTCGCTTGTAAAAAAAAAAGTTCCAGGGCAGTTCTAAGGTGAGCAATTCATGCAAAACCCACATCCACACCCGCACCCAGACTCAGTCAGTGACTTACACTGTGACATGCATTGCGACATGTCCAAGAAGCACGGTGCATATGTAGAACGCCAACCTTACAGTGCTAACAGAGCTCAGGTTTCATCTTCTTCGCCCCCTCATCAAGTTCAGCCGCAGTTTCTCCAGCTTCACCATCAGCTTATTTAATCTAAATTAAGCGCGATGTAAGGACTGGCCTGGCATTTACTTTTCAATTCAGTGTCTGGCAAAAAGCATGCTTGTAAGATGACACACTCGGTTACACTGCGCTATTACATAAAGTGGATTTATCACTAAAATGTTGTAATAGACCGCTGATTCAGTGTAGGATTTCTGAATACAAAACAATTACACATTGCAAACATGTTTCGTGCTTTCACAGGGCAGGTTTCATATTGCAAAGCTTGGAGCTAAGCAACGAAAGGAGAAGAAGAGAGAAATCCACCGAAATACTCCTTACATAATATCTGTCCTGTTCACCTTTTTTTTTCTTTCCACCGCCAAAAAAGGTGCACTGCTGGGCATCATCAGCAGAACGTCTCTAATCCTGTGCAGGAGATACTGTGTAACCAAATGCAAGAAATGACCAAAAACTGACTTTAAACCCTGACAGATTCCATGAGCCAGGAGCCCAGATTTCCAGAAAAGGAGACTGTGTGGAGCAGGAATGTGCAGATCAGAGATGAACATGAGCTGATCACCGCTGAATGCCAAAAAGAGTAAAAAACTGAGATGAAATAATGAAAGAAAGGAAAACAGAAGTTTAATTAGTGTTAATTGTGCCTCGATAGCAAATTGCGGTCCTGCTAAATATAGTCTACTACACAAAAAGCCAGTGGATGTGGACACACACACACAAACACACACACGTACCTCTAATATTACCCAAAGGCCACACTTTCTACATTTAGCAACACTTTAATTTAGACATGTTCTTTCGCTGAATGAATTAGTGGAGGAAATCAGTGAATAAACCGAACCATGCAATGTTTAAAGACATGACAACACTGACTAGCGTTTCCTTCTTCCTTATGCACTGAAAGTGTTCAGAAGTAAAGGAAAAATATGACTCAGACAAAATACACCTTCTAACTCTGCGGTTGTTCCTCATTTTTATTCCTTTCTACATTATAAAAATGCTGAAGGCATCCAAAATGTACAATAATTTCCTCTGAACAGTTGATATTGAGACGTGTCTGCTACGTATACTCTGTAAAGCCTTCATAACGGCTCTGATCTGAGGTGCTGTTTGTTAATTGGTGATTTCTGAGGCTGGTAACTGGTATGACACATAAACTTCATCCAGTATTGTTAGAAAATAAAAAAGAAATAAAAATTTTGGACTGGTACTGTAGTAGTGTTTTTCAAGCTTTTTTGAGCCAAGGTACATATTTAATTGGAAAAAAAAAAAGAAATCACAAGGCACACCAATGATCAAAACCGTAAAAAACAAAAAAAATGTAGCCTATATTAACAATATACAGCCATTCTTATTGAAGTGTCTTGAATAGGAATCAAATAAACACAATGAAAACTGTCTTTTCTGATATTTCATATTTCTAAATAATAATTAAATAATTGAACAATTTCCCACGGCACACCTGACGATCTCTCACTGCACACTAGTGTACCGCAGCACAGTGGTTGAAAAACCCATATGGGTATACCCATAGATTACTGATACGCACCAAAGTAATGTATGTAGTATTGACTGGCAGAAAACTCAATTCAGTATCACAACACTCAAAAAAATACTAATAATAATACTGACGCAAATAACTTTTTTTTTATTAACTGTTGCTGTTCTTCTATAATCCAGAAAATCATCCAAAACAACATCCTTGTGTTTTTCCATTTAGAAATAATCCTTATGTTTCAACGTGGTGGTCATGTAATAACACATGTTTAATAAAACTTTCAAGCTACGAAGTTATGAGTCAATTCTTTTTTTTAACAAAAATGAAAAAAAAAAATATATTGAATCGGGGCGTTTATTAAATCTTACAGAATTGCAAAACAAATCACATCAGCATAGTGATAAAATCACATCAGAAGGTCCCCATCCCTGGCATGTATGCAATGTAATGATTGTATTAAATATTAACAGCTATTAATACTTATACCTGGTTAAAGCATGTTGGCATAGGGGTTAGTACTGTGGTCTCGCACCTCCAAGTTCGAGGGTTCGAGTCTCGCCTCAGCTCTCTACGAGCGAGTTTGCATGTTCTCCCTGTACTTTGGGTTTTCCTTCCACAGTCCAAAGACATGCAGATTTGCATAATTGGCGCCTCCAAAGTCCCCATTGTGTGTGAGTGACTGTCGGAGTGTGTGTGCGCTCTTGCATGCCCTGTGATGGACTGGGCACCCCATCCAGCATGTAGCTCGCCTTGTGCCCTGGGATAGGCTCCAGGCCTTCCGTGACCCTGTACAGGATACGCGGTATTGAAAATTAATGAGTAATACTTTTCTCCTTTGACTTTCGATTAGCGGCTTTAAGAGCAACAACTCGTCCAGCTTGTTCTGAAGAGATCTGGAATTCTATTAGCACAAACAGGTTGTGGGTGTTTTTCTCTTCAACCGTAGAAAAGGGGGTATTTGAAGATCCCTACGTATTTGTCCGTGGAACAGTCCACACTGAGGTGCAACAGTCCAATCTCTATGAAATCATTAAAATTCTTTGGAATTTCCATTTCTGGAGTGTTTATTCCAGTCTGATTATAGTAACAAATTTTGGTGCATACATTTTACTATGAACTACGGATGTGTGTGAAATACAGTATATACTTTTTACACTAGATCAGTGTAAATCAGAGTTGTATAGTCTTTCATTCGGGTAGAAATTTATACATGGATAATCCCTTTTTTCACACTATTCTGAGTAAAATCTAGAGACCATGTGAAAATCCTAGGAGATACAGTATACTCGAACTCAAACCGGCCCATCTGGCACGAATACACTTGCCACGCTTAATGTCACAGAGATCATGCTTTTTCTTCATTCTGAAGCTAGTAATCTGCATCTGAATGATTTTATGCACATAGTGCTTGTTCTTTTGTTTAGTAGTGTATATCCGTCAGTATTTCTAAATGAATAAGCTCTGCCAGTGAGTTGTGGCTTGCGGAAAGAAGATAAGCGATTTGGGAGGTCCGTTTCATCTTCTCATAACTATAGTTGGTATAAACAGATTCCTTTAACAGCATGTCCACTGAAATTACAGATCACGGCCTGTCATAATTAAGTCACATGAATTATTATTATTGTTATTTTAACGAATAATCAACTAATATTATATACTAGCATGAACGTTAAGAAAATCTATGGCTAATACACTGTAACTGAGGCACTTAAAAAAGCATCTTTCTCTGCTAAATGTTATGATGTTATTGTCCAGGCCTCAAGTGGCTCCAGTATGACAGGAAATAGGATGTGTCTCCACTTGGGCTAAGTAAACAAAGCCACTCTGGTTATGACACAAATCACTGTGGAAGGACGTCAAGCAAGCAAATAAAGTGACATCTCTGCGTTAAAAACATCATATATGTTTTCACTTCTCAGACAGTTTCTGATGCTTCTATAGGAAATCTTGAATTCCTGTTATAAAGGAAATTACATGTTTCTTGTGTTTAAGTTTGTGCCATGACTAAAACCGGGCAAACTGCTTTGATACGTTGATTAATGCTGCACAATTAATTGCACAAAAATCATAATCGTGATATGGACCTGTGCGATTATTTAATTGCAAAAAGCTGCAATTTATAACAGGTAATACACATATAGTCAGGAATTACATAGATTTTGTCAATAATTTAAGCATTTGGGTTTTTAATAACTTTGCCAAGATACACATGTTTGAATACAAATATTAGTTATATTAGTACCTACATATTGCAGTTTAAATCACAATATCGGTCAAAATAGTTGCAATGTAATTTTTTTTTAGCAATTCATGCAGCCCTAACAAAGTTAATGTTTAATCTTAAACACCCATAAAAATGTCAATGATGATTCTGAGATATTCTGACAGGAAATAAGACTCAACAGTACCATATAGTTCAGTTCGCGCCACCATGTGTACTTGTTTAGATAGTTTTTGTCTTAAATAATGACTTGTTAGATACTGCGATTACAAATATTTAAATTCTTTAAAAACTTTTAGCCTTTAAAAAAAAAAAAAAAAAAAAAAACTTGAACCAAAAAAATTGCACCAAATGTTAATTCAAGCACCTATTAAGGGATAATTTGCTGTTTGATGATGAGAAGTTTGCTGCTCTGTTGTTGTGTGTGTTGAGGGGGAAAAAAATCCCATAAGACAGTGTAGAAGAGCTCCTGACAGCTGAAGCATTACACACATGCCTCACACCGGCAGGTCCCATGAAGCGGTCCTCATTAGCACACACACATTTAGAACCGTGAGAAAATGTGTCTACAGGACAAGCGCACCTCCAGACCACTGCTTCAAAGCTACATGACATGTACTGTACTGTGATTAGCCAGTGCCAGACAGGCTCATAGAAATGTTTAAACAACATTTACTGCTGTGTCTTAAATAAGTGCCTCCACACTTCTGCCGGAACTGAACTTCCTGTGTACAAGCTCCCACTTCCTTGTAGTCAGGAAACACTTCCTGTGAGGTGTGACACATGGCCATCTATAATCTAATTTTTATTTCTAGCAGATGTTGGACGACTTAAAAAAAAAAAGAGGAAAGAGATCAACACAAGAGTGCATCTTTGTATTAAGCACAGCTACTTTCTCTGTATCTTCACTGACGGAATTACGTTCAGCTCTTCACCAAACTAGAATGTAATGAATTAGACAGTATGAGCTGAAGAGAACACAATGAGGTCATATTTTCTTACTGTACAGTATGTACATACACTGTAAGTGAAACTCACACAAAGGCCACTGGTACGTCCTTTTAGAACACACCCGTCTTTCTACAGGAACGTCAGCATCGTAGCAGTGATTTATTGTGTAGAACAGACACGCCCACTTTGACCTTTTTGTGTCTGAGTTTGTGAAAGCAAAGGTATATTCCAAAAGTTAATTTAATTCATTAGACGTATGGATTTCTAGCCATTAACAAAAACAATGAAGGTCTATAAAATACTGGATTTTAAGCATATTGGTATTGATTTTTTTAGTAAAAACAATAGGATTATGGTCTTGTACTTCACAAAGCTCTTTGTTATTTAAAACACATCTGCATGACCAACCACAGGTAAATATTTTACAAGCTTTGACAAACATCATCTTGTAATCACATTTTATAGGGTCACAAAATTCATATATAATAAATTCCCACAGAAACACTTCAAAATCTTGTGGACAGCCGTGAAGAGTGGAAGCTGTTATAGCTGCAAAACGGGGACCAACTCCATATTATACTGTATGTATTTGGGTACAATGTCATTGCAGGTTTGGACAAACACTTTTGTCCATATAGTGTATGTTAGTACCTGATCCAACCATGAACAACTTCTTTTACTCACACTCAATTACTCATTCTCTATAGCGTTTATCCTGGTTTGGGTGCCAATCCATTACAGGTCACATGCGCACACACACACTCACTCACACACTAAAAGCAATTTGGAAATGCCAATTAGCCTACTCTGCCTTCGGGAGGAAACCGTAAGAACATGCAAACTCAGTCCCCATGACTCTTTATCTCTAGCTAGCCAAAACCATTGGATGTTTAACTTAAACAGGAGGAGTTGTGTATCTTCATGGAGTCTGCCGTAAAAAAAAAAAAAAAAAAAAAAAAAAAAAAGCGCTTCTATTTGCTTATTTATTTTATTCCTTGCATTAAAATGTCTCAGACAGCAGTCTTAAACACTGACACACCCATGAAACGTCTGTATCTGTCTACCTCACACACACACACACACACCTTCGTACCTTCCTGCTGCCTGACAACAACCGAATCTCAACCCAGTCATCTGGTTGAAGGAAAAATAACACCGATATTGCGCGGAACATACGGACAAAAATAAAATTAGCGAACAGCACATGTAAAATGTGCAATCACTTGACCTGCCCGTGAAACGAATCCCGTGTAAACAGGCCTACATTCTCCATGAACTGGTTTATGTAACTTCTGGGAACCAGTCCATGTTCAAGCTCTTTTCTTTCTAAAACAGGTTGGAAGCTGGTATTGTACCTGCCCCAACCCTGAACGTGAGCTTGTTTATGCAAAATTGCTGTAACCTCTGCATTTTGCATTTATTGCTGTGTGTGTGTGTGCGCGTGCGCGCGCGTGTGTGTGTGTGTGTGTGTTGCTTTCCCCAGCTGAAAGAGGCAAAGCGAAAAGGATGAGTCACACAATATAAGCAGGCATGTGCTGCAGAGGGAAATGTATAGTGTGCTGCTATAAAACACGGCAAAAAAAAAAAAAAACAGCATTATCTCGGCATAACGCGCCTTATATTCCCCTCTGACGCAGTGATTATCCAGACTCTGTCTTTAGTTATGCGCGACCTCTGAGAGCACTGCGCAGTGCCTTGCAATGTGAGAAGCGCTGGGCAAGAAGGAGAAATCCAAACCGGTCAGCTCTCCCTTTCTCTCTCTCTGTCTGTCTGTCTGTCTGGGACTTTCCCCTCATTGAGAAATAAAAAAAAAAAACGGTACAGCTATTCCTTACATCCAAACTACCCATCCGTCCATCTATCCATCTGTCCGTCCCTCCCTCACGTGAGAAAGCCACTTCAGGGTTTATTTTATCAGACACGGAGATGAGATCTCTCTCTCTCTCTCTTCCTAGACATGGTGTCCTCGCCTTAACTGCTGTACTTACCTCATCTTACCTCGGTTTATAAAACTGGGTTTCATGACCTGCCTGAGAGCATTACTCTCTCAAAAAACATTTGTTTCGAGTGTTCCTTGGGTAGACGTCCTGTTCCGGAGGCCTAAACAGGGACGTTTAAGTGCTCCTTTTAAAATGACTCTCAAGGGTGCTAGCTGGGGAGTGAATCAGACAAAGCAGAAGACGACTTTATTACTGGATTTGAACGCGTCTCAGAAGAGCACCAGCTCAAATTAGTGCAGTTCCACTGACGAAGAAAGACTGCTGAGAAACACAGATGCAGAAGTAAACAGGAAGAGGCAACAAGTGAAACGTCTTTCTTATGCCTGAAGCATCAACTGTCCTCGCTTTCATAACCACGCACATATTAGATGCACTTTACAGCAGCTACTGAATAATATACGCTGTAATGTATTATCAGCGATTGACCTGGTAATTAACTTTAATAGAAAGATGACCCACCATGTGTTGCACACCACGCGCAACAACCACATAGATTTACTACAAATCCAGTGGTAGACCGTATGTGTGTGTCCCCTACCGAAGGGTATGAAAGCTGTGGTCCACAGCTGAATAAATACACAGTGTGCTTTCCTCTTTAGTGGCTCTTAATACGTTACACGTCCTTCCTCTTTTCGCACTGTCCTAGCCGCCACCGGAAGTCGACGCTGTACCACAGAAAAGAAAAAGAAAAAAAATATATCACACTACACTTTATCCACTCCTTAAACCGCAGGATTAGGCAACAGATACGCATGTGGAAGATATAGGATCCACCTACTGTGCTGAGGTCATCCAGCTCCAGCAGTTCCTTCCGTTTTCCTACAAACTGACTGATGCTTTAAAAGGTTTTACAAGATCAACATCTAACGTCTGTCAAAACACAAACAAGCGTTTCTGTTCCATTAATAGGCGACACACGCGACAGGAAGCTGGCCTGCATCATTAACACAGCAAGTGATTTTCACTGCAACTACAGTAACCATTTCGACAATGTGAGGTTATAGGCAGGACACAGAGATTACTCTCCAGTTCCCTTTTAATGGTGCTCTCGTGAAAGAGATTTAAGGAGATATGCGAGTCAGAATCAAAAATCTAGTACAAATCTAGATAATTAAAGAACAGCAACAACAACAACAAAGGGTAGCTGTTCTGGAATATTCCTGCAAGAACCGTATCGTCAAGTGCATTTGAAAAACGCATTAAGCACCATGATGCTCTCATGAAGACCATCCCAGGAAAGCAAGACCAAAACTTACATACCTCAGCTGCAGAGGAGAAGTTCATTTACCAGCCTTAAAAATCAGCAATTAATAAACAGGACCTTAGATATAGCAGTTACGAAGGCTTTACAGATTATAAGTAGCAGATCTCAATATCAACTGTTCGAAGGAGATTTTTGCATATTTTGGACGCCGTCAGCCTTGTTTTAAAGAAAAGACCGTGGAATTAGAAGGTGTACCTAACACTACCGACTAGTGTGTGTATTTGTGCATGTATGATTTATAAAGGTGTTTCTGCAGTACATAGTATGAACTGTGTGACAATAGTGTCACATTACAAAAACTATTGAATGAGAAATTAATAATAAATGTTATTTCATTTTATTGAACTACTGTTTAAGAAGATTATCAAATTCATTACTGCACCCAATAATTTATCAATTATTACAAAAATAAATAAAAATAGATATTATAGAAAAGTTGCCCTGCGATGGATTGGCACCCTGTCCAGGGTGTACCCCGCCTAGTGCCCGAAGTCTCCTGGGATAGGCTCCAGGTCCCCCGCGACCCTGAACACAGGATTAAGCGGTATAGAGAATGAATGAATGAATGAATGAATGAATGAATGAATTATAGAAAAGTGTATTATGACTAAATTGATTATAACCTTAATATTATATGATTAAAATTGTCAACCTGAATTTAATCATGTTTAAAGCATAAGCAAATGCATTCAATTGGTAAAGCTCACGGCAGCCTCACTCATGAAAAAGCAACTCAAATAAATCCAATTATCAGATTAGAATGATATTACTGGCTCTTTTCCTCCATAACGAGTCTGTCTGGCTCACTACGGCTCAAAGCGTGTGTATGTGTGTTTGTGTATGAATGGCTGTTTTGGCTCTCCAGGTGCCCCTAAGTGCCCCTAAGGCCAAGCTGCCATCTAGACTGACAGAAGTGCTTAGCTATGAAGAACATTCGGGAGCCGGTGACCATGCCGCCTCTGTCATCCGCTGTCCCTGGTCCTAATACGTGCGGCACACACGCGTAAACACACATATATACACACTGGTCTATCAGGTCACATCTTACTGGAAAACATGACTACGGTCTGTAAAAATACTCGCACATTTAGCAAAGATCCTACACTGCTTCCAAATGACCATAATGGCGGAGTGGAAAGTCATCACTTTTACTGGCAGTAAAGTCAGAATGAAATGAGGTGGTGATGTCATTCAGGGACGTGATTATATACGCTTTATACAATTATAAGATGAATCACTTTTTCAGTATCAGGGTCTTTGAAAATCCAAAGGATAACCAAGCAATAAAGTGAATCAAATCAAATAAATGGGGGTTTCAAACTACGGTAAGATTTCCATCGTTGGTTGGATAAAACAGTGCACTAGCATCATTACAAGATATATTTAAAAAATAATAAAAAAGACACACTGGTGGGTGGGCTCGGGTAGTATGGTCATAATTATGTGTATCGATTCATTAAAAAAAATTATAACTAAATGAATAGAAATCAAGCACTTGTAATAAAAGTAGAACACATCTTAAACTAGGTGTAATCAGGTTACTTTTATGGCTTACTTGAGAACAGTGTGAGATCAATGATTAACAGTCTATTAATAGGTCATTTTCTGAATGTGCTTATAAGCTGCATGACAGCTGTCACTGTGCGTCAGCTGGGTGTAGTTTCCCGTAGGCCATCTAATCATCCCGACTAACTGTCAATAGCACAGGCTGATAGAACTGTTAACTACACAAGCACTCCACTGTAGACACGTATACAATTACACACCGTAGCCATCTCTCTGTATGAAGCTTATCTTTCATCATGAAAAGAGACCACCGCTGACCTGATGTTGGACCATATTCACAGCAGAGATACGGACATGGCCAAAAGTATCCCTCATACCCCTCATAAATGCGTAGAAAATCCCATTCCAGATCCAGTTTCCTGGATTAAAAGTTGACTTCCAAGACAAGCATTTTGATTTGTGCTTTTTTCAGTTACAAGAGCATTATAAGGTCAAGACCTGATGCTGCGCGAGTGTACCTTGGGTGTAGTAGGCATTACAGTTTATCCCAAAGGTTCTGTGCAAAGTTCACGCCATGCAATCTGAGCCAGGTCTTCGTAAAGCTTGTGTTGTGAACAGAATGAACAGAAAATTTGCAGTGCTACACTACAGGATGTCAAGATGCCTGTGAACTTTAAACCTTGTATCTGGGGAAAACCCATGTATACTGTAGGTGTGAAGCTCGGTGGCACATCTTTTTAGCCACATAGTGTATGCTCTGGGTATGCAGTGCTGCTGAGAATTTTACACGCCTCAAAGTTACTGGTGTCTGGTGATTACAGTCACCCGGCTAAAAGCGATCCTGTGGTCAGAAACCGAGCTGAACTAAACAAGATTTTTTTATTATTTTTTTTTAAATAGACCAACAACTAAAACTTGTTGAATAAAGTGGCCTGGATTTTGATTCTGAATTAGAATTATAACAGCCAGGCCTTTGTGTAAAGCATTACTGCTCTTAGGACACAACTTGAAGTTTTTGTATAGAATTCAAATGCTGTCTTTGCCTTGAAGCTTGTTTTTGTTGTTTATTTACTTTATTTTAGCCAGAAGAAAACTTGAGATTAAAAATATCTCTTTATCAAGAGTGTCCTGACAAACAACACGAAAATTACAAATCAGGTAAGATCATGAGACCATCCTTTTCATAAAAAATGGTCTCATGTGAAACCTCAGTGACAAATATTCTTCCTCCCTGTTCCTATGGATTCAGACATGCGTGGTGTGGATTGTAGTCTCCTACAGCCTCCTTAAGAACTTCGTACGGCTGCCGTTTAATTCTTAAGAACAATTTAAGGCATTCTTGATGAAAAAAGATGACTTTTCCATCTACGATGGCCTTAGATATTTTCTTAAGGTGGTATGACACCCAAATGTGCAACTTACGACACTCAAGTAGTTGGTAAGAACATCTCCTCTCTGTCTGCACATGGGCTTCCAGAAATGTCTACTGAATCTAAATGATCCACCAACATCGTACGTTGTTGTTAGGTTGTTCAGAAGGCACTCTTAAGGTGGCTCTACGAAGTGTGGGTTTCACTTACCAACTTACGACCAGGCTGCACACGCTGGATTCTTATAAGGCCGGCCTTAAGAAGACGGTAGGAAATGCTCGAAAAATTGTCCGTATGATGTTAGCAGCCGTTCGTATGGCTATTTGTGACTGCTGCTTAACGTTGACAGATAGCTGATATGCTGGTTTTCCTGAAATAACGATTTGAAACTGTTCAGAGGAACCAGTTGACTAATTTCAGCTCATTGTACAGACTGTTCCATATATTAGGAGTTCCATGTATTATATACAATTTCTTCATAATAATATCTTATGAACTTTTTGTTTCTGCATATTACAAAAAAAAGAGAGAAAAAAAAAAGAAGATCCTTCTGGGAATTTAATATGCCATTGTTGCACAACTAGATAAGATATCTAAGTAAATATTTATAAATAGTCTGTTCTGAGTTTCAGCATGTCAGATAATCTCAAAATGAAATTCTAATGAAAGTAAAGCGTACAGTTAAAGAAATGCTAAATAAGCATAATTTAAGCGCACCGGGGCGTAACATTATTGCCCGGTTTTATGAAACCACTTTGTGTCATCCTGTTTGTCAAACACTACAGCAGTGTCAAGCATATGATAGTGTCTCCAGGTCAAAGCAACAAAAGCAGCAGCATTCAACCACGCACTCGCTGGTCCTCTCCTCACACATTAGAGAAGAGTCAACACACAATGTGCCTCAACCAAATGTTGACTTTCCTGTTCAAATAGCCTCTGTGTTTACTTTAAAGGCTCCTCTGACATGTCAACACACATCTTGTGTTTGCACGTCTCTAAATAATAAAGATCACATACTGCAAGAGGAGCGTTCAAGTCGAACCGGGACTTGTGATGAAATGTCTCGTGAATAGAAGCGTAAATCGTTTGACATTTACAGAAGACTTCGCGCTCGTTACCGTGATGAGACTCTTAACCGCAGTTAATTATTTGAATGGCGCGAACATTTTAAAAAAGGCTGAACGTCCATCAATGAGTAGAGTTGGCTCGGAGCCCACTGCAGACTTTCTGTGAACAGTCATGTGTAGTCTGATCCTCGAAAGCTGACGGATACCTTGTTGCCGAATTGCAAGAGAGCGACGAACCTCTCTGTGGGAACTGTACACACAAACATTCACAAACACCACTTTACATTACAGGAATTCTTCTGAGAGTTATTGCCACATCCCCCATACAGCCCTGCCCTGGCTCTAAGCCATTTCCACATTAAAGGGGTTCTTGGGGGGCCGGTGTTTCAGACATGAAGCAGGCATGAGAAAACTTTCTATATTGATGGTATCCAAGCGATAGCAAAATACCAGGATAATTGCATTAGTGTAGCAGGAAATTATATAGAGAAATAAATGCGGTTTTTACTCTCATGCATTCTCAGTTCACATCACTGTGTTCTGTTTTTCTGCACAATCAAAAGTCCTGGTTTGACTCGAACTTATTTTAAAATATTTTAAAACCCAGCAGAGTGTCCTGTGGCGTCTTTTACTCTTAAGATTAATTTTAAAAAAGTGCCTCACTTCTGGATGAAAAAAAAATGATGTTCTTCCTCCTGGCCTATGAAGTAGCTGGTTACACTTACACACTTATAGCTCTACATTGCCTTAGGATCCATCTCCCTCTCTCAATAATGGAATGATTTTTTTCCTTTTCTTTTTTTAACTTGTAAAATGAATGTGAGATAATTTATGAAGGAATTATTTATTAATGATGTACCTGTTCACCTAAAACGACTCGTTAATTATTAATCAATTGCACCATGAATCTGAAATGTGCATAGGCTCACACGAGGACCATTTCATTTGAGGAGGGAGGGAAAAAAAAAACAGCATGTTATTTAAATTTAATTTGCTCAAGAAAACAAGAGTATCAATGATGTGATGTCCAAACCAAAGTTAAAAATGGATGAAAGATGGAAGAACAGACTCAACAGCAAATGCAGGAACTGATTTTTTTTTTTTTTAGATTACAGGTCATGTATTCCTATTAGATGTCTATATTATTATTGTTTTGTAGTACTGCCTGTTTTGACAGTTGCACAACTATACCATGACAAATTGCTTATAATAAATCTGATTCTGATAGTCATTCATTCATTCATTATCTGTCCCAGGGCAACACAAGGTAGGGGAAACCCTGGATGAGCTGTCATGGCACACACTACCTGCAGTTTCTTAATTCCTGATCAACCTGTTCTGCATGCCTTTAGATTATAGGAGGAAACCAAATACCCAAGGGAAACCCATCAAGCACCAAGGCACACAGCATAGATTCCAACCCTCAACCCTGGACACCACAGTGCCACCTCTGATAACCATTTCTCCAGGTTGTTTTTTTTTTTTCTCAACTAGGACAGATGAGCATCAGACATCAGACCAGTCAGACAAGCCAGTGAAACTTGAAAATAGATCTTGTGTGTCTGAATGAGTCCGACATAACAATAAGACAATAATCTGGCTCTGACTGCACCTACACTCCAACAAGAGAAAGTGGAGCAGCTCGAAAAGGGATGACGCTGCTTGAATGGCAGAGAGTTTAAATATACTAAATAAGTAAGGCGGTATCACACAATGTGTAACAGATTATGGGATAACATGGTGAAAATGAATGATGCTGATGAGAAGGAAATCATGGAAGTGTAAATGTCAAACTCTCAATACACAATACAGCCAAAACCAGTTTAAAACCTTACTGATGGCATGTTTTGAAGATAGAATGAGAAAGTGTAAAAGACTAACAGCTAAACGTGATCAGGCCTGAGGCGACGTGAAGCTTTGCTTTGATGCGCTACACTGTAGTACTGCTGCTTATGTCTGTCTGCCTTTGACACGAACATGACAGGCTCATTAATATTCTGTAGCTACGATGCTAAAAATCACACCTGATTAAAATGAAAAGAATTCTACAGTAAGTAACAGCTCATTCATCTGAACTCTATATTTTAAATCTGATATACAGTAATAACCAGGTTTGGGTAGACTGAAAATTTTATTCGATTTTGGATTTCAATTCAATTTTAATAAGTTTACTGATTTATTTCAAACAGCTGTAATTCTTTTAGAAAAAGATTTAGCAGTATAACAATCTACCAAAAGAACTTTAGTTACTTAACTAATTACTTCACTCACTAACTCGCTTATCGTCTATACCGCTTTATCCTGTATTCAGGGTCGAATAACTAGTTACTTCACTTAAGGATTTAATTATCACTGAAATTTTACTGTTGCTGAGTGTTTAAATGTCATGTCATAATCTTTTTTCCTGACAATCTTCTGCTCCACATTCCAGTCCAGCAGCTGACCGTATTGCACCAAGCAAAAAGTGATACTCTGGCAAAATGCGAGTATTTGCTGAAGATGTAAGCGGTTCCTATTTCAAGATGAAGATTAAATTAGTTTTTTTTTTTCAGAGCACAGGGTCAGCCAGGATACAGCGCCGCTAGGGCCGATGGGGTTAAGGGCTCAACCGTGGCAACTTGGTGGTGCTGGAGCTCGAAACACCAACTTTTCCGATCAGAACCATAATCGTTTGAGCCAAAATACACCAAGTGTGGTGTATTTTTAATGAATTCTTCGTTTTTAGACCATTTAGTATTTGTAAGGTTACTTAAATCATTTTTAAAAGTGTAAATCGGTTCTGAATCGAAAAGAAGCAGAAGATGGACCACTGAAAAGTTTGATCGATTAAATTTTTTTAGACCAAATCTTAAACATTCTTATATGTTACTTATCAGCCTATGTTTTATCTATAGACTTACAGCATATAGAGAAATATACAGTAGAGACGCCATAGAGATTCCACCTATAATTAACTATAATTTACTGCATACAAAAACATTTTTGTAACATTTATGTAAAAAATTTAATTTTTTATATATATATATAAACAAACATGGACTAGTGAATAACATTTAAATTTTCTACAGAACTGCACCAGTTTACATGACTTTTATTTTTTTTATATAAAATAAAATCCAACTGAAAATTCAACAGAAAGCGAGATCACTTGCTTCATCCAACACATGAACTCTTTGAACTGCTGCACACGTAACTTTAGGGGGCGGAAATAAAGCAGAGAGAGACATGATTGGCCAGTGCTGTTCTGATTGATGTGAAAGTTCCCCATGCATGAGGGCTCCTGACTACAGACGGCTTCGGCATGCTTTTGATCGCCGCATGACGGAATGAACGCTGGTTATATCCAACGCTGAGTCTGGCCACCGAACAAACGATGGATCAGTCTGTGCTCTCAATCTCTAGATTTTACCCTCCATGTGCATCTGCTCTATAGAACACTGATTAGGATCTGGAAGTGAGGAGTTAATAAATTCCTAATATAATTAATATTCTGAATCCATTCTGGGGTTTTTGTATGTGGCAAAACCTGGCAGTGTATAGAAGAGTCTTTGATCCAGAATCCTTTACTGTTTATCACAACTTTAGAGGCAGCTGACAGATGAATACAGAATCTCATCTGTACAGATACATACACATACATGCACACACACACACACACACACACACACACACACACACACACACACACACACACACACACACTTCACTCAAGGCATTCACTATGCTATTGAGAGCAGCACAGGAAATTCCATTAGAGATCAGTTTGCAACCGGGAGCCCTTTACTGACTAAGGTCCCTTATTTACATATATACAAACTGGCACTCTCACTCTCACATTCTCTCGGTCACCACACACACACACACACACACACACACACACACACACACACACACACACACACACACACACACACACACACACACACACACACACACACATTCTTTTGCTTTGCCCAGTCCTCAAACACTGTAAACATTAATTAAAAAAATAATAAAATTGTAACCATTAGCGAGCACTGTCATTTGTTTGCATAATTGTTTTTTCACTCAAACTGCAATTCCCATGCCGGGAAACACACACACACACACGCACATCATAGCTCTCTGCATATCGGCAGATGACCCTTGCAAAGTGCCGGATGGGAAATGGGTCATTTGGTGAGTCCCAGTAGGCTTGGGAAAAAATAGGACGGACACACACACGCACACGCACACACACACGCACACACATGCCCACAGGGAACTGTGCGTCTCTGACTCAAACAAAACACACATATTGCTTTGCATTAGTGCTAAATTTGACCTAAAATACCCTGGCTGATGCACTGAGCTCATGCGGGAGCTGTAAACACACACCGAGTATAAAATTACTGTGTAAATACATCAAGTAATGAAGGCTGATAAAAGTGTGGGAATAAAACCACAGGATTATGCAACACGACTCCCCGTCATTTACATTCTGACGTAAACATCACAGGCAGCTCGGCTCACAAACATAATGCTGTGTGAGGCCTCAGGGATTCCCTCTGATCTTTCAAAGGAAATGCTAATCTTTTCTTTAACAAAATGTGGCTTAAGGTTACCTCAGACGTAACAACGAGGCCAGTCTGAAACGCCTCCAACCAGGCACTGTGTCGTCTTCCTGCATGCGTGAGCAGAACTTCAACACATCTCTTTCCATGCCAATACGGCAGAAAATAAAATGCGAAAACCATCAGAAGATGCTGAAATGGAATAGTACATACAGGGTGTGTGAGCAGCCACAACAAATATGAAAGCAGCCAGATATTGTTAAACCAACTTGTTTACTTAAAGGTTCCAAATGGTACCTTCTCTTTAACAACTTATGGCACTTTTCCACTGCATAGTACGGCACGACACGGTTCAGTTCTACTCACTTTTGGGGGGGTTTCCACTGGGAACAGTACATAGTACCTGGTCCTTTTTTTAGTACCACCTCAGCCGAGGTTCTAAGCACGCCGAACCGTTACCAAAACGTGACGTGTAAACACGCTAGTCACTGATTAGCCGGAGAAAATCGTCATTACTGTGTCACCGAACTTGCGACACGAGACACAACAGAACCGATATATTTAGAAACAGCCAGAGAAGGATCGGACGCACCTTTTTGTATTAACCGTCGGCCTCTTTTGAAACAAACTCCTTCGTCTCGCTGTTAAAAACATCCACATTCCGAGAATGAAGAACACCATGCTGTCGATATGCTCCATTGTTGTGTGTTTGTTTGTGGCGCGTTTACGATGACGTCACGGCAGTAGCGGCGCCGCGCGTGTGAGTAATCCCGCCCACGCTAAAGCGTTACTACACTGCAGTGGAAGAGCAAACCGAGCCAAACTGCGCCGAACCGAAGTGAGTTGAACTGAACCGTGTCGTGTCGTTCTATGCAGTGGAAAAGAGGCATTAGTAGAGGTCTCAAATCGCCCTGCTGCCCCCCCCAAAGTGTTTATGTTAATGTCCAAGCTTAAATACCCCGCGGATGAATGCATCTGTAAGCCTAAAACATTGTCTATTTCACTCCTCTTTCAAACGTGCAGTTTCAGTGTTTATGTAAATGAGCTACTACTGAGCCATGTCCTCCAGAGAACATCAAAGCTGAGCAAGAAGGTGGGGACGGTGATGGGCTTGTTTAAGCCTCATGCAATATAAATATAGAAAAAAACTATTTTTCATTTCTATACACACTGGAAACCCATCTGAACATCTAAAAAATAAGCAAAAATTTAACTTTCCAGAACATACTGCCTAGCCATAAAATATTAGATTCACGCTTTCTAATATATAATTTGACTTTCTTTTGCTTTGATTACAGCATGCATTCACTGCCACAGTTTCATTAAGCTTATGCAATATTGTAACATTTACTTCCACTCAGAGTCGCATGAATTTCACTCCAAGATCTTGTATTGATGATGGGGAGTCGAAATGCTGTTAAGGGTTAAGGTCTGGACTCTGTGGTGGACAATCCATATGTGAAAATGATGACGCATGCTCTCGATGGATCCTGGCAAGGTCACCTTGGAAAATACCCGTGTCATCGCAGAGGAACAAAATTCACTGATGGGGAAAAAACCTGGTCATTCAGTATATTTAAATTGTCAGCTGGCCACATTTTTTGTGCTCATAACTTCCCAACAGGCATTGGGACACTGCAACTACAGGCTTGTACAGTTGGCACTTCATTCATCTCTCGTTTTTTCCCTCTGTTGGGTCCGTCGCTCTGGTACTGGAACAGGGTAAATCTGGACTCATCAGACCACATTACCTTTTTTTTCAACGCTTCACATTCTTCATGCTCCAGAGCAAATTGAAACCTATTCTCTAATTAGCCTGACTGATAAGTGGTTTCCCTACGGCAATGCAGCTATTTAGTCTCAATCCCTTGTGTTCTCTTCACCCATGTCTGTGGAAATGCTCTTACTTTCAGTATTAAACACAGCCGTGAGTTCTACTGTTGTGTTTTATGATTTGATTTCACTAAGCATTTCCCATCACGCTCATTCAGGATGTTTTTCCAAACACATTTCTTCCTCAAAAATGATGGTTTCAATAGTGTGTTTTAAAGTTAACCCTAATTGTATTAGTTTCAGCGATCTCCTTAGTTGTTTTCTTTGCTTGATGCAGGCCAATAATTTGAGCATTCTGAAACAGAGGAACATCTTTAACATCTTTAGATCACAGGATATGTCTTCTGATAAGGTTGTATAAGAAATGAGAAGGTACTATAAGTTTAAACAAGATGATGTGAATATTCCTTCTACTCACTTTAAGATTAAAAGTGGCAGTGTGTTGTTCCGGTGCATTTGGTAGCACTACACCTATGCGCATAAATACTTAATAATAGTAATAGCTCGAGTGAAAACCTTAACTGAAGAGGACAAATAGAACGATGTAAATGTACTTAATGGAGTGTGGCATCTTTAAAAAATAAAAATTAAAGAAGGTTGACCAGAAAGTAAAAACAATACGCTTGGTCTTTCATTGGCACTGAACATTTACAACACAACACATGGATGATGGTTAGTCACACAACTGCTAAACTAAAGAGGAACCAGCAGTCCAACTCCTAAAGCACGGTAGGTATAATCAAGCAATCAAACACACGCTAGGATTATCAGCCAACACAAGAGATCCCATAATTTGTTTGCAACTGTAAACAACGAAGGAATTGTCTTTCATGTTATCCGTAGCCATGGGGCTCGGAGGAACTCAAAGACGCTCCTGCTTTGCGATAGTTCAGCAGCAATACAATGTGAAAGTAAAAGTTCAAGTCAGCCACAAATTACACAACGACTGCAGTTACCGAGGGTAATTTAGTGTCTTTTTTTACCAGAAACCAATAAATGTGGAAACGTGTTAGT
This sequence comes from Channallabes apus, assembly GCA_030522415.1. NCBI lineage: Eukaryota > Metazoa > Chordata > Actinopteri > Siluriformes > Clariidae > Channallabes > Channallabes apus. The sequence goes on along the minus strand of CM060108.1, from coordinate 27,809,653 downwards.
GAACACACACATTACTAATCTCTTAAGGCAATGTAACATCCACATTAATGTCAGAACTCAAGATTTCTTAAAACAACATCGCCCAGAACATGAGCATTGATTTTCCTTTTTCATCATAGAGCGTGATTTTTCAGGTGACCAGGTCACTTTACTCCACGTGGTGGATGTGGGTCAGCATGGGTACCCTGACTGAGCTACGGCTACGCAGCCCCATACGCAGCTAGCTGTAAAGCACTGTATGTTTTCTGACACCTTTCTATCATGGTCTTCTGTTGAATCGGACCAGATGCATATCAACGATCCTTGATGAATGAATGAATGAATGAATGAATGAATCTCTGTTTTTTGTATTTTGGACCATCTTTGGTAGGTACTTACCACAGCATACCAGGAACACCTCACAAGACCTGTTGCTTTGGAGATTATCTGAGCCAGTGATTTAGCTATTGCAATTTGTTAAAGCCACTCAGATCCCCACACTTGCCCATTTTTCCTGCATCCAATACATCAACTTTGAGAACTGACTGTTCACTTACTGAATTATATAGCCCATCCCTTTAACACATGCCAAAGTTACAAGATAATCAATTACAGGTTTGTGGATATATACATACAAAGATGAAATCCGAGAGAATTGCCAGTAGCAAAAATATTAGCACAGATGTTATACAATAGATTTCAGCCACAGCAACATTCAAGTCGTGTAACCAAACCACCTCAAATATACCAGAACTAGATTTCTGACATCACGACACCTGTGGAACAATTTGTTCGAACATTTCTGCCCAACCCATGTGCACATGTGATTTTTTTTTTCTATTTGTTTAAGTTTTTGTTTAATTTGGGTATCCTTTAAAAGGAACAACTAGACAACTCACAATCCAGGTGCCTTGAAACCTGACTTAGGCTGTGACTTCTTCACAATAATAACACTACCTCCGGCATAATAAATCATTTAATCAAAGACACAAGACTTTAAACAGGGATCACGCAAACATTCATGTTGCCCTGTATAAAGTACACAAGCCACTTTTATCACGATTTCTCATCAGACTGTGCTAGACATATAGACAATGTACCCAGAGATCCATTACCATGCAAATCTAACAGTTTTGATAGTCAGGATTTAGATATAACCACCGATCTAAAGTGTGCACTTGGCAGGCTCGAGGGGGTTCCAGCTGGAGAGACAGCAATCTGTCAGGTCAGCCTGATCCGGGCCAGACGGCTGAAACGATACACTGTCATTAAACCCTGGCCCGGGATTGGGAAAACAGCTGTGAGTGACAGATCTAGCCAAGACTGCCCAGCTGAACCTGTGCCACATATGTTCAGCCATGTTATCCATGTACCTCACTATCCTATGGCCCATTCACACACGTCCAGCATGGCATACCCTCAATACACAGCGAGTTACACGCAAAAAATATCATTCTGTAGTTGTTTAAATTATACCTGCATGTGCTTTAGTTCAGTAATGTAAAAAGCAGCGAGGGTCGTATCATTCCTGAAATTAAAATGATCTGGCTTCATGATCGATTTCTTTTAGTTTTTATTTCGGGAATGTGTACCGAGTTCCTATTCTCACTTACAAGCTCCTGGAACTCAGTGACAGCAGTGTCGTGTTGCAGTACCTCAAGACAAACTTGGGCTTAAGTGTGTAGGTGCTGTACATTATAGCGGAGCTCGGAGCAGGAACATCGGGCATTTTACGCCCAAAGTCTATATAATCCGGCCTGTATTTTAAGAAACACATCTATTTCAGATACGAGTGAGGCTTTTGCTTCGGGAAAATAAAAACCTCAGAGATGTGTCCAATGCTGCATGGGATGAGATCAGTCTGTTTGACCTGGAGGTTTTCCTGAATTTGGGTATTACTGTATACCTCATGAAGTCTTGTTAAGCCCATGGTGATAGACACCATTAGTATGTTTGCATGGGCAGAATTATTCCAGTTTTTGATGAAATGTGTTTAATTATTGTGATAGCATTCAAGCCTGCATGACTTGTGACGTGTTGTGTGCACAGTTGTAGTTGTTTACTGAAGTACTGTACTTAGTGGTTTGATTTTTTAATGGAGTACCTTTACCGCTTTGAATGTGAATATATATTTGAGACTGCTATAGGATCATATTCAGGCGTATCTGCTGAATGTTTAATCTGATAAGCGACACTACAGTTGTAAATTCAGATAATGTTATTATTATCATTATCTTTATCATCGTCTATACCGCTTATCATGTATACCGGGTCGCGAGGGCCTGGAGCGGGGTACACGGTGGACAGGGCGTCAATCCATTACAGAAGACTTTTCTTACTATTACTATTAATGATAATTACTAGTGTGCATGTAAACACAGACAACATAATATGCTACAGGGTTAACCTCCTACATGATGTCCTAACACTTTTGCATCACATCCCTAGGGTTGAAGGCTTGTGTTGTAAGCTGCCCAATATCCAAATAACTAGGTGTGTGGATGTTTGTGTGTTCGTGCACCTTTGCCCTATGATGCACTGGCACACCATTCAGGATGTCCTCTGCTTTGTACCCTACGCTCCAGCTCCAGGTCTCCCCCTGACTCTAACCCGGGATATGGAAAATAAATGTATGTATATGAACCACAGGTTTCAAGCCTGTCCGCTCTCAATAGTTCTCCCCTAGGTCTGAAAGAATATGTAAATATCGTATCGTGTGCATGGTGCATTCACAATGAGTTGCCCAATCGTTCCTAGGACAGAATCCGGATCCACCAGGAATATGTGGTTCACTGAGTGAGGACGACAGAATGGCTCAGGATCAGATGTTGGATGGTTTGCAGCATAACAATGTGTGTGTGAGGAACAGAGAGAGAGAGAGAGAGAGAGAGAGAGAGAGAAAGGAATCCCCTGCACTGTGATGGGAGTCCTGAGGGAAGGCTGGGGTTTACCTTCTCACTCTGCCTGGAAGTGTTCGCCCCATTCGCACAGCACTGAATCAGTGATTAAACACAGCAATGCCATGATGGAGTACTGCAAAGGGAGACAGTAAGGGAATCTCCTTTTCTCTGCATCAAAACCATTTGCAGCACCGTGTCTGGCATTATGATTAATGGCATTATGACATTATGATGTCTAATAGCTTTATTTAAAAATAATAATAATAAATAAATAAATAATAATAATAATAATAATATAGCATTTTCAAGGTTATGACTTACCTGGAGTTGTCACGATGGTGGCGTGTGGAGTAGCCAGGGCTCCTGAGGAGCTCAGTTCTAATCCCACAAGCGCACAGAAGAAGAGTCCACGTAGCAAAGCGAGCACTAAGCCAGACAAGTGAGACATGATGGACGAAAAGATTTCAGTTCCTCCCACGGCAGGAGAGGACACACATATATCTGTGTGTGTATATACACACACGAAAATTCACTAAGCCTCAAGTGTCTGGTTTGGAAAAAAAAAAAAAAAAAAAGGTCTAGCCTTAAATCACATGAAAGCAAGGCCAGACACAGGACTGATCAGAATCCCATCGCACAGAGAGAGAGAGAGAGAGAGAGAGAGAGACAGAGGCTAAGGCGCAGTGTAGGGGCTGGAAAAACAACTAAACCGCTTGTCATGTCGTATCTGTGTTTCTTAGAAGTCTGGATCTAACGTCGAAAAAACCAAACTCGGTCCAAAATGACTCATACTGCGCCAGGCTGACTCTTCATCACATTAACACGACTAGCCTGTTGAGAGAAAGAGAGGGCTCTATCTGGTAGTGTGTGTGTGTGTGTGTGTGTGTGTATACGTGTGTGTGTGTGTGTGTGTGTGTGTGAAGAGCCGGCTCTCTTCTCCAACACCTCGGTTACTTCCTAAGTCCCAAAGACAAAAAAAAAAAAAAGTGTGTACACAGACGAGGAAGAATTTCCAGTTTGGGAACAATCAGGTGCACTGGCTACAATCCTTCATCAAAAGAAGAAGATTAAAAAAAAAAAAAAAAAGAACAAGCAGGTTACAATGTATCCAGATGACTGGGATCAAAGCGAATAATAATCTTTATAGTTCCACAGAGAGCAGGCGAACACCATCATCATCATCATCATGTGTAGTCCCTTCAGTATACACACACACACACACACACACACGGTGTCAAGAAGATCCGCCTCCACCGGTTGTTACACGGTCACATCGAGATATTCAAGTTATCCAAATAATCGCCGACATCCTGCGCACGGACCAGGAAAGCTTTATGTGCCGGGATGTGTGGTGTCAGCGTGTGGCATCGTTTCAGCAGCTTCCCAGTCGATGCAGAAGTACAAGGCAGGGGCGGAAGTCCTTATGCAAATCGCTTCACAACACGAGCAGCTGTGACGCCGCGATCAGGAGGGGGATCGACTTTAATACCTCAGCTCATATTCACGGCTCATGATTCCCTCCCAACACCAACACCACCCCACCCCGTCCGCTCTACATACTAGCGCATATGCATTAGAATGAGCTGAAGCATGACAGTGTGGGAATGTGAAAGAGAGGACGCGCCAGAACAGAAGTTGTGCTTGTGTGGGAACCCTGCTCCTCCTCCCCCCTCCCCCCCGCACACTGAGTGACGCGCAAACGCGGAAACACGCCTCGTTGCTCTATTGTCCCACGCTTCCTGTTTGTTTTTTAACTGCTCTTGCCGGCAAAACATGCCGCATGTTACATGTTCGTTAAGGTCATCTTTGAGTTAAAGGACGGCGTTTCGTTTCGAAAATGAATGCCAACTTCGCCTCAACATCAACACAATGCCGCGCCGCCTGGCAAACCAGACAAGTTTTTGCCTCCGTTAGGCGAGATATGATTGGTCAGAGTATCCCAACATGGCAGGATCTGATTGGCTGCTGCTGGGAGACCCACGAGCCGCGTTCGAAATGTAGAACCCGCCAATACTAACGCGCTAGCAGTGTTAGCACGGTTATTTATTTCCTTGTTTATTTAATGTCGCCGTATATAATTTCTCTCTTGGATACTGTTTACAATTATACATTATATCCAGCTTCAAAACATGTGAGGGGAGACGTCGGGACAGGGGCGTAGTCTCAACTTTTCAGGGGAAAATACTGTACTAGTCTCTAGAAGTTACCATATGACGTCATCCAGTGATTGTATATTCATTAGATTATCCATAAATCCATATGTATTGGAAGGTGTTACACATAGAGTAGATCATAAGAATAGAATTGAATAAAAATGGAGCTATCGAAATAGTTGTTAGTTTTTCTGCTGCTCTCATTGAGATGAAAGGGTCGCCAAAGCAGACAATCTGTCCCAATCTGAACTACTCGTCACAGGTTTTATGTCGGATATTCTTCCAGACGCAACCCTGCCATTTTATCCTGGCTTGGGACCGGTACTGCATCCAGTGGCTAGGGTTTGTTCATGCGGTTTGTTTGCGTCAGGAAGGGAATGCGGCGTAAAACTTGTGCCAAGCTTATATGTGCAGAATGGATTGTCTGCTGTGGCGACCCCTTGCCGGGAGCAGTCGAAAGACCAACAACAATACTTATTCACACACTATGGGCAATTTGGGAATAGCAATTAGCCTAATCTGCATTTCTTTGGACTGTGGGAGGAAATGGTATTGCCTGGGGGAAACGCACTAAGCACAGAGAGACCATGCAATCTCCATGCACACAGACTCGAGGCGGAATCAAACCTGCACTCTCTAGGTGCAAGGTGACAGTGCTAACCACTACACCACCGTTGCCTGTTTAACAGAATAGTAATAAATTAATAATAACTTAGAGAAGTCTTCATGACACAAACTAACTGTTGCCATTTTTACAAAATTTAGTCAAACAAACAGTTTGCTTATTTATTTATTTATTCTTAATCTGTCTCTTTCTGTCAAGCTACACATTTCTCTCCTGAGCCCCCAGGGATCCAGACCCCCTGTACCTCCCGGACCTGTCTGATTGTTCCGCTTCTGGTTGGAGATCTTGTTGCACGGTGGCCTAGTGTGGTCTGCTTGGTATGCGCGTTGTGACTGAGGATGGTTCCACTTGACCACGAAATGCAGATGCAGACAGCTGTTCATTGATGCCTTGTAACTGAAGTTGTTCAATAGTTCAGGACAACAATTACTACAAACTCTTGACCGAGCCATCAAAAATGAAAGTGTACATTATATTAACTTAACACCTCTCTTGTTATACTGAACTTATAGCCTCCTAACTCACAGAATTGTATGAGTGCAGATCAGGTAGTTTTTTTTTCACCAATAAAAGCATGTGCAATGGGCACTTGAACACTCGACCATGCAGCAATGCCAGTAGGTGACTGGTTATGTGAATGGCATGGTGCATGTGTGTAGCACTTATCTGAGGTAAGATGAGATGACTCTAGGATGTACTGGAAGAAAGTAACATGGCAGTGTGATGTTTTGGACAATCTTGGGTCCTGGCATTTATGTGGATATTACTTTGGCCTATTTCAACAGGAAAATCTACCCTGCCACGCTATTTGGGAATGGTATAAGGAACATGATAAAGAGTTTAAGGTGTTGACTTTGCCTCCAAATTCCCCAGATCTCAATATGATCAATCATCTGTGGGATGTGCTGGACTAACAAGTATGATCCATGGAGGCCACACCTCACAACTTAAAGAACTTGAAGGATCTGTTGGTAACGTCATGGTGCCAGATCATATAGCACACCTTCTGAGGGCTTGTGAGGTCAGAGCTGTTTTGGTTGCGCAATCAGGAACAACACAATATTCCCCAGGTGGATTTGATGTTATGGCTGATTGGTTTGCATGAATGTAAAACTTTTGTGCAAGTTAATTCATGTCTGGAGTGCATGAAAAAATAAAACAGACAAAAACAAAGTAGTGGTAATACATAACTAGGAAATGAAGGAAATAGTTAGAGATGGAATGCCTCAATTTTTACTTGTAAAAATTGCAAAAAAAATAATTTAAAACAAAATACATTCCGAAGTGTAAAATTAACAATGATGAATGGGGTAAGAGCTTTAAAGTGTTTGGACATTGGGAACAATGGTGATCAGTGATTGGATAATGGAGCAATATTTATTTTGGTAATGATAGTGATCAGTGATTGAGTGAAAATGATCAGAGAATTTTAGCACTACGGATAACACTGAGCATGGTAGACATGGATGCTAGTAAACCTTTCGCGACCAAGCTAACCGCTACTCAGTATACTCATAATATATATATTTTTACCTGAACTGCACATTACGTGTAAATAAAAATACCTTAAGGCAAAGCAAGTAAATATGATAGTGGCAGCTGTATAAGATCCTTCACCTACAAGTCCAAGTGACTGATGGCACAACATCTTGCTACACAGCAGTGTTCTCACCACTAGAGGCTGAACACCACAATACTGAAACATGTATTGTTCACTGATGAGTCCACCTTCACTGTCTTTCCCACATCCTGGAGAGTTACGGTATGGAGAAGCCCAAAGAAGCGTACCACTCAGACTGTTGCATGCCCAGAGTGAAGGTTGTGGGTGGATCAGTGATGGTTTGGGCTACAATATCATGGCATTCCCTAGGCCCAATACTTGTGCTAGATGGGCGCGTCACTGCCAAGGACAACCGAACCATTCTGGAGGACCATGTGCACCCAATGGTTCAAACGTTGTATCCTGAAGGCGGTGACAGGTATCATGATGATTGACAGAGTGGTTTGATGAACATGAAAGTGAAGTTGAACATCTCCCATGGCCTGCACAGTCACCAGATATAAATATTATTGAGCCATTTGGTATGTTTTGGAGGAGCGAGTCAGGAAACGTTTTCCTCCACCAGCATCACGGAGTGACCTGGCCACTATTCTGCAAGTGGTTGTTTTCCAATGTAGAAAGAAATAAAGTTCAGGAAGGACAACGGAATTAGAAGGTGTGTCCAGACTTTAGACTGGTAGTATACGTGAAACACTGCCGTACCTACGGAGCTACTGTGTGCATTCAGACAAGATGGTGATGCTTAATGGGACCAAACCAGGCTTTAAAACTGCACTCTGAGCATATGGAGCTGTAGAATAAATCACCAGCACTCATATACACAGTCAGTGGAATTGACTAAAGTTTATTTAATTTACTCACAACCCAGTGCGTTTAAAAGTATCGCTGTATTAACGCAGTACAGTTTAATAACACTGTAATGTATAGCTTAACTCTTAAGCTGACATCTTTCTGTACCTAATAAGCCTGTTAGAGCATTAGAGCAATAATTGACATTCTGCAGCCATACAACATACTACAAAATATTCATGTAACGAACCATGACTAGACAAATCTGCAACATTTGCTTCATTGACATTTTATTCACTTTACATGAAAGAGCTTATCACACTCACCAGACTTGTTTTTCAACAATTTTGCTTGTTGGTTCTTAAAAAGAAAATTAAAATGAAAAATACGAGAAACACAGAAGAATTGTAGATGACTCTAATTTCATTTTAGAGATTGTTATTTTAGTTAAGTTTTGAATTTTAATTCATGATAAAAATAATGTGTGTGAGTCAAAGTTGCTGTCTTTGGGGAGGATTTTGTTAAGTGGGCTAAAAAGTATCCAACCCTCTATGCAACGCTAAGTTAAGTTAGATACAAGAATAACAGAGCTTTGGAGGGGGAAAAAAGCAAGTAGAGATTCTTTAGCAATAAGCAGGTCATGGTCATGGGAAGCTACGCAAACAGGTGGCAGATGGGCCCAGAAAGGCCACCTTGCAGTGCCAGTGTGTATCTGTGTGTGTGTGTGTGTGTGTGTGTGTGTGTGTGTGTGTGTGTGTGTGTGTGTGTGTGTGTGTGTGAGAGAGAGAGAGAGAGAGAGGCATAGGGAGAGAGAAGCAGCACAGAAAAATTGAAGAGAGGCATAATTTGATATGAGCACACTGGTGGGACAGAAGGAGGCAGACAGCCAAGCAACTAGCAGGGGGATATGGACAGGCTAAGCACATGGCAAAGGAGTTAAGGGAGTGTTTTACTGTAAGACAGGGTGTCTTTCTGCTAAGTTAATGATGCGAACATTAGCTATGTCGAGACCCACAAATTAACAAATTAAATAGTTAGTCAACGACCATGATCATAGCTATGTCGGGAATGAAGTGTTGACGTTCTTGGTAGCACATTTACTAATACATTTTTGGTAAAAAGGTTATTTAGGTGACTTTTTTAGGTTATTTAAATATTATTAATAATTTTGGACATTCCCATGAGGTGGGTGAATAAGCAAATTATTTTGAAATCATAATTTGGATCAACGTTGATAAATATATAATGTAATAAATAATAAATTATGGTGGGTCTAAACAAACATACCACACTTTAAATGATTTATTTGTTGTTTGTTTGTTTATATATTTATTTATTTTATTAAGTTTTCAGGAACAAATTCTCAATGAGCAAGAAGATGTGGTACATTTTTCATAACAGCGACTCATATATGAATGTTACAATATATTAAATACTTTATAGTTTCAAAATTAACAGCAAATTCATGGGTATTTATTTAGTAGACACGAACAAAAAATTAAAAGAATGTAAAATGGTGAAGTAAAGGTGATGTTTTCTGTATGAGGATATTTATTTAGCATCTTTTAAATTATGATTTTTTTTGTTTGTTTGTTTGTTTTTGGAACGAGTATCCAGTGTCAGCATTAAAAAAAAAACTAAATGTTATGACATAGGGCTTGTTTAGGAAATGTTTACTTTTATTAAATAGAGTAAAAAGGCAACAGGGTTTTATAGCTGCTATGATTAAAGTAAAATCAGGAACTAACTTGTTTAGCAGATGTTCCACAACATTTAAAAAAATAAATGCGTACAACATGTAATTCCTAAACACTTTATTTTTTCACATCTTGGCAAATCATTGTGGCATAAGAGTAGTAACACTGGAAAGAATACACTTTGTAACACCGCATAACCCCACCTCGTCATTGATTATTTCCTAGAACAGCACACTCCATCATGCTTTACATATAATTATATATATTAAGTCATGAAAAGCAGGCTTAATATGTTAAAGCTTGCAAAACAAATAACGCAAAACAAAAAAGGATTAGTGTTACATCTGAAATGTTAAGACTGGCATGGTAAACATATTGACATCCTGCAGCCATACAACATACGACAAAATATTTATGTAACTCCCCATGGCAAGACCAATCGGTATTATGGGCTTCAAGCGAATTCATCTTTCACATAATAACCTGCCCATAATTCTTATAATAATGCAACCATTTTTCAAGCATGACATTTATGCTTACATAATGTGCAGAAAAATCTTATGACAAAAAAAGCAAAGATACATAATAAAATAATAAACACACACAAAAAAAAATATTGCACATAAAACAGTAACTACGTAGATACTGACACATTTAGTAGAAGAAGGCTTGTTTCATTTGATTCATTCGAGGCACATATTTTATTAGTGTATTCCTTTTAAATGCCTGGCACAACACATCATAGTTGTGTTGATGGCTATAATGAATAATTACAGCTTCACTTTCCAAAGCTTATGTTTTTCATTCTATAATTTGAGGTCTGTTCCATGTCTGTCTATTCATATGTCCATATGTCTCAATATTTTTTTTAAATATCATATTTTACCTATTCCGTTTCTAGGCAAAGCATGCTATAATATGACACAATCATTATGTGTATGGTATGCTACAGTACATGTAGCTTGACAATTTTCATAATGTTGCCAAATTTACCATTTTTGCAATTGAGAGTTTCTTGGTTTCAGATAAATACCATTAAAGTGTTAGGGTAAATACAAAATACAATATATATATATATATATATATATATATATATATATATATATATATATATATATATATATACACATACATACACACACACACACACACACATAACCATTCAAAAGTTTTAGAACACTTTCTAACTCCAGGATGGTTCCTGATTTTTCTTTCTTTCTACATTGTAAAGGAATGCTGAAGGCATCCAAAAAATGCATTAATCTCCTTTGAATAGTTGATATTGAGATGTTTCTGCTACTGCATAACGCCTCTAATCTGAGGTGCTGTTAATTTGTAATTTTTCAGGCTGATAACTCTAAATGAACTTCTCGTCTGCAGCAGAGGTAGGTTTTGGTCTCGTCCTCCTGGGACGGCCTTCATGAGAGCCAGTTTCATTATGGTGCTTGACGGATTTTGCAAATGCACTTGACAATACTGTTCTTGCAAGAACTATTACAGGCTGACCTCTGTGTCTTAAAAGAACAACTAACTGTTGTTTTTCTTGTTGTTACGTAATTACCTAATTCCATATGTGTTATTTTATAGTTTTGAAATCCCCAGTATTGGTGTAGAATGTAGAAAATAATAAATCACTAAACAAAAACAAAGAAATTTGCAAGTGTTCTAAATCTTTTGAACGGTAGTGTGTGTGTATATATATATATATATATATATATATATATATATATATATATATATATATATAATTTTATATATTTATAATTATATATATATATATAGATAATTTTTTACATTGGTTTTATCATTTAAATAATGGCATTATTAGTGGCATAGTGGTTAGCATATTGGCCTTGCACCTCCAGGGTCAAGGATTTGATTCGCGCCTCAGGTCAGTGTGTGTGGAGTTTGCTTGGTGGGTTTCCTCCGGGTCCTCCAGTTTCCTCCCACAGTCCAAAGACATACAGATTAGTCTAATTGTAGTGAGTAATTTCAAAGTAATCATGAAAATGAGAAGACCTAGCACTGAAATTAGGGGTCAAAATAGGGAAAATGGCAAATATCCCGTCAACTTGTTAATGTTCAAGCTCTGCAACTAGCAGATGTTACGCTGAAGGAATGTACTAACCTCAACCACTATTTGTTCTGTTGAGAAAGAACATTGTTATTGTACTTTTTTTAACTAAATTCTAGAATGACTCATTTACTAATCTTCTCTAGGATTTTTTCCTACCACTTTTAGGGGGGAAAAATGATGGCAACAATGTACTTTTTATGCTGATTATTATTTATAGGTCTGTTATAAGCTTGTTATTGGTCATAAAGAACCCTTTATAGAAATGCAGAAAATTAATGCGAAATCTCATATAGAAAGACAAAAAATTGCCTCAAATTGTTTATCTGACTTTTTTTTAATTAGGGTATTTTCTAATTATAAACACATGGCAGTAAGTTTAATTAACCTGTTATTCTTTTTGATTTTTGGATCACTATTTCTTTTTTTATTCTTATTGAGTACCTGTATTGGAGCCAGGAACACTGGACATGATGTGGAGATTCGCCCTGGTTGAGATGTCTTTCAGCTCCCAGGAACAATGGATTAGTCCCATAGCTGTAATGCTCTCTAAATCATTATATCAGGTTGCCAATCCAGCTCCTCAGGTCCTACTGTCCTGTACATTTAGGTGTATTATCATACAGTACCTACTGTAGTTCGGAAAAGGCTGTTAATTAGGTGATTAGTTACATCAGGTACTATAATATATCAGGGGGACAAAAAAAAAAGTGATTCGGCTTTATCAGATTTAAACGGCATTAGGGAACATGGTCATTTTCTTTCTATATATTAACTTAGCTTGCTTTTTTTAAAGAAATGATTAGTAATGCAGTGCTGTGCAAAAGTCTCTCATATTTTTATATTTTGCTTCCAAAGAGCCAGATTTCTTGTTCTTGATTTTGTAATGTATTCTTGAGGAATAGTTCTACAGGTCTCATTTCTGGTAGCTTTTTGGCTCTTATTTTCTGTCCTGTCCCTGACCAGTTTCAGAGGATTTTTTTTTGTTTGTTAAGCCACACGGTGACCTATAAATCATTCATTATTTAAAAAAAAACATCTAACTTAAGACAGGAACCAGTGAGAAACAGGTGCAGATGATCAGACTGGAGGTTAGTATGCTGCTGTTGCTGATTGCTGAGTGATTGGAACAGATGAGAGGGGAAATGAGGTTGCTGCTGAGACTGTTATATAAAAGATAAAAAATTCAAACCGTACCGTATCTATAGGCACTTTTTAGCCTGTTACAGTCAAACATTTGTTCCAATATCTTTAATTTACAGTATATTTATCGGTATAATTGTATTTAATTCAATAAGGAGAAATAAGGCGTGGTTCAAGACTTTTGCACAGTACTGTACATTTTTCACAGGTCATTTTATACTCGTTTATTCATCTGAAGAATGTCAGTATTAAATGTTTTAAAATAGTATATTCCATTACAGACCTGCTGGAACATGCAGCCAAACTTTCACAGAACTTTTCCTCTTATTGTTATTTTTTTACTTCTATCTACACCATCAGTTTCGACAACTGACATGGTTAAGATGGATGCAGCTGACCGCTTCTAGACGACACCCATCCACATAAGACGCTTCTCAGATAGCTGTAGCAAAGAGGAAGATCTGCAGAAGGGGCATGACCTTAAGGGTTGATAGGTCAGCAAGGACAGCCTGTTACAAGAAGGGATACAATACTGTAAATAATGAAAGCAGATGTTTAACATCACTTTCTATTCAACAGTTGAATAAAAGGTTGCTGTAGGTCACGGTGGAGTTACATAATATATCAGAGGGGATAAAAAGAGAATCTGATTTATTATTAGAATAAAAAAACATCAACATGGGATGTACTGTATTAGGAATTGAATCGCTCTGTTTAATTCAAACTATTATTAACTATTATTACTACAACATGTTGATGAGTGTGAAACAAACCACAAAACCTTTGACGTCTGTTAAATATTGTTATACCGCTGTACTATGCTGAGTCATTCTTTATAACAGCACAGCTCTGCCAACAGTTCTGGATGTAACGGCTTCTAATACATTGTCGTTTTTATAGTAACAGACTGTATGAAGGGACATTTATGACAAATGCTTCACACACTCTGACTACTGATAATACTACTACTACTACTAATAATAATAATAATAATAATTTATTATTATTATTATTATTATTATTATTAGCTTTAGGTTAAGTTCAGAGTAATTAAGAAACACTTATGGAATAAGTCTCCAATGTCAGTGCTTTGCAATAATTAGATTTCAAAGACTTCTGGATTTATTTTTGGTATCTTTTGGATTATTTGGTATCAGTAAATTAACTCGCATAACTTATACTGTAATATTTTCAGCTAAAAACATACAAATCAACAAAATTTATACAATCATTTACATTCTATACACAAATATGTAGCATTTGATCAGTGTTATGGATGCGACATTACACAGACTAACTTTTCAAAGGGCGTGCCAACTAAAGCATCACACTTGTCCCGTGAAATGAATGAGCACAAAAGTGAAGATTTTCATTTTGGAATAAATTATTCCGTATAAACTGGTGTTACAGATGTGGCATAACAAACTAACTATAAAATGATTAAATCAGCAACAAATGCTGACTTGTTCACTGGTCCTTTTCTCTCTTACATTTCCCTCTCTTTTTCTTTGTAGATTTTTGTTGTTCAGCATTAAAATGTTTAATTTACATGTAAAATATAGCCAGATGTAATATAACCATGCCTAGTATATGAGTATGGTTTGTTAAGAACCTTATGAGTTATGCTTACGTTACATGGTGAGGTTAACCTTGGCATGAATAAAAACAGTCCCATGCTACTCTTAGCATCTGTGTACAGTATAGCAAGAGTATCTGTGTCCCATGCTACTCTTAATCCTGTAGGATACTGATAAGTAAATAATCAGATTTATTTAGTGTAAGATGAATAAACCACCTTGGTATATGGTGTTATTGGAAACTAATAAATTAGCATGGGCTGACCATGTTGCCCCATCCTGTCCTTGATTGTTGTCCTAAAATCATGTTTTATTTCTAACTTTATCACTTAAAACCCTTGGCGTTGTTTATGCTTCAAAAAATGGTGTCCAGCAGCCACCCTAAGAGGGCAAAAGTGAGTAGTCACTACAACTAGAGCCAGGCTCTGTAGGCCAAGATGCTGAGCAAGTGGGGGAGTTGTAGAAAAGGAATCAACTAATTTACTTGCCATAAAGCCTAAAAGGCCAGAACTTTAGAATGGGTTGTGCATTCTACATTAGCATTCTCATGCTCTGGCCTTTTAGGCTCGGTGGCAAGTAAATTTAGAGGCTCCTATCATGTTTGCGGGTGTCTACAGTTTCATACCCCGGGCCCGGGGTGCTAAAAATATTGTCTGTTATGGTACGTTCTTTAGTAGGGCTAGGTGCTACATGAGCAAGCAGATAGAGTGCAGCAGCATCTTCTCTTCCTCGCCTCAGGTCCGTGTGTCAGTGTGTTACAGCCAGGGGCCGCCGCCAACAACTCTGCTACAAAGCTGTCAATCCAACTGTCGCCTGAGACAGCATCAAATGATGCTGCTCTTAAAATGCTAGCTATTCATGTGATCATCCTCTATATGAAAGTGTTCCTAATTAATAGACATGTTAGGAATCTGTTTTACACTCAGGGAGAACCAACACACAATCCAGAACCACGTGTGATCTCTACATGAGGAGTACATTAAGTGTAATACTAATAAAATTAAAAGCCTTAAAAGGTAATGCGTTAAAGATGCTTAATCTCTGTATAGAAAAACACACAAAACTGCTTGTTCGCAACACATAATGAATTTGGGTCTGGACATTTACGGGCTTGGAGGGAGGGCGCGTGGTCTGAATTTAAAAATGTCCAGGCCAGCGATTCTAAGACGTGCCTCAGGGAGGCTGGGTTACTGGTGCTGGCTGTAAGTCAACACGCTATTTCAGTACCTTTCTCCTTCTCTCATGCACACACACTCACCTCAGCTGAGGCAAATGATGTCACCTCCATCAGATTTTCAGCCCGGAACGTGAAGACGGCAGCCGCCAGGACTACAGAGGAAATGAGAAGGACAGCCGATCAAATATTAGCGTCCACGTGACAGGTTTAAATATTTGCTTCATTTATAAAAAGTGCAGCAGACTGAGATTTCACAAAACAAACGACAACAACAAAAACAAATATGTCATCTATTAAATATTAGTCTATTTATTTGTTCAGAGTCTATCAGGACTGACCCACCTGCTACTATCTCCAAGGACTCATAGCCAAGGATACGGTCCCAGAGCAACAAGAGTTGGTCAGTGGATAGGTATCCTGAGAAAGCCCGAACCATCCACTTAAAGGCGATACGCAATCTGAGGTGGGAAATGTCATTTATTACCAAAATGAAAACTTGGATACTGTCTCTTTTTAGTCTAACCCCAACTATCTTGATGGGAAGTGTTTGCACTATTGACCAAAGATAGTGTCCCATGCTAATCTTAATCCTGTAGGATACTGATAAGTAAATAATGAAACTAACAAACAAACAAATGCCTTTTTTTTTTTCCTTATCAGTATTTTATATGTGGGCCAGGGGTAGCTCAGTGGTTAAGGCGTTGGACTACGGTTCGGAAGATCCCAGGTTCAAATCCCACAACCACCAAATTGCCACTGTTGGGCCCTTGAGCAAGGCCCTTAACCCTCAACTGCTCAGATGTGTAATGAGATAAAAATGTAAGTCGCTAAGAGCGTCTGCCAAATGCGTAAATGTAAATGTATATGGGTAGACTTGCATGTGCATATTATAAGCACTAGATGGCGCCATTTAAATACTGAATCCAAGAAGATATTCTTAAAGGTCTTTTTCTTCTGGTCTTCTTCTGATTGTTTCTTACTAGTTCGGGTATGATGGAATATTAAATATCAATCTTTCCATATCACATAACCATAAAAAATAAACATGTATAAAACCATCTACCAATCAGTCATAACATTCTGACTACTGACCGGTGGAGTGAATAACATTGATTATCTCATTACAGTGGCACCTGGAAGTGGATACATTACAGGGCAAGTGAACATTTTGTCGGAGAAATTGATGGGTTGGAAGCAGAAAAATGGGATTCAATAGGAAGCAAATAGTTTGATGACTGGATCAGAGCAACTGCAGCTTTTGTGGAATGTTCCTGGTCTGCAGTGGTCAGGACCTACCAACAGGGTGGCCAAGGCTAATTGATGCACATCACAGCCCTGTGTAGTCCAATCAAATAGAAAAGCCGGTGTAGCTCAAATTGCTGAAAAGGTTAATGCTGGTTCAGAGAGAATGGTGTCGGAATACACAGTGCATCTCTATGTTTGTCGCATAGCTGCAGATCAGGATGCTCATGCTGACCCGAGCTGTTCTGCTGGGAAAAACCTTGGGTCCTGCCATTAATGTGGATATTATTCTGACATGTACCACACACCTAATAATAGTACATCCCTTCAGGGGAATGGTATTCCCTAATAGCAGTGGTGTCTTTCAGCAGGATAATGCGCCGTGCCATCATGTAAAAATGGTTCAAGAATGGTTTATGGAACACAACAATGAGTTTGAGGTGGACACCTCAAAATTCCTCAGATCTCAATTCAATTACGGAAGTGGGATGTAAAAAAAAAAAAGTCTGATCCATGGAGGCTGCAGCAAGCAACTGACAGGACTTAAAGGATCTGCTACTGACGGCTGGTGCCAGATACCATAGAATACCTCGACATATCAGGGCTGTTTTAGTGGCAAAAGGGGGATCTACTCAATATCAGGCAGATGGTCATAATGTTATGGCTGATCAACGTTTATAGACATAAGACAGTACTATTACTTACAAAAGGTGTGTACAAAATGGTGTCTAAAGCAAATTTAAATCTGCATCAACTACCAATGCGTTTATAAAGTCTCATTTGTCGTGATGCGTATAAATGTAATACTACACTTAAGGAGGATGCAATGTGCTTCAGACTTACGGCTGGGCCCCAATCTCTTGTAAATGATAGAAGAGCTGGGGGAGATGAGTTTGAAGTAACCTCTCAAACTGCAGACAAAGAGAAACTATACCCTGTATCACACACACACACACACACACACACACACACACACACACACACACACACACACACACACACACACACACACACACACAGAGAACATTTACAGGCCATGAAACATGCACCTACCAGGCGCATAGTGAGACATTCTGTAATAAGTGCTTACAGAGGGGGAGGAGGAGATGGAGTGCAGTCTGAAGAAGTAGCGCACATACATCTCTCTGAAGACGCTATACAGCTTGGATGGTTCGTTGTATAGGAAACACAGGGGAGCCACTGCATCACATGCACACACACATAGTGTATCATCAGTGGTGACTTAAACACCTGTTTAACACCTGTTCCTTTGCTCATTTCTGCAATTGGACAATTAGGCAATCATGTTGCAGCAGTGCAATAAATAAAAACTTGCAGATAAAAGAGCATCAGTCTACGTCAACCATCAAAGTGAGGGGATAAAATGTGTGCTCAGTGACTTTTACATGATTGTTGGTACAAACAGCATTGTTTGACTAGTTCAGTATCTCCTGCACAGAAGCCTCTAGAGGTAACACCAAAAAGAGATCAGGACTTCTGTGAAAGGAAACGCCTTGTTGATGAGAAGAAAGATCGGAGAGGAAAGGTCAGATTGGTTTAAACTGACAGGAAGGCTACGACAACCCAAATTACTACATTGTACAACATCATGAGCAGAAAAGCATTTCAGAATGCAATTCATGTCGAATGCAGCCAAGAAGAGGAATGTGAAAGGACAGCCAGCAAAGCATTACAGAAACTCAGAAACTGAACACTGGAAACATTTCACCTGCTCTGTTTGAAACCAACTGTCCAGTTTCAGATTTTTATAAATCTTATAATTTAGACCGGATGTCTCATTGAGAGCATTTTTTGTGGACAACTCCATAAAAGATAAATAAAGTGGTATACAGTGTATTTTATTAACAAATTATTGACCCCCTATAGGAAGTTCCTGAACTCATTCCAACCAAACGGTGCTGGTTATAAAGATTTTTTTTTTCAAGGTGAATTTAGGTTAACCAGTTGCAAAATATGTGCAGATTACCAGATGTGCACATATTTATTTTTTATTATTTTTTTTAATTTTATTTATTATTTCCTGATTTTCTCCCTAATTTAGTCGCGTCCAATTCCTCCCCGTCACTAGGGGGCTACCACTCAGCCGGGAGGGCCGAAGACTATCACGTGTTTCCTCCGAGCCGACATCTTTTCGAACTGCTCGATCATGCACCATTCGGGGCGGCGTAACACACTCGGACGACAGCACTATCCGCTCCCTCCGCGTGCGCGAGCTCACAGATGCCCCTGATTGGCTGTAGAGCCAAATTCTAAACACAACACCAGAGGTTAAATAACTTGGTCATATTTAATCACTAGGACTATATAGATCAAATACAGATATGCCAAATCCTGACTATCTGACCTTATAACTGAAAGTAGTCAGTACAGTAGCTATGTTGTGGGATAGATTGAATGTCACTGTGGCAGACGAATGGCACTCAAAGTTTTTGACTCGTAGAGACAGGAGTATACAAAAGCATACAAAACATCTCCGTACTCCACTGTGGACAATATAGGGGACTGCATAATAGTTCTTCTGATGTCAAAAGAGAAACAAACTTTGATAAAAGAAAATCAATTTGTATTTTTCTTCTTTGAAAAAGAAGTTTAGCTTAGTTTTGTATGACATCTTCTGTCTAACCAAATTCCTTAATATTTATATCTAGATGTGCCTGTGACTTCGTTCGCATGGAATTTAATTGCACACACATAAGCTCACATCAAAGAATGTACTGCGCCATCTGTGGAATTTTGAGAAGAACTAATGATTTTTACAAGCTTGATTTTTTATGATATACTGTAAGGGTGTTTTACATATAAATTTTAGTGTATCTTCTCTTCCCGTGGACTGATTACAATAAAAAAAAAAGTCTATATTTTACCTCAAGCTTGGCCAAATACTCCTTCAATGTACAGACATGCCAACATTACAGCTTTTACATATATATATAGATTGGATTTATGACTTTTTAATAAGATCTCCATTTAGAGCGTACTGTAGACAGGATTGAGCACATGATTGTCCAAATATCTAAGTGCACAAATGAGCACCGGTACTTTGATTCCCATTAAAATGATAAAAGTTTAAACTACAACTAAATGTCCTCACACTCACCATACATCGAAAAGCCATGGAAAGGGATAACACCTAAAAAAAAATAAAAGAGAAACATATCATCCAGTGAGAGAGGTGTGCCAGTTCGATAGCAGGGGTACCATCGTTAAAAACAGCAATGAGTAGTATTATGTACAGGATTATGATTATGAAGAGTCCCATTACAGGTCAAAGAAAAATGTAAAGTAGGGAATATGTACCATTTGGAGGATACACCACAGCAAACTCTTCTGCACCAGTCTTGCCTGAAAAAAGTAAAAATGTTTTATTGATATATTGAATAAATGATGCAAAAACAAAGAAATACAACACCAGCTAAATTACACTGCTGTTAAATTCTCATTGGACATTGGTCAGAGGGTAGTGATGATTTCATTATTTTAAGAGCTTCAGTAGACTCCAAGAACCACTCTTTCACAAATTGAGTTCTGGAATATGCGTGCATATCAGGGAGGTAAAAATCTATTGATGAGAAAACCTGGCCATTCAGTACATTCAGCGCATCAGCTGACTGGATTTTATTGCTACATAATGTTGCTGAGTCTAGACCTGACCAACTGAAGCAACCCCAGATCATAACACTGTCTCCGGAGGCTTGTACGGGCACTATGCATGATGGGTGCATCGCTGCATGCGGTTCCCCTCTTACCCGGACACATCCATTACTCTGAATTATTGTCAATCTGAACTCATCAGACCTCATGACCTTTTTCCACTGTGCAACAGTCCAATCATTAAGCTCTGGAGCATATTAAAAACTTCATATGTTTTTGCAACTACACAACTTCATGATGTTTTTCCCCCGAGTTATATTTCTTCCACGAAGTTGATGGTTCATCACTATCTTTCCAAGTTTAAATAATGTGCTGGTTAGTTCTTAACACGGTCCCAGTCATAGTCATGTTTTCTAACCCTAACCCAGGCCAATAAATTCTTGAATAACTTGATGTTTTTTAGGCCAGGCAGTATGAGACATAATAATTTTTTTTCAACTGAAAGGCATGATCATTAATTAGTATATTTAGCAAAATCATATCCTAAATGTTGGGCGGCACGATGGCGTAGTGCAGATGGATGAATAACAAGATTCTAACTAGACGCAGATTAGGTTAACAGGCATTTCAAAATTGCCCGTAGTGAGTATGTGGTGTACCCTGCCACCATGTATATCCTAAATGTTGACAAACAGTTAAATTATTAAAAAATAAATCAAAGTGTGCTGATATAATCAAAAACAATAATCAAACAAACACTTTAGATTGGTAAGAGTAACTCCACATTGCAGTGCTCTGCATCACATCAGAAATTATTCTTCTTTAAGAGTAAATTTAGGGGTAGCTCAGTGGTTAAAGCATTGAACTTCTTCTTCTTTGTCTTTCAGCTGCTCCCTTTCAGGGGTCGCCACAGCGTATCATCTGCCTCCATCTAATCCTATCCTCTGCATCCTCTTCTCTCACACCAACTAACTTCATGTCCTCTCTCACTGCATCCATAAATCTCCTCTTTGGTCTTCCTCTAGACCTCCTGCCTGGCAGTTCCAACCTCATCATCCTTCTATGATGGCTTTGCACATCTCCCTTGTTCTTAAAAATTGGCACCACTGCACTTCTCCTCCATTCCTCTGGAATCCTCTCACTCTCCAAGATCTTGTTGAACAAACTAGTCAGAAACTCTACTGCCACCTCTCCTAAGCACTTCCACAGGTATGTCATCAGGACCAACAGCCTTTCCACTCTTCATCCTCTTCAACGCCCTTCTCACCTCACTTTTACTAATATTTGCTACTTCCTGTTCCACAACAGTCACCTCTTCTACTCTTTCATTTTCCTCATTCATCAGCTCTTTAAAGTACTCCTTCCATCTTCCCTGGCATCTGTCAGTACATTTCCATCTCTATCTTTAATCACTCTAACCTGCTGCACATCCTTCCCATCTCTATCTCTCTGCCTCGCCAACCTGTAGAGGTCTACCTCTTCCTCCTTACTGTCCAGCGTAGCATACAAGTCTTCATATGCTCTTTGTTTGGCCTTTGCCACCTCTACCTTCACCTTATGCTGCATCTCCCTGTACTCCTGTCTACTCTCTTCAGTCCTCTCAGAGTCCCACTTCTTCTTAGCTAACCTCTTTCCCTGTATACACTCCTGGACTTCCTCGTTCCACCACCAAGTCTCCTTGTCCACTTTTGCCTTACCTGATGATACACCAAGTACCCTTCTACCTGTCTCCCTGATCACATTGGCTGTAGTTGTCCAGTCAGCTGAAAGCACCTCCTGACCACCCATAGCCTGTCTCAACTCCTCCCTGAAAACTACACAACATTCTTCCTTTTTCAATCTTCCTTTTCCACCACTTTGTCCTCTGCGCTGCCTTTGTCCTCTTCACCTTCCTCACCACCAGGGTTATTTTACACACCACCATTCTGTGTTGTCTGGCTACACTCTCCCCTACCAACACTTTGCAGTCACTGCTCTCTTTCAGATTACAACGCCGACACAAGATGTAGTCTACCTGAGTGCTTCTGCCTCCACTCTTATATGTCACCCTATGTTCCTGCCTCTTCTGGAAGAAAGTATTTACTACTGCCATTTCCATCCTTTTTGCAAAGTCCACCACCATCTGTCCTTCTACATTCCTGTCCTGAAGACCAAACCTGCCCATCACATTTCCATCACCTCTGTTCCCTTCCCCAACATGTCCATTGAAGTCTCCACCAATCATCACTCTCTCACCTCCTGCATCACTTCATCTAATGCACTCCAGAATTTCTCCTTCTCTTCTAACTTACATCCTACCTGAGGGGCATAACCACTAACAACATTGAACATCACCCCTTCAATTTCCAGCTTCAGACTCATCACCCTATCTGATACTCTCTTCACCTCTAGAACATTCCTAACAAAGTCCTCTTTCAGAATAACTCCTACAACATTTCTTTTCCTATCCACACCATGGTAAAACAATTTGAACCCTGATCCTAAGCTTCTGGCCTTGCTACCTTTCCACCTGGCCTCCTGGACACACAGCATATCCACCTTCCTTCTCTGCATCATAACCAACTCTCTTCCCTTCTCTGTCATTGTCCCAACATTCAAAGTCCCTACTATCACTCCTAAACTCTTCCCTTTCCTCTTCTCTCTCTGCTTTTGAACACGCCTTCCTCCTCTCCTTCTTCGACTAACAGTAGCCCAATTTCCACCGGCACCCTGTAGTTCAACAGAAGCAGTGGTGGTCGTTGTTAACCCGGGCCACGACCGATCCGGTATGGTTATTATATTTGTGATTCGCATCATTGATTTGGCAAATGTTTTACGTCGGATGCCCTTCCTGACACAACCCTCCTGACGCATTTATCCAGACTTGGGACTGGCACAAGAAGACATTGGATTCAAATAGATTCATACATGCACTAAAATTGAGAGACATGCACTTATAAGGACATTACCCTGGATGTAGGATTTGGGAGGAGTGGCACTATTATAATTAAAGTGCTCTAGAACAGCAGTGTCTCGAGAAAAACACAAGAGAACCTGTTAAAAAAAAACACACAAATTGTCATGAATTACTATCATTGTGGGAACATTGTGTCCTCAAAAACCTGCCCCAAAACACACACATACACGCACACGGAGAATGACAGAGAGAGAGAGAGAGAGAGAGAGAGAGAGAGAAAGAGCAAAAGTCACTTCACTACAGAAAATGTGCTTTCTTTTACATCTATGTTAAATTGATCAGTTGCAATTTGAAGAGCACTGTACTTAAATATCACATGTCATTGTAATCATTCCAAAAATTCTAAAAATAGTAACAAAAGGAACAGAAATCATTTTACAGTTAGTGCATTTCTGGTCATTTGAGTGTTTTTTTCTAATCAAATGCTTCAATGAACAGAAAACCTCACATTATTGAAAATGCTTGCATTAAATAAAAAAAAATCTATAATGAATTATATTCCAGAGACAAGTGTGCATTTCTATTTTCGATCCTTTCTATAACTAAACTGTAGGAGTCTGAAAACAGTCTTGCTATTACAAAACATATCAAAAGACAACACGGTTTTATCTGCTCGGAAACTTCGAGGAAAAACCAATATTTATGTTCGGCCATGCTGCTGTTAATCATTTCACACCTGTGGCCTGGGACAGAAAATTTGCTCTTGCAACATTTCACTACACCTTAGCACCTTTGAGTTGGTTCTTGCACAATAAATGCTATCAGGACGTTAACTATAGCTGTCATCGTTGCTGAAAGAAGTAATTACATCGAGCTGAATGTGGGTCAGACGTACTGTATTTAAGGAACCTAAAAAGAAAATGAAGTTCAACTGTAAGTGAAACAATCCACGCAAAGTGTAATACGCGAGTCGTTATCTATGATTGAAAAGGTTCAGGGATATTTTTGGCAGTGTGCAGGCCAGCATATTCTGGGTATCACCATGACGGAAGAAATGTGAGCTTGAATAGATGATGTACTTTAAAAGTTTAGTTTATAATGCTGTGTGCGTTCCATGTTTCTGATAATGCAACATTATCTCTCTATGTAAAAAAAGGGCTTTGAAAGGAAATGTGAAAAATGGCATGACAGACTACACACAGGAATGATATAAACTGGTTTAATGAAACAATGTAAAATTATCATACACAATAAAAATATGAAGTGAAATACATTACTTGGTTGTGTTTAAAATTTGGGTTGTGTATAATGTGTAAATGTGTGTTTAGTGGGAGGCGGGATAGAAATGTCTGACAGCTTTGACCTTGTAGGGACATTTGGCTGGTCCCCAGACAGGTTTTTCTCCTCAAAAACTGCAAGTTGTATTTAAAAATAAACAAAAGGCTTCCTTTAGGTTACTGGGGTTAAGGTTAGGTATAAAAATAGAATCACAGAGTTGCTATGTGAGGAACTTCCACTGACAAATAATTATGTCGAATGGAAGGTCCTCACAATGCTGGTGAGATAAACATGTGCCACGAGTAAGAAATGTATAAAAAAAAGATGTTGGGAAAAGTCACATGGTGTGAGGTTGGCTAGGACACGCACCTGATACAGAAAGTCTTCAAACACAAAGTAATAGTCGTCATTACTTGCAGTCAGCTTTACATCCTAAGGTCAGTGGAAAAAGAAGCAGAATTGAATTGGGTATTCACTCAATAATTAGGATAATTGTTAGTCAGGATACGATAGTTGCCCAACTAATCTAATCGAAATCAAATATGACTAACCACCACTTGGAAGGAGGCTAGTATTCAAGTCACAAAAGTGGGTTAAATTCTAATAAAATGATTTCACTAATACAAACAAGGTGGGAAATATATTAAAGCAATAAGAACAAGCACATGTGACAAAGAAACTGAAAGAGATGCTTTCAACATTTAACTTCAATGCATTTTGTAAATATAAAATAATAAAACATGATTCCAATTTATTTTAATTGTGAGCTGAGAATACAAATTCTATAATATTCTTATTTTATTATATATGCATACAGTATGACACAGTACATATTGTAGTAAATGCAATCAACTTGGTCAGCCAAGACATCAAGAGCTAATTCTTTGCACTTTTGTCAGTTGAATAAAGATTTAAATAGTGAATTTTTGCTTTTTATTGCATTTTAGAAAATATGCCATCTTTTATAGAAATGGGTTTGTAGTTTCTATCATATTTCTTTTGTCCATTTCAAGACAAAAAGACCTTGGAACAACACATGACTCCAGAGATTAGGTTTGAACCTAATCACGAAAATATAAAAAGAGTATTTTAAAGAAGGACAGAAAATGTATAATTCGCCTAAAGCATCATATAAATCACACAGACACAAAATCGATCTTTTTTGAAAAAACTGCACCTTCTAAACCTTCGCAAACGTGTAAGAGTGTACCTTATATATTAGATTATCCACCAGTAGGTCATGGTGGATGACTGCAGCCTTCAGTTGCTCGTAATGCATGATGTTCTAGCAAAAAGAAAGAAAAAGGCAGGTAATTTAATCTAAACTGAATGATGGAATACCATAAAACTGCACCTGAAGATGATGGGTTTTTTTTTTTTTTTGAAAGAACTGTTAAGTCAGAAACCAAATTGGCTGACAGCATGAGTTACACTTCTCTGATAAACATTACCAACTTTTCTTTCCTTAAAAGCAATTAAAAATACGATAAACAACCAGGGGACATTATTGAATTAGTAGTTGAACATAATTTGTCAACCTTGCCATTATGTATATTTAGAATGCACAAGATGATAATAGATATTATATGATCATCATTAATTTTCTAAAGTGCCAATCATATTAATGCAGATATTAGCACACTCAAAATTCTTTTGACTTCAAGAGAATTACTGATTATCTATTATCTTGACCAAGCCAGGGGCAGGAAGTAACAAAGAACATTTACTGTTCTTCTTTGGCAGCAAATGAAGGATGATTAAGATAAAGCAGAGATGTGGAAAACTATCAGAACAATTGAGTCATATCCAGAACTATAAATTACAGCCATCAGGTGTCTGCTTTATTTCAGAATGTCATAAATGCAATTCACCTAAGAAACAAAATCCTGACTTGAAAGTAGTTAATGCTTTTACAAGTTTTCTCAAATACAGGTCTTGTCATCTGATAGGAAACAGTGTAAAAGGAAACCAGCCAGAGCATGTCAAACATGGCTAAACGTTCCTATAATTAAAGGGAAATGTGTCAGGTCACTAAACACTTGAATATAAGGATAGATAGGTCTGGATTTAGAGTGTAAAACTTAAATAAGCAATTTCCCTTTGGGATTAATAAAGTTCTTTGAATCTTGAATCTTGAATCTTGAAATATCTTAAGATACTAGAAAATGTTTTTTTTCCTGGAGCTTAAAGTTAATTAACTTTGTACATTTACAGTATGTACATTTAAAGCTAACTTGGGCATACTTTATATGTGAATCCTTAAATCATTTAATATTTATAACTGAAGTCACTGTACCCACTTTTGAAAGATCCAGACACTAATGATTCATTAAAAAAAGCAGACATGCTGTATTTTTGGTTGCATAAGTATTCGCCCCATGGGTTAATACTTGACAGAACCACTTATGCCTACAATTACAACAGTGAGATGTACGGGATATATGTCTCTATCAGGCTTGGAAAAAGAAAAAAAAGACCCTGATCTTTTAAAAATCATCCACAAAACATGTTGCTTCCACCACCATGCTTTATTGTGCGGGTGGTGTTCTTCTGATCATAAGCAGTGACGAGTTTCCACCAGAGATAAAATATCATATCAAATCTGATGGCCATTATCAGTACTGGACAATTATTGGACAATACAAGCAAAAATCTGAGAAAGCAGAGAAAGGACTGAATATCAGACTATGTAACCAATGGCATTTTTTTTTTATCTAAAAACTGTAATTAAATTTGGATGACAGAATTTATTTTTGGGACAGGAGATATTTTTTCTAAATCATTATTCTCCTTTGTTATGACTTATTTTATGTTTATTCGACAGACTTTATTATTTATTACTTTCACAAGGTTGCACAAGTCAGTGCACCCTTAGTGCCGGTCCAAAGCACAGATAAATGGGACTGGGTCAGGAAGGGCATCAGGCATAAAATAAGTTCCAAATCAAATATGTAGACCCGGTGATCCACTGTGCTGACCCTGAAAGGGAGCAGCCAAAAGAGGGGATTTATATGTCATTACACTTGATAATGAGTGTTAGTGATTTATGTGTGAAATAGTTTAACCATGAAGTTCTTCAGTGGACAGAAAAAAAACAAGTTCTTTAATCTCATCTCTACAAAGCATAGTGCTTTGTACTAAACCTGGGAAAATTTCTCAGATCTGAGAACATTTCCCATATTTTTGCTGAATCCCAAATTTTTATTTATTACAGTCTTGAACACTATTACTGCCACAGAACAAATCAAATGATAAGGAATAGGAATTAAATGAAACATAAATCTTTGAGGGATTAACTGGTCCTTCTCAGATAGAGTCCTAATGGGACTCTAAATTAGTGCTTTATGAAAAGCTGGCACACTTGTGAAGCCCAGTGAACCTACAGATAAAAAATTATAGACAGCAATTTTATTAAAATTTAAACATGAATAAAAAGTTACTGTATATGGATTTTGCTCTTATCTAGAATCCAGACAGTTATAATAAAACAAAGTCATTTATAAACTTTCTCTTCACTTAAAAAACATTTCTTGATTGCCTTACAACTGTTCCCTAGACAGATTTATTTTTGTAGCCTTTAAAATGAGGATATTTAAACAACAATAATACAAAATAGAAGAGATAGGGGAAAATCTATTGCATTATGAATTGTGATTCTGTTGTGTTGAATCTTTTCACGTATTGCCACATTGATTGAATAGATTTTTTACATTTTATAATAGAGATGCACCAGTTGAACAGCCAATGAACAGATCTGGCAGTTT
Organism: Channallabes apus; assembly: GCA_030522415.1. Lineage (NCBI taxonomy): Eukaryota > Metazoa > Chordata > Actinopteri > Siluriformes > Clariidae > Channallabes > Channallabes apus. Next base: position 27,781,186 of record CM060108.1, on the reverse strand, counting down.
ACCAGTTTGATCAGCCGTGATCGATCATGCGTGATATACCCGATTCTGTGCGGAGTAAATGAGCTACAGAGTGTTCCAACAGAAACGCTTTTTTATGGCGTTACATTATCAAAAGTTGTGTGCTTTAAAAAGCCTCCGATTAGTCTCGAAACCCAGTCATTACACACTCTTCCACCATAATTAGTCTTGAGGCATTTCAGGCGGTAAAACATCACAGTTTCTTTAGAATTGCAGGTGGCACACTATAAGCTATTCCGACACTAGCATCCTATGTGGTAGAATTATTTGCTAGGTTTGTTCTTTCTTTTGTTTCTTTTTTAACGCCATGCCAACTTCTATGGCTATATTCATGGCGAGAAGCATTTTTGTTATTTAAAAATTAGATAAGATGTTTAAGATTAATTTTTTCTAAGAATTTTAAAACCAAATTTGGATTTTCTTGTTCAAAAAATTTTTTTAAAGCACCAACAGAATAAAACAAGTTCCTTAAAGGAATAAAAGAGTTGCAGTCAAATAAAATACGTTTGATGGACAACTGGGTTCTGCATGGATTTTCTCTTGCCAGTAAAAATGAGTGTGGTGCTTTTGTGTGTCCTATCCTGCACCTTGTATAGGTCACTTGATCCCAGCGATTTTTAAAAGGAAAAGTGTGTCTTGATCTGACATCAGAGTTTATTTTATATAGTTTATTATTTGGGCATTGGTCCCATTCTGATTGCCATTTATTGTTGATGTATTCCTTTAAAACTGGCTTCAAATCTGAGAAGGGAATAAAACATTTTGCTGTTTTTTTAGACAATGCTTCCTTGGCAGCTCTGTCCGCCTTCTCGTTACCAGGGATACCGGAGTGTCCGGGTATCCAACAGAAAACTATGTTAAAATTATTGGCTTCTAAGTATGATACCTTTGTTAGTATTTCCACTATTGTTGGATGGTCTGTTTTTACATTTTCTAATGCTTGGAAACATGATTTTGAGTCCGATATTATTAGGTAATCCTTTCGTGATGTGGTTTCAATGAATTTCAAAGCCATGAGCAGTGCATTTGCTTCAGCAGTAAAAATTGAGCTTTGATCTGGGATGCGTACATCCTGCTGCAGTAGGTTTGTTGCAAAGGCTGCTGCCACTTTATTTCCTGATTTCGATCCATCCGTGTATATTGTGGTATGCTGTGGTAATTTTCCTCTTATGTCCAGAAATTGTTGATGATATTCGTTCGGATGGGTTTTAGACTTCAGTTTTTTTCCTAGATCCAGGTAGATGTTAGGCTTTTTGAGGTACCATGGGGCAACTCTGCAAAAAAGTGTCTGTTCTAGGATGTTCAAGTCAACTTTCAGGTTCTCTAGATGTGTTTTAATATGTAAACCAAGTGGGCGGATATAGTTTGGTTTCTTTTGATAGATTGTTGAATGTTGATTTGTGAAGACTGCTGGATATGCTGGATTTTCCTTATTTGTTCTCAGCTTGATTGTATATTGTAGTGCCAATTTTAGTCGTCTGTTTTCCAAGGAGGGTTCATTAGTTTCGACATATAGACTTTGGATTGGTGATGTTCTGTAGTCTCCTAATGCCAGTCGTATGCCTTGGTGGTGTACAGTGTCCTGGCTGAACCATAAATTATACTTCCATAATCCAGTTTTGATCAAATTAGAGTTTGATATATATTTATCAAAGATGAACTGTCTGCTCCCCATTTGGTTTTGGATAAGATCTTTAAAATATTCATGGCTTTGAAACATTTCTTTTTAAGAAGTTTAATGTGTGGAATAAAAGATAATTTGCTGTCAAGGGTGACGCCAAGAAATTTATTTTTTCTCTTTAACGACTTTAATGGGGGTTCCATCCATAACCAACTCTGGTTGATTATGTAGTGATCGAAGCTGGTAGAAATGCATGCAGACCGTTTGTTTTCGAGAACTTGAATCCATTCTGCATTGACCAAGTTTGTATTTTATTTATCTTCTGTTGGAATTTCCGCTCAATAGTTATCATGTTCTTACTTCTGTAGCAAATGCAGAGGTCATCTACATATAGACTACAAAGTACAGATAAAATGCTTCCTTGAGGTACTCCAAGTTCTTGTTTGTGCAGCTTTGATAATGTGTTTGCTACTTTGACTCTAAAAACTCTACCAGATAAGAAACTTTGAATAAAAATCGGTAGACGTCCTCTAAAATTCATTTGATACAAATCATTTAAAATTCCTTGTATCCATGTTGTGTCATAGGCCTTCTCTAGATCAAAAAATACTGCCACCGCATGTTCTTTTCTAATGAAGGCATCACGAATATAGCTTCACATCACAAAAGACACACCAGGTGGTCTGTAGCACTTCGTCCTTTCCTGAATCCACATTGGGCAGTATTTATGTGAAGTTCGGATTCCTGTACCCAGACCAGGCAGTCATTGACCATCCGCTCCATTGTTTTGCACAGACAACTGGTTAAAGCAATCGGGCAATAATTAGAAGGATCTTTATGGTCTTTCCCTGGCTTTGGGATAGGAATTATTTCTGCTTCATGCCAAGCGGATGGAATATTTCCTGATATCCAGATAGAGTTAAAAATGTTGAGAAGTTTTTTAAGAAAAAGTTGGGGTAAATTCTTTAAAAATTGATGTCGGCTGTATCGTGGGATTTTTTGATGGCTCGTTGTACTTCTTCCATTGAAAAAAGTTGGTTGTAATGTTCTATATTACTGGAGTTTAAATTAATTTGTTCCTTTGATTTGTTTATCATGAAGGGCTCTAAAAGCAGGAATGCAGTTTTCAATTGATGAGTTCTTTTCGAAGGTTTTAGATAATATGTTCACAATTTCTTCTTTCGATGTCAAGACTAAATCGTTCTGTTTGATGTGTTGTATTTGTGGGCCATTGTTTTCTCCTTTCATTTTCCGCATCAGTTTCCATATTTTACTTGATGGAGTATTTGTTGACATGTTGGAAACAAATCTTCTCCAGCTTTCTTTTTTGACTTCATTTATGGTTCTTCTTGCTTGTGCTCTCTTCATTTTAAGTTTGATAAGATTTGTTATAGTTGGGTACCTGAAGAAAAGTCTTTCAGCTTTTTTCCTTTCTTTTATAGCCTCCTTACACCTCTCATTAAACCATGGGATTCGTTTAGATGTTTTATTTAAAGATGTTCTAAGATGACTGTAGTTTTCGCTACATCTATGAGAGTTTCTGTAAATTTCTGCATAGCGTCTGGGCTATGTTCTGAGAGTTCAGCAAATTTTTCATATCAGAGAGATTGAAAATGGTACCAGTTTGCCTTTTTTATTTGCCATCTTTGTACTTTTACTTCTTCTTCTCTTCCTTTGATAGTAACTATAATTGGGAAATTGTCATTTCCACATAGATCTTGATGTACTTTCCATGATAAATCTAAAAAAAGTTCAGGCTGACAAATTGTTAAGTCGATTGCAGAGTATGTTCCATGTCCTGGGTGTAGATATGTATTTGAATTGAATTATATGTATTTGTAGATATGTAGATATGTATTTGAATAATTTCAAACACATAGGGTATAGTTTTCAATAAAATCTTCAATCTTCTTTCCTTTTGCATTGCAGTGATTACTACCCCAAAGGTAGCTATGATAATTTAAATCACCCATTAAGATAAAGGGAGAAGGGAGTTGAGCAACTAGTTGGTCTAGGGCCATGTGAGATAGATTTAAATCTGGTGAGATGTAAAGAGAACAGATTGTGATGGTTTTCTGTAGTGTCAGTCGTACTGCTGTTACCTGTAAATTGCTGTTAAGACTGATATGACTGTGAAGCATATCATCTGTAATTAAAATTGTTGTTCCACCAGAAGCTCGCTTGTTATTGGGACCAAAAGTATTAAAAGCAATAAAATTTTTAAAAGTGAAAGCCTTATCTGATGGTACGTGTCTCTTGAAGGCATACAGCAATCGGGTTGATGGTTGCAGTTAGACGTTGCAACTTCGTTAAATTAGCCTGAACACCACGACAGTTCCACTGAATTATAACGTTTTCCATCATCTATTAGGAAGAACAGGGACAGTTGTCTGCTTTTAGGGGAAGGGCTTCTGCTGGGATGATCACGGTCTTTCATGTCTGCATCTTTAATTTTAAGTATCACTCTTTGATTGTGTATTACTTCATTTCCTGTTACTTTTAATTGCTTTTTTTCGTTCTCGGTTGTTGAACTCTGGTCAGTATGAAGGTCGTCAGTAGGAGATTCACTCTGGACTCCTGGATTCTTTGTCCTTGGGAGGGGATTATTGTGGTTGATTGTTTGGGGTTTATCTTTATGCATCCAGGTGATATCTGTCTGGCAATCAATTGTCTTTACAGTTTTTTTGACCACACAAGCAAACGTTTCGTTTAAACGAAAACAGGAGCAGCAGCCACTATCTTCCTTGCTTCAGAGTAACTGATCCTCTTTAAACATCTGCCCTTCTGTATTTCTTTTTCTTTGATCCACATGGGACATTGTTTTGATGCAGCTGAGTGATCGCCTGAGCAATTACAACATTTGGTTGGTCTTTCACAGCTCTCTTTCTCATGGCCTCCTTCACCACAATTACAACAGATGTGTTTATTTTTGCATCCATTCAATCCATGACCATATTTTTGGCAGTTGAAACACCTAAGGGGATTGGGTATAAAGAGATCTACTGGAACACTTAGATACCCAATCAGGATTCTTCCTGGTATTTTTGGTTTATTGAATGTGATGATGTATGTATTTGTTTTAATTACTCGTTCTTCTCTTTTGATTATTATTCTTTTTACATTTATTACTCCTTGGGTCTTAAGTTCATTTTTTATTTCTTCTTCATCGACATCATCCAGTTCTCTGGTACGCATTACCCCTTTACTGTGGTTCAGCGTTGGGTGTGGTGATGTCTTAATATGTATCCCAGCGAACATGTTGGCATGTAATACATTTTCAGCATTGGCCTTTTTGTTACATTCCAAAAGAATTTGTCCAGTTCGTAATTTTTTTTTACTTCTTTTACCGTTCCTGCTATTCCTGTAATACCTTTTTGTATAGCAAAAGGGGAAAGTTTGGTAATTGGGAGATCAGGAGAAGAGGCTTCAAAATAAATTTTGCTCAGTCATCATTACTTATCGTAGAAACGCATGCCTTTCCAGACGTGTTGTCCATATCCAGATCCAAAAAAATGTTTTTTGAGTTGTGTTTTGTAGCCATATTTTAAGTTTTTCTTTTCATCATCTCTACTCCTCACTCACCTTGGAGCCCAAAAAATAGGGATAGAGTAATCCCTAAAGGATTGAGTAAAGAGAAGGTATAATATTTGTTTAAATTCCTTTTTTAATATTCAAGGTCTTAAATTGTTACAAAGTGTTACAGGATTTTTTTTTATCAAACGTATAAAATTGTGATATTGCAATATTAATCAAATCGGTGCCTAAATATTGTGATAAAATTTTTTTGAGTCACTGGTGAATCCCATCCCTACAATATAGTGTGCAAAAGCTTTGGAATGGTAGTGTGTGTACTTTCACTACCTAGATCACCTTATTATAGGCACTCTCAGTAATTTGTTTCCTATTACATTTACTTAGATTATTAACCATATGTTTACTCGGACAGAGAAACAAGTAGAAACTAGTAGCAAATGTATGTGTTACCTCTGGATCATTAGTGGCATTGAGAATTAGGGCCCATAACTGAGCCCTGAGCCCATTGGGACATCCCTGTCTGCTATACTGCTGAGCAGCTGCACTGTCCTGCTCACTCAACACTAACACACACACACACACACACACACACACACACACACACACACACACACACACACACACACATTGTACACACTTTCAAAAGGTACAAGACAGCTATAAGGTTAATCTATACACTTCACTTTCATTGACTATGAACAACAGGATGAACCACCATTAAATGTGAAGAGAGAGAGAGAGAGAGAGAGAGAGAGAGAGAGAGATATGAGTGTGATGGACTAAACATGTGTATGTCTAAAGAGAACTGTAAAAAAGCTCTTTTTTCCAAATACCAGGTGTATCATGTACAGTTAAAACTGGGATAACAGACAATACTCTCTGCAAATTATTGACATCCAACAACTATTAAACAGAAAGAATTACATACAATTATTTATGTAATCATTGGCCTTTGTTATTTTTTTTTTACCTTTCTTTCCAATACGAAGGTGTTCACTTTCAAACAAATCTGTGTAAGGATGATTAAAAGAGAGAAGAGTAAGCAATGAAAGACTGTAGTCACTTTCATCTAGTTACTTCATATGCAATGTTGTCAATTCTCAGGTAAATCTGTTCAATCATCAACAATACAAAAATTATATGTGGGTTTCAATGAAAAAGAAGAGAAGATATTATGTAAAATTTGTTTGTTTTTTTATACCAGTATGATTTTTGTATTCTATTATAAATTCACCTCCCTCAGATTTGTCACAATTAATAAATCAGCCTACAGTTGTGTTTGTGGCCATGTAAATATTTAATTTAGTATAAAAAATGTGTTGGTTGATTTTTATTTAAAATATTACAATGGGTAAAACTTATTGCACAGAATAGCAGACCACAGTTATGAGAGTAAAAGTGTTCCTTTATTTGTCTATATAACTATATACAGGTCTTTTTTTGGCTTCAGCATTCTCCAAAAATCCATTAAATACATTTAGTTCATTCAGAGCAGCTGCTGTTTTGTGCTATTTTGTTCGTTTTTTTATATGTTTTACAGTATGGATCATGTTTTGTTGTGTTATTGTGCTTTTCCAAAACTTTGCACATTAAAAAAGAAGATACATTGCAGATTTTTTTCAAATGCAGTTTTATTATGTACAATTGTATGTACAGTACATACTGGAATTAATTTGAAAATTGTGTTTTTAAGTGAAACCCAACATATGGTCTTTTCCAGTCACCCAAGTTTTTACCCTGTGTCCTGTACTGGTTATTTCATATAATTTATTTGGTATGCTGTTATATAACAATCAGGGAGCGTACAAAATTAATGACTAGAAATCACTAGAATTGTATTTTTTTGTTGCTTGCTTTACGGACTCTATTGATTTACTTAATAATTTAGCAAATGACTAGATCTGAGTTCATTAAGTTTGTGAACCAGACTAAAATGGACACACTAACACAGGCTGCATTTACATCAAGCAAACATGTTGTGCTTTTGGTTTCGTGCATTCTTGCTTTAAGACGGCACTATATGAAACAAAGAATTGGATGGATTTGAGTGAGAGGAAGTGAGAGAACATGCCATTCACAGATGGATGGAGTACCTGGGGGGATGTGCGCGTGATCGTCTATTCCAAGTTGGCCCTGATTCAGGCCGAGTTCTGGATAAGCTTCTCTCTAAAAACAGATGCAGGACATGAGTCTGCTGTTCTATACTTGCACTCCATCAATGCTAGCAAGTACAGTTCAAGATTTACTCTGATCACTTTGTGTAAAATATTAAAGTTAGAATTTAAAAAAATGAAATACTGTATATGTGATTAAAAACATCACCATTTGTGGGACATCACGGACGTTGAGGGAGATCTGAATAAGTCCCCAGTGGCTCCTGGCTGTGAGTCCCTCACTACATTCATGGTTGGGGTTCTTCAGACTAATCAACACCTTCGGTAGTAGCAGAAATGGCCTTATAATATATCATGCAATATGTTTCACAAGATGCTCCACATTAGCATGTGCTGTGATGTTTACGGTCGCATTCTTTAGAGAGTTTCCTCATTCCCAAATGCAGAACATATACTCTGACTATATAAACAGTGTGTATGTACATCTATTACAGATAATCATAAGAAAACTAGGTGTGCTCAAAGAAAACATCCCGTCATCAAGAAGCACGTATTTGTGCCTGTCAATCGCAGACAGCATCTCTCAAACCATTTCGGAGTTATTTATAGAAACGTTTCCCCCTGAAATCCAATCAGCTATTTCAATCCCAGTTACCTGAATCTCTTTAACAGTAGCGGATGTTCTCAGTCAAAAGAAACTCACCTCAAGGAAATCTTTGGGTGCATACACAGGTCTGAACTTGCTTAAATCTACAAATAAGAACTGTAATAATTAGACAGAAATAGCTTTCGCATTCTTGGAGCAGGTTTGTATAGGAACAGGATGTTTAAGTAATAAATTTTGCATGTTACATTACATTTAATACAATACGGATTAAATAACTGATATGCTATCTGCATGTTCTACATTCTATAGTCAAGACAAGATGAAAGAGAGAGAGAGAGAGAGAGACGTTTTGGGAGGTGAGCTCTGCTTATCGGGACTCATTCCAACAGTCTGGACATGCTCCGGTTTCACAAGCTAAGCTGTTTATGCCAGCGTCCAGTGGACAGCTGCAAATGTTATCGTATACGCTGTGGAGCGATAACACTGTTATGGAACTGTTATATTCCACAAGAGAACTGTAAACATGCTAAAGGTGAAAAATAAACACAAAGGGTTACAGTCATACAAACACGGGGAGGTAGCAAAGCTAATGTGTGAAAGGATTGTTAAGGCGTCGGCCATGGCGTTACTACTGCACGCTTAGCACAGTGCCAGAGCAAAAAAACACACAATGGCTCTGGCGTAGAAATGTACAGTACGTACAGTATAAAATAAAAGAATCATAGTTGTGAGAGACATAAATCATCCCTGGTTCTAAACATGAAATCAAAAAAGGGTTTTCCCTTCTGTGCGTTTCAATCATTCATGTCCTTGATATTTACTCACTGCATATATTCGAACTTGTGTTATTGCAGTAGCACTGTATTCTGCATTGTGGATTGACGGTCACAGCGACAAAACAATTGATGAATTTTGTTTCTTAATATTTAAAAGAAAACATAATATAGCGTATAAAAGGCTTGAACCAAATCATGTTTGTCTTGAACATTTAATATAATAAGAAAATTAACTGGCTATAATTAACAAAGCCTGCAAATACGAGTAGTATAATGTGTAATTTCGCTATCGAGACAGCAAATCAAATCCTAATAAATGGCAAACATTCCTGATGCACAGAATATTTTACTTCTGATCAATTCGTTATTAAATGATGTCAGTATGTGAGTGATGTTATCAAGTAAAACTGCATAGACGTTTTAGATGAGTAATGAAAGCTACTTTATACCTGAAAACGCATTACATAATTTTATCATCAAAAACATTTACTCTTTTATTTATTAAATTTTTTAGACTTTGAGTATATTTTTAGCACATTGACACATTTTATCTATACATTCTGGTAATACTTTCATCACAGTGCACCTGTAGTCCATTTGTAAACACAGACAGCGTGGATTTAAGGAAAAAAGCACTAGAGTAGAAACAGTAGAGATGGAAAATTGCGATATTTCAAAATCTCAGAATAAAACACCTGCCATAGGTATTGTGATAATATATTATCAGGTATTCCCTGGGGATTCCCTTCCCTCACAAACAATACTGTGACTCTCTGTAGACAAGAAGAAGAAATTCAGGCACGGGATTTTCTTTACAAGAGAAGAGAGAATACGTGCGGGTGTCTGCAGCCTTTGTCCCTCATGCTTTTTTATTTATTTTTTTTTAATTCAGGCATTACCTTTCTAAAGTTTCCGAACTCTTTTACAACCGAAACCTGGAAAATTCACTTTACTCTCCTCAAATCACCAACAAATTGAAGAGAAATCTCAGTGTCACAATGCACAATAGCAGAATACACTACAGAACTTTGAACTTTGCTATGTGCCTTTTATAGAGCTTTTATAGACTTTATAGAACCCTGTAGCAGCACACAAGAAACAGACGAGGCATTTAAGTCATTCATGGGAAGTTGCTCAAAGTTGACCGTGTGTTTGGTGTCTATATGTTTTATCATATACTGTACATTTGGTGTCACTTCTGAATACCATAACAAGAAAAAATAAATAAATACATTATTTATACAAAAAAAAAAAAAAAAACCTTGAGCAATATAAAGAAGTCACGTCTTTAAAATTTAAGAAGATTGTGCTGCATTAATTAAAATGAGATGCATGTGTTCATACCTGGTTCATCTGTGCCCATCTCATTCCATTTGTTTGTTAACTGTCTCTGTTCTGCGACAGGTCGCTGTGGGAAAAATGTTATCAAGAAAAAATATATTATGGACATTTGATATAAGGAGTTAAAACTGATGCTCTTCACCGTATAAGGAAATCAAATGTTTCCATTAAGCATTTTCCCAGCTTGTTCTTATTTTTTCACAGGCAAAAGGGTTAATTTAGGCAATGAAATAGCATGGATACATACTGTATAATCACATGTTTTATGGTTGTTTCTGGTTTCTATAACCAAAAACAATAATATGTCATACATAATAATATACTGTATGGTAAATGCGACATTTTGCTACATCATTCCCATATTCCGGAAGTAGTACATTTTGGTTCTTTGGTTCTATCTGACATATCTGAAAACATATAAGCAGATGTTTTTAAATTGGTGTGCTACTGGCATGGATCTGTTCTGCTTAAGTTTTAAGGGTTAAATATGGTTCTATGGAAAGTTAATGGTTCTGTTTTTTTAAACAGCTTTAGTTCAATAGGACATAAACCAGCGTCCTAGCATTCAATTCGCACACAGTGTATTTTCTTGAGTACCTTTCGAGCCAGTGGAACTCCCAACTCAGTACACATGCTGTTCAAACTCTTCAGGATCCTCTTCTCCCAGCATGCCTGTGAAAAACACAGCCATACACACACAGTGGGGGGGCAGATGTGTGGTGAGCACAGAAGGGTTTGAACTAGTGTGAATATGGAGACTGACGAAGAAGAATTGGACCTGGGCATTGCGCATGTATTCCAGCGGCTCTTTCATGTGCTCAGGGGTAGCTGCAGGGTGAGCGGGTGGAGGCAAACTGTAAAGTAAAAAGCAAAGCGTTATATGTACTGTAGCTACCCAGCCAAAACATGGAACTGGTGCTAAAAAGTGCGGTGAACTTAGGTGAAAAGGTGAATTTTCAGGTAGGATCATGTAACACCATTTTTCATAATAATTAATGCTTCTTATCTCATGATCCTTGCCTCGATTTTTGTAAATATCCATACAAATGCATATTATTTTAAATATGAAGAAACAAATTGCTACATACAGTTTCATGCCTTTTTATGTAGCGTCCATAACGTTTTTCGAATTTAAGTTCTTCATACATACAATTTATAAAATAAAAATTATGCAAAATACAATTTAAGCAACAATTTTTAAGATCAGAGGTTTACACCAATTCCCCATCAATACTCATAAAGAATATAAATAATTTACATTTTAAATTACTATTGTTTGAAGAGAGACAGTGTAATGCTGAAAAATGGCAATTTTGGGGGCAAACAAAATCATCAAGTCATCTCTCCAAAACGGCTGAAAGTGTTTGGTGAAGCAAGATTGGTCACTTCCATTTTGCATAAACTTCCGAACTTTTTTTTTGCATTATATGTATAATATAAAAATAATAATAAAATCAGCACCAATACTGTGTTTTGGCCGAGTGTATATGGATTATGCATGTATCATATATACTAATTAATATGAAAAACTGTTGAATATTTTGTACATGGGCTGCTTTTTATGGAGAGAATATGCATAAAGTGGATTTAACACACACCACTATTATTGAGGATTTTTCTGATGAAACCAAAAATGAACAATAAAACCAAGGTAAACCATGCCACATCTCCACAGTTACAGTGGCTTGCAAAAGTATTCGGCCCCCTTGAACTTTTCCACATTTTGTCACATTACAGCCACAATCATGACATTGGTGGCTCAGTGGTAGGTGTTTCGTCTGCCATGCAGAAGGCCCGGGTTCGATTCCCAGCCGGTGCCCAAACCCCAGCCACTGGATGCAGTGCCGATCCCAAGCCCGGATACAATGGGAGGGTTGCGTCAGGAAGGGCATCCGGCGTAAAACCTGTGCCAAGTTGTTGTGCGGACTGGATATTCCGCTGTGGCGACCCCTTGCCGGGAGCAGCCGAAAGACCAACAACAACAACAGCCACAATCATGAATGAATTTTATTGGAATTCTACGTGAAAGACCAATACAAAGTGGTGTACATGTGAGACGTGAAACGAAAATCATACATGATTCCAAACATTTTTTACAAATAAATAACTGCAAAGTGAAAAATTTCCTGTCTGTTTGTCTACATGTCTGTCTGTATATATGTCTGTCCAGCCAGATGTTGTCGCAGCATCAAGGAAAATCTAAAATAAGTTCAGTCAAACTCCACAGTGCAAATTCATTTGTCTTTTGGACAGTCCTGGCACTTGTGCTATTCAACTCTATTCAGTAATTAAATCCAGGTACAGTAATTCCTAACTTGAGGAGAAACTTGATGTGTGCAGTATAATGAGGTTCCTTCATAGGACCACGCTTACACAGATAGAACCCATCCATTTTCTCCTGTTAGCTACACTTGAAACCTGTAAGCCTGGTTGTTTATTTCCATATGAGTAGTCGGAAAACAGGATAAGTAAATCAGTGATTTGGGCAACTTTTGTGTGGTCACCCTATTAGATTTATGTAGCCTAATTTACTACCACCTGTCAGGAAATAAACAAAGCGGCTGCCAAGATTCCCTGCTCGTCATGCTTCACTGGAGTGAATAGTGAAGCCGCACATTGCAAAGCCACAGAAAAATAAGCACACCCGTCAACTGGGAAAAGATATCCTAGAGAACAAGTATACTGTAGTTAACAAAAGAACACACACACACACACACGCACACTCCCTTTCTGACTGCACCCAGATACACACATACTTATACCTAAATATAGATCAAGTACAAAAAGGGTTTTAAAACCAAGGTTTTCAAAATATATCTATATATGTTAAAAAAAAAAAAAAAAAAGAAAGGTTGTGTGTATACATTGGTCAGAACTCGTTCTTTGAATAATATCTTTACATTTCCTACATCCCGGGACCCGAAACCAGTCTCAGAAAATAGTCTGTCTGTATGTCTGTCCAGACAGATTTTGTCACAGCATCACACAAAAATGGAGTTTAATGGCACTATGCGCAGTACTTTGCTATTTGTCTGAAGTTAAACCTGCGCCATAAAATAGATCAAAATGTTCAGTAGAAGTGAAATTAAGAGCAGTTATGTGCCAGATTAGAAACCGCAAGTTATGACAGCGTACTGTAAATCCTTCAAACTGTGGGTGTGTCTTAAATCAACGCTGAACAGAATTTTATGAAACATTTGCAGTACTTGGGTATCTGCCGGAAATTTAACCTGCATCATAAGTGAAATCAAAATGTTGAGTAAAAGCGATGTTATGAACAGTTATGTGCTGGATATAATAATCTTCATTAAAATAAGTTATTAATAAGCTCCTTGCTCAATGTAAACAACCACCTTAGATATTAATTAGAAAAACAGAACTGAATATTTGTACTGGAATTACTTAATATCTTCACCACTGAAATAGAACTGAAGTAGTATAAGTGAATTTTAACACACTGGAGTTGTTTTAAGACAAAACTTAAACAATCTTCTTTTTCAATTTCTCATCTGTGAATCACTCCCCAATTACTGAACAGGGAGTGTATTTGGCTGATGATGAAAGAAGTACAACTTAAATAAGCTGTAAGATACTCAACCTTACAAACTTTTATTTCTTATTAATAAGTTAGGCAGAGAGTTCTACTGTACAGAAACAATGGCAGAAATGTATATGGCTTCAACCTGAAATAATAAGATCACTGATTATATTTTTTATATTAACGTTAACCTTTTAACTATTTCTACAAACTCTTTTCAGTACTTGCGCTAATTCTAGATATTATAGAGATTTACACTTTATTAACTGGAAACATCTTTTTAATAACTGTATTATAATTCCAATCCTATGATGGACTGATGTCCCATTCATGTTGCACAGATTCTCATTTGTACCTATGAAAGACCACATAGTGTGATGCCCAATACTCTGGCCTTATAGTGTATTAGAATTAATACATTAATATAAAGCTCATTTGCCAAAACAATTAATCACATAGAAATTGGCATCACAATATTAACCTATGCACTTACCTAATTACAAAAAGTTTGTTGTTTGTTGGAGTTTGAAGTATACTGAAAATACTTAATTTCATACTAGTCATCCATCATTGCATTGTCCATTTCAAACTGGGGGTGTGTGTATGGTTTTGGTGACCAAGAATGACTAATTTGGTGCTTTTAAATATTGATATAATAAATTAAGATGAAGCACTTGCCAAAATCCTTCCAAATGAGAATTAGAGACTAAAGAATCACAGATGCTATCATGATTGTCTCGGTGCCAATGTTGTAAATGAGGGATTTCAGAAATGAATAAACGCATAAGATAAAACATATCATGCAACTACTTCTAGTTGCATGATATGGATGGATGGAGGGATGGATGGATGGACAGACGAAACTTTAAAGAATAGTTTAAAGGGCAATTTACAAGAAAACTGAATACCATCACAATAGTTCATTTACTCTTTCAATTAAGACACTCTAATAAATCTTCAACTATATTCTACCAAATCATATCGTATCACAAGATACAAAAAAACACATTACCTAAAATGTAACAGCCGAACAAACCTGAAAATAAGCAGAGACACCTGGAGTATAAACCACCATGAAGCTTCTTCACATGTTCAGGAAACATGACACGGTTACTTTCGCTCTATCCAATCACTTTCAGTGACTGAACAGCAGCAGCTCACTAAGGATTTTCATTTCTCCTGTAAGCTCCACTAGCACACAGGATTTGGCAGGAAATATCATCTTAAACGCAAATGACTCACTGTCTCTTTTGCAGGATATCACCTCTTCATTAATATATCTCAGGTCCTGTGATTCAGAGCAACCCTCAAACGACTTACATGCATAATACTGCAAAATGTACAGAAGTGTGCTTTTCTTACTCACCACATAGTGTCAATCTGCTCATTGACACACTGATGATTCAACCTCATACCATCAGACTGGGTATTCAATATTTTAATCTGGTTTGTATCGGGTTGTGTGTCACAGGACCAACTGCCTAGAGCATGTGTTGTAATGGTTAGTGAGAAATCACTCTATAATGGGGTAAGAAATGTTACTCAATGTGCCTCCAGGTTTTCATCGACAGCAATGAAACATTTAGATTCTTCTAGACGATTTTGAGTTTAAAATAAACAGCATACGGAACTGGCAAGAACTGTGTGCTTGAAACTTTGTGGCAGCAGTTTGAGAAACACCGATCAGTCATAACGGCAGGTCAACTGAATAACACTGATTATCAATTATATACCAGGATCATGGTCACCGAAGGAACAAAGGCTAGCCAACCCGGTGCAATCCCAAAGAAAATCCAATGTGCTGAGTAAACTCAACGGTAGCCACGATAGAAAGGTATTAAAGCACTTAGTGCACCACAGCGCACTACACTTGAGGCCGGCAACCCACAGCACCAAAAGGATCCGCCACTAATAGCCCGGTCTCAGACACTATGGCACACTCCCAGAGACCCTGCGAACCCACATACCGAAAGGCGAGAGCCACCCAAGCAGCACAAGGGGAACCCAAAACCTAGGTGGTTTTAATGTTATGTATAACCTTGCGTATATGGGTGTGATGATCAGGTGTCCATAAACTTTTGGTCAGATAGTGTAAATGATTCCATTCTTATGAAAAACAGCATTGGCATTAAAAGCTCAAAGGATAAACCTCTAATGATTACGATCATGTATATTCTGTTAGTTAGAAGACAACAGGAATCTACAATATAATGTAATTAAATGAAATCAAACTACATTTAGCTTAATAATAATAATATTTTTGTCTTTAGGTATTTTAAAAATAAGTGAAAAAAAAACCTTAAATGTGTTTCCTAGTTGTTGTTTTTTTAAGTCTTTGGTCTGATGAAATCACTTGTTCTCTATGGTCACTATTAAACACTCACAGACAGTGCAGAAGTTTAAACAGCCATAAATTAGCTACACAAAGAGAACACAAACGTTTTTACACTGTGTGGGTATACTGTAATCCAACCTTTCCAAGAACTGTCCTCTCTTCTAAAAGTCATGAACACTACACACTACTGGCTAGATGGTTCTGGCTGCTAATAACAGTGGGAAATAAACCATTGCATTTTATATATAATGGGTTCTTAGCTCCAGTTCCAGAAGGCCACTACCCTGCACAATTTTTTGTTTCTTTTTATTACTCCTGATTCTGCTCATGGAAAGATAATAAGGTTATTCGCTGAAGCAGACAGAGAAAAAAAGATGCAGGAGTAGAGCTAGAAACACCTGTGAAGTCAAGTGCAAAAATTTGTACCCCCCTAACAGAGCAGTGTTGATGTGCATGTTTAATGTGCAAAAATGTCTGCTGTGAGTTGTTGATTTTCCAGCCCAGAGGTAGGCAATTAAATTTAGCAAAGGTTCAGTTATCAGTTAATATGAATGCATGTCACCTTTCAACTTTTAACCAAAAGCGAATAGATTGTCACTATAAATATCAATTCATTGGTTATGGTTTGTTTTAAAACTTCCACCTCTTACCAAAGAGAACATCTGACTAGACAACATCATTCCTTTTTTTTAATGAAGCAGAGAATCGATGCATATGTTACTATCCATCTCTTTTTTTAAAACAAGCATTGATTTCGATTCACTAATGAAAGACGTGAAAAAAGGGAAAAAATTTAAATTCTCTGTAAAGTCTCTGCAGCACAGTGATGTAGTGGTTCAAGCCCTGCCGTCGGGTCTCTGTGTGTAGAGTTTGCATGTTCTTTCCTGGTTAAGCTAATTAGGGTTACCAAATTGTCCATAATGTGCAGGTGTGTGTGTGCTTTTGCCCTGCAATGGATTGACAGCCCATCCTTGTGAGCTGGGGCTTGAACTGCTGACCTTCCGATCAGGAACTCAGCACCTTAGTCCTCTGCACTACCACTGCCTCATTGCACACTTCCACAAACTCTATCTTCTCTACATGTTCCCTCTTATTATCATTCTGCTCCTTAAGTTGAAGTTCTGTAAACTGCATCACCGTCACCTATAGATTTAACTCTCCCTCAGCTTCCCTGTCTTTTAAAGCTGTCCAGTCTTCCTATTGAAAAAAGTAATAAAACATAATACATTTAATATTACATATATATTACAGGGGCGTAGATTTAGGGTGGACGGAGGGGATGTGTCCCCACCAATATCCTCCGACCATTGAAATGTCCCCACCAATAATTTAATCCACTTAAAAAAATTTAAAAAAAATAAAAAAAAAGTGCTGTCAACATTAACCTAGACACGCAGAAACGGATAAATCACGTTTTCTCCTTGAGTTCTCCTGCCCCAAAACAAATATGAACATTTTGATTTGCTGTGCCTTTCCCTGTTATCATGTGAGAGGCTATGGCTGCGTTCAGATACAAGCAGCGCCAAATGCAGAGGATTTTTTTTCCCGTGCAAGAAGGTGTGTTGGGTGACATACATACATGTGAGGACACACCTGGACACAAGGAGCTTCAAAGAAAAGTGTAAGTCACTTCAAGTTCGCTAGTGAATTCATCCAAGTCCATCAAAGTAACGACAACAGTTAACGTTAATGCTAGTGGGGTTTTTTTTTTTTTTTTTTTTTTTTTTTACCGCTTTGACTCACCTTCATTATAGCAGGGCAGGCTATAGTCTGTGAATACGGACTTCAAACTAACAGCAGATTAAACAGCTAAATGTAAAAGTATAAATATGATCCCTGTCAGTCTTCTAATCTAATGATGACGATTTGTCAGAAATCAGTCTTGTGAAAGAAATTGAAAAGCTACATACTAATATTGCCATGGCTAGAATTTTGTTGACAGTTCACCAATAGACAATCCAATTCACACGAATAGTTTTTAAAATGCATTCACTGACTTGGCAAACATTAATGATTTGATTCGAGGTTTGCACACTAAGACTTAGAAAAAGTGAAATAAAATGATTGCTGTTTAAATGGCATGTGTTTATCCTGTTTTGTCAGGTGACAGAACCTAAACAACTGTGCTGTATATCAGACGGCGATGGAGAGAAGGGGTCACAGGTGATGTTGAACGATGACTTGATATTATTATACCTAGTTGTCCTGAGATTTAACATTGTTACCAATAATAGGCTGAGGCATTCTCTGTCAATGCTCATAAGGAATCCCTCAATGTTTTTTTATTAGGGGACAGAAGCAAATCAGCCATGTTGTAGTTCAGGTGAAGAGGCAAGGTCACAGTAGGTTGATCTGAATGTTGATTATATATAACATATATTACGTGTGTGTGTATTATACAGTACATGTTGATTATACTAATATTTAGCATTATGAGGAGTGATAGGCTGAGGATGTAACTGATTCATTAGTGTTTTTGGCAAAAGTTTTGAACTTACATGTCTCACTTTTTTCTCACACTATTTCATCAAGTGGCAATTCTGTCAGGTACTAGTGCATGTGTGGTACCTAACAGTAGTTCATGTTTAGATGTAATCTACTTTTATATATACTGATGTTTGAGATGTTTCATTTGCACTATGGCTCAATAAAGAATAGTCTTTATTAAACTCTTTTTGTCAGTTATTAAACATTCCTTTAACATTACACTATTCCTTAATCTAACTTAATGAATTGCATTTCTAGTGGATAATATCAATTGAAGCAATGCTAGGATTAATGTAAAGTGATTTTGCATTTTGCAGCATATTAAAAAAAAACATGCATTCCACTGATGGAGTTGGGTTGGGGGGGGGGGGGGGGGGTTGGGGGGGGTCAGAGGATGGGGTGGGTGGAGTCATAGGTCCCCATCAATGTCCAGAGCAAATCTATGCCCTTGATATATTACATACATATTTCCAACCTGATCAGTGAGTCCTCATGCTAATAAAACATTTTCAACATTGCCTTCTACTCTCCCTAATTCTTGGAGCTATATTTCATATTTCTGACAGATTAACTAATAAGGATGAATAGACACAATAAGGGGAAAATGTGAACTTACATGTGCAATTCTCTGTACACTGCATTTTGCAGCTTCTTCTCCCAACCTAACACAGACAGGGAGAAATGCATCATCAGCTTCCTACAGTCCTTCTTGTTTATTATTACTGTACTGAGAGTCTCTGCAGTACCCGGATGATGACACACACACACACACACACACACACTGGGTACTGTACCTGAGGCTCTTAGGAAATTCCGCACGTCCTCTTTCAAAGATTCTAGCCTTATCTCCGGCATTTGTAAACATTCCTATAACAAAATAAATGAGTAGTTTTTATCTACATCATGGCTTCTGATGACTAACTGAACAGAACACACACACACACACACACACACACTGGCAGGCTAATGCAGGTTACTCACTTTGGCTTGTTTCTCCAGCTGGGAGTGTAAATGTGTCCCTCTGAGCCGCTGCACAACCTGAGCGATGGTGACCGATATCTCTGCTCCGTCGTCCATCTTAATAATATATGAATGAAACAGAAAACCTGAGTTGATTATTTTAGCTTCATTTACTAGCGCAGCATTTAAAGGATGTCAAAGCGCCGTCTCTTAGCAACAGCCGTGCGCGCGCGAGGGGAAACAAGGACGCCGAAACACAGTTCCTACCCTCGGCGTGTTTCCTGAACACTGTCGTGTCATTCGGAAATATCGCGTTTATTTACCATGTTTTATTCATCAACTCGTTCATTATGACACATTTCCTTCATATAAGATACAAACTCGGAGTAATATTTGTCAGCGTGTTAAAAAATATTATCAATACTACTTGGTATTATTACCTACTTATCGTATTATTCTCAAACCAATTAATTACATTCAATTTAATTCAATAGAATTTAATTATAACTATTTAAATATTCCCAAATTGTCCCTGGTGTGTGAGTGAGCATGTGAGTGTGTCTGTGTGTGCTGTGAAATGGATTGGAACCCTGTCCATGGTGCCCTAAGTCTCCTGAGATAGGCTCCAGGCCCCATGTGGCTCCGTAGACAGGATAAGTGAGGATGTACTGTATAGAGGATGAGTGAATATAATAGGCAGCACGGTGGCACTGTTGCCTTGCACGTCTAGGGTCGGGGTTCGATTCCTGCCTCAGGTCACCCCGTGCTTGGTGGGTTTCCTTCCCTGGTCCAATCATATGCAGATTAGGCTAATTGGCACTTCCAAATTGCCCGTATTGTGTGAATGAGTGTGTATACATGTGTGCCCTGCGATGGGCGGCACCCCATCCAGGGTGTACCCCACCTCATGCCTAAGTCTCCTAGGATAGCATCCCGGCCCACGTGCCCCTATATACAGGATAAAGTGGTATAGACGATGAGTAAGTGAGTGAGAAGCCATATAGATTTCTATACCTGAAATTATCTAGTCTAGGTAGCACCTGGCAGTATCTATAGGTCTACTTGTTTTTGAGTTACTAGGGTTAAGATGAAATCCATTTGATTCAAGTGACCATTATAATAAGTAACATAATTCGGTTATAATATTTACTGTATAATAAGGTTTGTAATCATGGCTTATGATTTCCACCTCCTGATCTACTGAATTAAACAATCACAGACCTGGCTATACAGTGCCAGTCAGAAATCTGGACGCAAGTTCGGATTTATTTTCTACATTCTCGAATAATACTCAATTTCAAAACCATACCACCATTTTCAATACCATGATGAAACTGGCTCTCAGGAAGACCATCCAAGCAAAACTTACTGTACAGTACCTTTGTTGCATTGGAGAAGATCATTAGAGTTACTGGCCTCAAAAATTATAGCACCGAAGATACAGCACAGCAGATTAGAAGAGTTTAGACTTTACAAAGCCTAAGTAGCAGACATGTCTTAATATAAAATTTTTATAAGAGATTATTGCATAATTTGGATGCCTTCAGTATTGCATTAGAAAGTAGAAAGAAATAAAAATCAGGAAAGACCATGGAAGGACTTAGAAGGTGTGTCCAAACGTTTGACAGGTAGTGTACTTCAGAAACCTCACCACTTTTTAACAATAGCATGTATGCTATAGTTCCATTGGTTGTAAGTGATATTTGACAAATGACAATGAAATGGTTTTATTATGAAGCAGCTTTACAGAAATCTTGAAGTATACTACTCTGCAAAAGTCTTGAGCTGCCATACATTTCTTCATATTTTGTTTCCAAAGAGTCAGATTTTCTTGCATTTTTAATGGAGTTTATGGAATGGAATAATTCCCCAGCCTTCCTGAAGTCCTTTTCTGGCTCTCCTTTAGGCAGGTTTTTGGCTCTCATTTGCAGTTCTGTCCCTGTACCTGAACAGTTTCAGAGGAATGTTTATTGCTTCTTAAGACACCTACGTACAAACTATTCAAGCGTGAAAGAAAAAAAATCTAACTTAAGGCATATCCAGTCAGAAACAGGTGCAGATGATTTTAATAATTAGTTTACTGTTGATGCTGAATGCTGAGTGGTTGGAACAGACAAGAGGGGAAATGAGGTTGCTGCTGACGTTGTTACATAAACAACTGGTTTTTCAATTGTATCTTTAGGCACTTTGCAGCCTGTCACAGTAAATCTTTTCTTCCTATTTCTTTAATGTAATCTACATTGTTAAATTTAATTACGTTCCAATTAATTTGAACAAATTACCAGTGCCTTAAGGGTTTTGTACGGTACTATAGATTTTGACCCCAAATGAGCAAGACAGAGGTGACAATAGAAAGGAACATCTTCCTGATGACGAAACCTTGAGAGAAACTGGACACCAGCTTTAGCTTTAACCTCCTTGTAGCTGCACATATATTTTTTAAATATAAAACTACTATATAGAAACTCTTAGTAAATATATGATTACTGGCTGCAGCCTATTCTTGAACCTTTCTGTATATAAACCACAATCTGATTACTGCTGATATTATTTGAATATATCATTCTTAGCACTAGCGCTGACAAACTAGTGATATTGTAGTGGCACTGATGTGATTGGGAGTGCCATTTGTGTTTCACTGATATTAGATATATAAATATGTAGATCATATGAAGTAAAAGTAAATGACACTGACCTACTGTATATAAATCTAAAGACAAACATCTTTCAGATAGCATACTGTATGTACATGCATTAGGAAACATAATTTTGGCTACATTTTCACATTACCTTGAAATACTATATTGCTTCGAAAACATTTGCACTTTATATATGCATGTGGTACATATAGGTTATGAAAAATATCCCACAACTTTTGCTTAGTCCTGTTACCAGAATGCATTCACCCAGGAATATTTAAAACTATAAACCATACTTTCATCAGAAAGTTGAATCCAAATTCCTGAAGATGATGGGAAGAATAAAACTAATTTGTCATTATTTTATTTTTATTTTCAATTATATATTATATATATTGTTAAAGTAACTTTAAAGCTTTCTTTTAAAGTACTACAGTCATATTAACCAAAAATAGACTACATGAAATTATTAATTAAGTGAATCATTAGAGTATATTTAATGTCGTCATACCATTAGCATGAATTTTAAATAATCACATTTTGAGTGTTTGTTTAATTTAATGCTAAAATAAAATCTCATTGAAAAGTAAAATGCAGTTGTTGTTTGACACATTTTACATTTCCTTAAATAGAAAAAAAAAATTAAGTTACATTTCTAAGCATACAGTAACAGTGGCTAACTGAAAACACAAATCATAACTCACAACAATGTATAAAATCGACTTAAATATTCATAGAAATGCTCAGAAATATCTAATAAAAAACTAGAGGACAAATAATACAAATGTGTAAAAGATAAGCTATCAGCTGTCAATACAATATATTGAGTAGCCTATAGCATTTACACGACTAACAAGAAAGAAATGGTTCTGTTTCAGAAAGGTCAAATTATCAGCCCGAATCAATTAAGGAAAACCCTTAAATTGCTGGAATTAGGTTTTTAAAAAATCCAATTAATTATTAAAACCTTGAAGGATAGTGCTAAACCATAAACCTTTTGAAAGAAATGTGGTAGGAAAAAAAAACATTAGCAACCAAGCCAAAGGTCACTAAAATGCTTGGTGAAAAAAAAAATCATGAGTAGAAATCACAGCTATGTTTAACAGTAAAAGTAATACAAAATAGTTTCCATACACGCAATGTGATGAACTTGCAGAATTTGGACTAAAGAGCTAAATATGCAGCCATGGGAAAACCACTTTTTTAGAGAATAAAAAACTTTAATTTGCTAGGGAGCATAAAGATTGAACTTTGGAACAACGGAAAAAGGTCATGCGGTCTGATGAGCTCAGACTGATCCTATTCCAGGGTGATGGGCGAATAAGGATAAGAGGGGAAGTACATGAAGCGATGCACACATCATAAATAGTGGCCGCTGTACAAGCCTCTGGAGGCAGTGTTATGATCTGGGGTTGCTTCAGATGGTCAGGTCTACGCTCAGTAACATTATGTAGCAACAAAATTAAGTCAGCTGGTGATCTGAATGTGCGGAATGACTGGGTTATCACATCAATGGAATTTTGTTCCTTGATGGTACAGATATACAGTATTGCAGTACTTTAACTGTAAAAGAATGTTTCTGGGAGCCAGGCAGTGTAGTTACTAACTGTGATTTTGGAGGTGGGTACAGTGGGGCTAAGGAGCTAAACACATTGACACATATTAGCTGGAATCAGATATTATTAATTGTAGTGAGATGAATTCATGATTGACATATCAGAATCATTGTCTGAACTAACTGCCACTGCCTCAAAATTTAAGAATCTCAAATAAAACAGGAGTCAAAAACATTTTGTTCCTCTGTTCTAGTCTAAAGGTTATTCTAGTGGTAATAAAAAGCTTTATTATATAAGTACGTATAAGTGCCACTATGAAAATAATAATGATAATAATGTCCTATTGATATCAGTGATTGATTGATTATTAAAATGATTAATTATTAATTATTAAAGTTCCTGGAGCCATGGCTGAAGAAAATGGAAAATAAATACTGTGTAATAAATGTGTTTTTGCTATAGCTATTTCATTTAAGTGTTTGATGGATTATAACAATTTGACCCATTTGCCATAAAGTTAGCAAATGTGTTTATATAATATGTGTTTATAAAATGCATGGTCTGGATCATGATATAAAATTTCCTTCCTTAAATGCATAGTCTTGAAATTTTATGAATGCATCATATGAATATTGTAATATTGTAAGTTACATACATTACAGTATATAACCACTAAAATAATTAAGGTATTCTGTAATTGGCTCAAAAATCAAACAAATCTGTACTTTTATTTGTCGTTCATAGGCTTTCTTCTATGCAAACATGTGTCTTTTCCTTTAAGAGTACTCTTCCTGGAATAATTTATGTAATCTACTGTATGCTTGGCACTTACAAGCTGGAAGCATTTTTGTTCCATTTTCCACCTGTCAATTATCTGCTTCTCTTTTCCCTCTTTGTTGCCTTGGCTCTCATAACAGAGCTTCATACTAACATTACTGCAAGCTTAAAGGGTGTATACAGGTTTTTATGATTAAGTGTGTTGCAACACAGGATGAAATTACATTGTCAACCCATTCTCATGCATTAATTGCCTCGGCTGTTTTCACAAATCATTAGCACCACCTAGGAAATGGATAAAGGAAACTTTTAGAGAGGCAGGCTTTTAGAGAGATACATTTGAATGATGTAAAAGGATGTATAGCTATGCAAAACTGTATGATCAACAATCATATTTGATGCATTCTTAGAAAACTGTCTTTATCACCTGCGAGAATCATTAAAGGTTAAAACACAGCATCCATGCAACATGGTTTCCCATTCAGTTCTACATAGGATGCCTTTAGAAAGGTAAAAACCATTTAAGCAACCCTTTTCTGGACGGGGTGTATATTACGTTTTTAGCATTTGCAGACTCTCGCTTATTTGCTATACATAATTATAAGCGTTTCTGGCCATATACCGTGCACAGATAGTGGGTTTTGATACACCCCATCTCTCAGTGGAAAAGAACCACAATACTACTCCTGGTAACACTGGACTATTCCTAAGACAGTGTCAATGCTTAAAATCCATCAAGCAGTCATAGTAGCATAACAGGCTGTGCTGAGAATCCAAACATGCCCTGACTGATTGGATTGATTGATTGCTTTGTTTTCTTCACACCAGTGTTGGAGCACACTATACTACTAACCATGCTACACATTTGCACCCAACACATATGTTGCACATTGCTGGTTCTTATTCATCTATAAATGAGGTCTAACTATGCACAAAATGAGGACTAACATGGCCAATACCACTGCTGTCACACACACTTCACCTCATTTCACAATCCATGGCCACCCATACTGCTGCTGTCATACCAACATGCCATATCTTTTTTTCATATCTTTCTTTGCAGATTCTATATAATTTATACAGTCTATTCTTTTACATTTACCTAGTATATATCTCTATTTTATATTGTATATTGTATATTTGTAGATTTTATATTTTACATTCTTTTTCCTAGTGCAATTTGCCTTTTCTTACCTTCTTATTCTATTTCAACTTTCCTTTTTAAGGTCTTGTCATGTAAGCATTTCACTGCTTATCATACTGTGCATGATTGTGTATGTGACAAATAAAAAATATGTATTTGAATTTGAAAGTGTGGTGTATGGTGTGATGCTTAACGGCAGAAGTCATGTATTCGACCTATACAAATGTTAAAGGTGAAAAAGTGGCTATGAGGGTGTTTTGAAATGCTGATAAACAAGCCAACTGTTTTTACTGTGGTAAAAAGTTTTACATTAAAACCTTTTGTGTGTGCATTTACATAATCATCCCTGCTGAGAAGTCCATCTTAGTCTAAGTCACTAAAAGCTGCTAAAAAACATAAACTGGTTAAGGTGATAGACCATTAATAGTTCTGATCAGTTTTTTCAAGTTGCCGGTACGGTGGCGTAGTGGTTAGCATTATCACCCTGTACCTCCAGGTTTTGAGTTCGAGTCCTGCCTTGGGATCTGTGTCCATTCTCTCCCTGTGCTTGGTGGTTTTTCTCTGGGTACTCCGGTTTCCTCCCACATACAGTAGCAAAGACGTGAAGATAAGATTTTATATTTTATAATCTTTTTCCTAGTGCAATTGGCTTTTTTTATATTTAATTTCATCTTTCTTTTTTAAGGTTACGGACAGTCATGTAGGCACTCCACTTACAGTACATTTACAAATGTAAAAGGTAATAAAGTGTCTATGAAGGAGTTTTGAAATGCCAATGAACAAGGCAACAACAAAAAATACAGTCAAAATTTAACATTTCAACCTTGTGTGTATTTACAGTATGATCCCTGCTGTGATCCAGTCCATCTTAGTCTGATTCACTAAAAGCTGCTAGAAACCATAAACTGGTTAAGGTGATTAATTAATCTGACCATTAGATTAGCTTGACCAGTAATAATTCTGATCAGTTTTTTTTTAAGTTGTCACACCGTCGACACAGTGGTTAGCACTGTTGCCATGCACCTCAGGGTTCTGGGTGCAAGTCCGGCCTCGGAGTCTGTGTCCATGCTCTCCCTGTGCTTGGTGGGATAGGTACTCCAGTTTCAACAGTTTAAAGACAAGCAGACTCTAATTGGCATTCCCATAGTGGATTGGCACCCTGCCTCATTCCCTAAGTCTCCTGGGATAGGCTCCGGACCCCTTGCGACCCTGTATACAGTATAAAGTGGTATAGAGGATGAGTGATTGTTTTGAAGTTTCCTTATTAATAAATCAATGGTCACAACTGTCTAAATGCCCTACTGTTTTGTATTGTAGAACTGTTTCCTTCCCACCAGTATTCACTATTTGGTGTACCAGTTTGATGTACCGTCAAATTCAAATACATTTGATGATTTTTATTCATCACATACACATTCATACTGTACACAACACGATATGCAGTGAAATGCTTATGCGACCACCGTCGACCTTAAAAAAATTAGCAAAAACAATTAAGAAATAAATAGTGGAATAAAATAAAATAAGATAAAATAGGAGTAAGTTTAACTATAGAAACTTAAGAAAATAGAACAAAATATAACATTTCCAAAAAAATATATAAGAAATCTAAAAATTCCTATACAAATGTAGACAAAAATGGCAATAGTCTTAAATGGAAATAAGAATGGAATGTACAGGGAATGTGCATATGTGCATGTATTTGCATGCAAATGTGCAATCCCCCCCCCCTCCTTTTTTTTTTTTTTTTTTTTTTAAAGCCAAGACTGCTTGGGATGTTGTCTGGCATTCATTGCAGTGTGAACATGGGCCAGAGTGGAAGTTGAGGTAGATGAGCAGCACTGAGCTCTGACAGGGTTTCTTCAGTAAGGCGGGGTTTGTGTGTGGCGCGTGCTGTGCTGTGGCGTGGCGTGGCGTGGTGTCCTGCCTGCGCGCGCGCTGCTGAAGAGATGCGACGCCACTTTCAGCCACTTTCGCCACCTTTCAGCTCACACACACACACACACACACACACTGTCCACTTCTCTGGAGATATCACTGCTTCTTTCTGTTTTTTTTTATTTTTAAATAAATGATGCCGTGTCACAGGACAGGTGGAGAAATGTCGCAGCTTCACCGCGTCTGTGTTCAATTTCTCACTCAGTGAAGACAGAAAGTTAGTTAGTTTGTTAGTTTTTCATTGATATCTGAAGAGAAACGAATCATGGAGACATACACTCTTCATGAGATGCTCATTAACAACACGGACATTTACAGAATACTGTGTGAGTTCGCCTTCAGGAACATGTCCGAGTGTGAGAACTCCAGCGAACCCGGAGGGACACCCGAGCCGAAAGGTAACACACCATCATCTCTCTTATCTCTCTTACAGTATATATCTATATTTATATTTATATATAGGTATATATAGTTATATATATATATATACAGAGTCTCTACTGTACATTATGTTGTCAGCTTTCACATCATGTTTCTCTCTGTTTCTGACATTCAGTCAGTTCACAGCTGTGGAAAAGAATTACGCATCCATGTGGCACCAGAATTACACACAAACCTCCAAAACTTTTAAACACATTCGTTTAAATAAAATGTAAATATGAATATGTGTGTGTAGTCAAATATTCAAAATGGGGAAAACTATAGAAGAAATGAAAGGAACCAATTCATAAAATGGATAACTGAATGGGGGGATATACATACTGTGTGTATATATATATATATATATATATAAAAAAAAAATTTTTTTCAAAACATTTCTTCCAAATATTAATAAGTGCAATATGTGCACTGATGTCAATCTAATGTCAATCTAAAACTGAGTTATGTGTTTAGACTACAAAAGGATCTCAGTGTTTATTTAATAACTATCTATAGAACCTTCTCTGAGAACCTTCTCATTCTCTGGTTTACTTGCTGGAAGTCTCATAATTCTGTACAGGTTTCTCAGACAGAGAAAGAGAAGGGGAAAAAATTAACTAAAGGAAGAAACCATCAGGAAATTAATTTCTTAATAATAATAATAATAATAGTGATAATAATAATAATCACATTTGATGAGTAATGTGTCTTAAGTACAATTATATGTTGAGGGATTCAAGTAAAAATCCATTAGGCAGACAAACAGAAAGATGAAAGAAAGAATGACCCTTTGAAGAAATGTTTCCTTATTGCTCTGATAAAATACTAATTCGAACATTCGTCATAAGCAATTATATCTTTAGCATATGGCCACCTGATGGTCCTTTTAGTATGAGTCTTTTTCATTTATCTAATTGATTTTTCAGAATAATATATCAGATTTATTACATTTAGAATCCATTACACTGTGTCTACTTTATAATAAACACATAAACCGTTATAAGGTAGAAGCTTGAAAATGCATATTTCATCAATGTTAATATTTGTCCCCCTCCCCATCTGTAACGGCAGATATAAACCAGACGGTACGGATCGTCCTCTACTGCGTGATCTTCCTGCTGAGTGTTCTGGGGAACAGCCTGATCATCGCAGTGCTGGTGAGGAACCGGCGCATGCGAACCGTCACCAACCTCTTCCTGCTCTCCCTGGCTGTCAGCGACCTGATGCTGTGCGTGTTCTGCATGCCTTTCACCCTCATTCCCAACCTGATGAAGAACTTCGTCTTCGGCAGCGGCATCTGTAAAGTGGCCACCTACTTCATGGGTGCGTATCGCTTGTGGACGTTTTGGAAACAGGTGTAATAAAATATTCTGTATCCTGGGAGTAATTGCAGTGTAGAGTTACAGCTGTAGCTCTGGGAATACCGCAGTTTGACAGGATGCATAACTCAAAGGAGTGTCTGTAGTAAGTGAAGGAGTTTGCAGAAGAGAGGAAATCTGCTGTACACAAAGTTTTTGACAAAGATCTTTACATGATGTAATGTCTCATTATGTTTTGCTGGTCCAGCAAGCGGAATCTGAGATGACACTCAAGGGTCATATTGAAGTTTTAACAAAGTCGTCTTCTTTGTCAGCACTTGTCAAACCTGTGTGGTCGTTTGCATTTGTTTGGAGCTACTGATAAAGAATGTGATTGAAGACCAGACATACTGAGAATGTACATAGGTGTATTGGTGATCTGTAAACTCAGTGCACTTCCAGTTTTGCAGGTGGAACTTGTGTGGAGTTGTACAGTACATCCAGACTATATATACAGTGGGGGCCAAAAGTGTTAACACAACATATGCCAATGTATTATAGTTCTGCCTGTGCAACAAATAGATGATTTCACTAATTGGGACAAATATGTGGCAGACGTTTACTTTCTGAAACCTGCTGTCAAAAAAAAAAATGTCTGAACGTTTGTCACAAATTTCTGTACATGATCTTCAGGAAGCAATCAAGCAGGTATGGATTGAGCAAGTGACACCAGAGAACTGCAGATGTCTTTTTGGGCTCTATACCCAGCCAAATCTAGCAGGTTTTAAAGAATTAAGGACTTCATACTATATGCTAATGTTATTCTTAAATTATTCTTATTATCTTGATTACGATTATTTTAGAAGTTCACTTTAGTCTCAATACTTTTGGCCACCACTGTGTATACAGTATGTACATTAACAGCTGCCATGATGTTTTACATGTTTATAATTCTCTAAAGTATGACATCAGGTCATCATACAGCAGCCTGCATTTACCAGCAGCATTGTTCTGACCATAGGGTTCTGTCACGGGTGAGAGTTAACAGATCATTTTGTTGATCATTTACTGTATAAGAACAGCACGTTAGATCAGAGTCTGGCCAGTGCTGAAATAAGTAATGTCAAACATCAGTGGCACTTAACATACCGAGTACGGCATACTTCTAACATTAGCTCATACGGTTATTATAACTTGCAGTAAAATGCTCTGTACTATAAATGTTTGGTGTAAAATCTGATCAATCTTGGGTATTTAAGTAGATCTTAGAGTCTCCCAATATGGCAGCCCCTCAAACCGTATTCTTGCCCTTCCTCTCTTAGAGGGAGTTCACAGCGTGCAGCAGCAGCATATCAGCAATTCTATAATAATTTTTCTCTTTGTGTTGATTTATTTAGCAGCGTGATAACTATGCTGTTTAATGTGCCTTAGTATTCTCATGCTCACTCACTGAATGTGAAATGCAGCAGGCTCAAAATGACAGTACCATTTCTCTCAGGTATCTCAGTCAGCGTGTCCACCTTCAACCTCGTGGCCATCTCTCTGGAGCGCTACAGCGCCATCTGCAATCCCCTGACGTCGCGCACATGGCAGACCAAATCCCATGCTGCCAAGGTGATCAGCGCCACATGGCTGATCTCCTTCCTGCTTATGGTGCCGTACCCGATCTCCAGCACGCTCGTGCCCTACCGCCGCACCAACAACAGTACGGGCAACATGTGCCGCCACATCTGGCCCAGCGACATCATCCAGCAGTCATGGTAACATTAATATGACAACCCCAGCCATGATATGCAAGTCACAGCCTTTAAGCAGAGACTGCCCTGCTTGCATATAATCTTTGTGTTTCAGACATACTGTAACATTAGGAACAATATCCTGTAGGAACTGAAAGCGTACTGGAAAGTATTGATTGACCGTGCTGTGCAACTTTCCTTTTTCTCAGGTACGTGTTCCTGTTATTGATCCTCATCCTGGTGCCAGGAATTGTGATGATGACAGCATATGGATTAATCTCTGTCGAGCTGTACAGAGGAATTAAGTTCGAAATGGCTAACAGAAAGGCAAGCCGAGGTAGATGTCTTTTTAATACACTCAAATACTCTTTTATATACAAGCCATTTTATTTTTAACATTTGACGAACCAGATTAAGAATGAACCTATAAACAAATACATGAGGGCTGTAATAATTGCAAAAATGGGCATAACCTTTTTTATGAACCAACATAAGATGTTCAAATTTCACATGTTGCTTGAGTAATTCGTCCTCTGTTCAATGGAACTAAACAACATACTGTAGTCTTTACTGTATAACAGGAAACACATTTTGCATTTCTCGGATTCTCTTTGAAAGTCAGCTTTGTCACAGTTGAAGGTGTCTCAGTGCGCTACAGTCACACCACTGACAAGAGCAATGTGCACAGATGGATGAAGAAGCCTAAAGAGTGGAAACCAGCATTAAAATTCTAAGAGAATTCGACAGTTGGGTTCAACGATGGCGCACATGTATCTGTTGTGATGGAGACTACAGTATGTTGAGTAGTACCTTTATATAGAGGAAGAGTTCCTCTGACAACATAAAGCAATTTATTTGATCTATATAAAAAACTTTTTAAAGTTATGCCCACTTTTACTTTACTTTTAATACAACCTTTGAACAATTATCTGAGTTATACTAATTGAGTGGTCAGAAGTTTATATCCACTCATCATGTCATAGCAATATTGAGTCTGCAATACATTTTTGCACCAGTTATACAGATTTATATGATAATTCCATGGCCTGTTTACATTTTTTTCAATTTATCGTTTGAATAGTGAACAGATACATTCATAAAAAAGCAAACCATTTATTATATAGTAAACCTTAAATCAATAGAGGTGATCTGATCACATGGGTGTGGCACACATTGATCTGTTAAACTTACTGTCATTAAAACCATTGATGCCTTCATACTCAAGAACAAAGTCACATTGTTTTGTAAGGAAGATGTCTCTTTGTAAGTGCTTCCTATGCCAGTTGTCTTCATATAACATTAGGTCTGCGGGATTGAATATAGTTGAGTGGTGATGCTAACTGGTAGCATGGATTTTGATCTCAGAATCTGAGGCTGAAATGTGCACAGACCCGTGTCTGTTACTTGCTGCTTGTGTGTGAGCCTTGGCTGTAGGGTAGGGCTGGGCGGTATACCTTTTCATACCGAATACCGGTGTTTTTAAAAAAAAATTATATAAATTTTTTATATACCCCAATACCGGTGAATGTGTGCGTACAAAGCATCAGGAACACAGAGAACGTCCCGCCGCGGGACATTGTTTGAGAGGGGGATTGTTTTGCACTGGTACCAAACAAGCTGTATGCGTCTGCATGAGAGCGGTGGAAGCGCGGCCTGTGTGTGTTGAGCGGTGAACATCATGGACGAAGAAAATATCGCAGACAAAGAGGAACTTCTTCCGAAAAGAGGAGCCGTGTCGGTTGTGTGGAAATACTTCGGCTTTAAAAAAATCTGACGGTCAAACAACCATCAAATGTAAATATTGTCGGGCTAAAGTTGTAGCCGCAGGAGGCAACACAAGCAATTTGCTTCACCACCTCCGCCACAAACATGTCCTGGAATATGAAGAATGAATGAAACTAAAATCTGCATCTTCTTCCACATCTGCAGGTAACGATAAAGTTGGCACTGCGACACAAAACGCGACTCAGACGTCACTCAAAGACGCGTTTACTAAGGGGACCGCCTACGACAAGAAAAGCAAACGGTGGAACGATATTACCAACGCTATTACTTTCCACTTAGCTAAAGACATGGTACCGCTTAATACTTTACTAATATTACTTCAGTATTAATATTAGTAATGTTTCACAAAGTGAAAAGTTTCACTCCTGTTGTATTTACCTGTTTCAGATAATCTGCCTTAATGAAAGTCCAGTGGATAAAGTTATCATTTTGCAGTTACAGGGGACATATTGTTTACATTGTAGCCAGCTTAAAAATGTTTCCAAGTTGCAAAACTTGCACAATAAAGTGTTGTGTATTTTGACTGCAAGTCATGAATTCACCTCATTACAATGATGAGTGCCACCGTCACCTCCTTGTGAACAGCAGCATTTTGTGAGACCAATCAAACTTGGGTTAATACTAGTCCGGTCAATGTAAGCCAATATACTGCAGTAATTATTCTCTAATTTATTAGGAAATGGGGTTAACACCTAATCATGCATGAAAACAAAAATACCGTCAAATACCGTGACATCGATATAATTTTAAAAAATACCGTGATATAAATTTTTGGTCATACCGCCCAGCTCGACTGTAGGGTACACATTTGAAATGTTCTACTTAGTGGTTTGTTTAGGCAGGCTGGCCTTGTGAATTCAAGTTGAAAATCTCATCTAGTAACAGCTGTGGAGAGGATACCATGTGTGTCCGTGTGTGTGTTGTAGTAGAAGTAAAAAACTGTGTTGACCAGCACATGAATGGTAATATCTACATTTCAGAGAGCCCTCTGTAAAACGTCACGCAGACACATAGCACCCGTCATAGAAAAATGCTGATTCTGCACAAAAAGTAACTTTTTACCTATTTATTCATTCTTCAATTTTCTCCTTGATCTTGAATAGGAAATCGCTCCACGAGACATTCCTTACTTTTGTAAATCTACCATCCTCTTCCTCAGCTCTGTACTGAGCTCCCATTGTGTACTGCATGTTGGTCAGTGCAGTGCTGTGTGTTGGAGTGTCAAACAAACCCCTTTCATGTTGCACAGAGAAGCTGCCAGCTGTAGTCTGTCATCACTAACAGGAAGTTACGTGACCTTGCTTGGTCACTTGCTTGCTTGGGCTTGGCAAAGTAAAAGATGTTTCGGGACTTTCAACACCACTGAATTAATCATCAAAATATGTGTTTGTATATTTTTGACTCTGCATGTATGTATAATCTTGAGCCTGTGTTGATATCAGTAATCGCAAAATAAACTAAGCAACTGTGCTCCAAATTATTCTTCTACAAAGATGCACGTACAGTGTATGTTATATAATCAATCTGTCCCAGAAAAACACCAGTTTAAAGAAATCATTTAAAGCGCATCATCGCCATGACATTTATGTTCTTGACGAGTGCATGTGAACACTGAATAAGTGTTCTGAATAAAAGAGCTTGAAACTTAAAGTTGAAGTCATAAAAGTGGTAAAAGCTCTTAGGACAACAATTTAAAATATCAACATTATTTAGAGGTGCTGACGATAAACCTTAGTAGATTTATAACAGTCACAGAGGGTGTGCTTAATGCAAGGAGCTTTGAATATTACCAGTGCAATCATGTTTTAATCATGTTAATAGACTCCTAACAGTGTCATATATATACACACACACACACAAATACTACAGTATATAAGTAATCCGCAAGGCTTCCTCAAATTTTTCATACCTAGGGGAAGTAGCACTTTTTAATTAGGTTAATTGACCCTGTGTCTAAAGACTGTAAAACCCTGTAGATTATAGATTTTTATAAACCTGTAAGATTTAATTAAATTCCGATTACATTTTCCAGATGTTTGAAATACTGCATGCGATTCTCATAGCTTTAACATTAACTGTGACATTTTCATACACTGACAGACAAATTTTAGTTTAACCATCAATGTGAATTTGAGGGTTTTCATTTCACAGTCAACATTACACTTGACTAAATTATTATTATCATTATGTATTATCACTCCTATATTCCAACAATGTGGGACACCAGGCAAACATTGTGCTAATGACAACACAGTAAACAAAGATCAAGGGCACTAAAGAATATTCAAGGTGAAGCTTATACTGTAGTTGTAATTAAAAAGCAGGAAGTCTGAACCTTTTAAATTGAAATTTAGAATGACACTTTGGAATATTTAAGAAAAATTTCACTCATTTTAAATTCCCCACCCTATGTTTTTCATGGTACATGTCTACAAATAATATTACAGAATAAAATATTGAAAAATTAAAATTTCAAGAATTAAAAAATAATTTTATTTGATCTATTTTAATTCTTGTAGTTTTTTTTGTAGGATTGTGTACAATGTATGACGTAAGTATTTCTTGTACATCTCCTGTATGTTTCTCAGAGAGACAGAGCAGCACAGGAAGCCTGAAGCCCAGCGAATGCGACGGCTGCTATCTTCAGGCCTCCAAGAAGAAGCGCTCCGATGTGTCCACCAATCAGCAGTCAGCACTTCTTGCTTCCAACAGCAAGCCCAAGCTGAGCCGCGTGTGCAGCAGCAGCCCCACAGCCAACCTGATGGCCAAGAAGCGCGTGATCCGCATGCTGCTGGTCATCGTGGTGCTCTTCTTCCTCTGCTGGACGCCCGTGTTTGCGGCGAACGCTTGGCGGGCGTTTGACACGCGCTCGGCCGACCGGCTTCTCTCTGGAGCGCCCATCTCCTTCATCCACCTGCTCTCGTACACCTCGGCATGCGTCAACCCCATCATCTACTGCTTCATGAACAAGCGGTTCCGTCAAGGCATGCTAGCCACCTTCTCCTGCCGCACAAGGCACGCAGACAGAGAGGGGCGAGGCAGCGGGCGCCTCAGTGCCGGCGGAGGAGGGGGAGGAGGGGGTACTCTTGGAACTCTGGGATGTGCTGGAGGGGGAGGGAAGGAGAACACACAGTCGAGCGGGACGCTCACCAGGCTGACGTACAGCAGCGTCCGTGGCTCAGCACAAGCATAACACAGAGGGAAGGAGGGAGGTTTGTGCTCAAGAATTTCAATCTGAAAACTTTCAGACAGCTGAAATCTTTTGATGATCATCTGCTCTGTGATGTTCTCGTCCAAAGATTGGTATGTAAGGAAAAACAGTCAACGTACGGTATTTGTAAGCCGTTTGTAAAGAGGAGCCTCTTTCCTTGTATTACTTTCAATCCAGGCAGCTCGTCAGTGTTCTGATAAAATTTGGACTTATAACGTTCTATTCTATAACGTTGAAAAAGCAGAGCATTAGCTAAGAACTAAACTCACTCACTGATATATGAGACATTAAGTCTACATGCACTGGTGGGAGACGACACCGATGTTAGAGACCGAGTGTTTAAATCTGAATTCGTGTCACTGGTAAGTAAACAGACACATCAAATGGAGCATGACTGTGCATGGCTTGAGAGTCGCTCTAGTCTGCATTAGGGCACTGACTCGTGCACGAGCCTTTTATGAAACACACAGGACTTAATGGATTGATCCTGGCCCTTCTTCAATTACGTGCAGAGAGAGAAGAAAGGAAGCTCATTAAAGAGCTGAAAACATATCTGTTTATCAATACGGTTTTAAACCCTGTGCACAAAGTAAAAAGACACCTGCAGTTTTTATGATAAATTGTATGCAACTAATTTTTGTTGCATTTTTGATCGAGTAAGGTTTAGCTACAAACACATTATTGATACCTTGTTGGATTTTCTTTAGTGACACTCACCTACTCATAGAATCGGAATTTAATAAAGACATCTTTCAGAAGGTCCAGGTAGATTAGGCAAGGACGTGTTGTCATTTTAACATTTTTTGTTTGTTTGTTTTCAATAGAAATACACTACCTGTCAAAAAAAAGCACACTCTCATATATTTCATTCAATCAACTTTAGCATGGATTGCTAGATTGCTTTCTCATGCTCCCAGAACCATTTTTTCACAATGTAAGTCTGGGAGTATGGCTGTGCCATCAGGGAAGAAAAAAAACCTGGTCATTCAGTACAGTCAGGTTATCAGCTGACTTCATTTTATTGCCTCGTAATGTTCCTAAGCCTAGACCTGACTGCAGCAACCCCAGATCATAACCCTGCCCCCGGAGGCTCACAGGATACATCGCTTCATTCACTTCCCTTCTCACCCTGATGATGACTATCACTGTAGAACCGAGTCAAGCTTACCTCACATATGAAGACCACATGACCTTTTCCATTGCTTCAAATGCCAGTCTTTATGCTCCCTAGCAACTTGTTGTCTGATTAGTCTCACTAACAAGTGGTCTTCTTATCCCCTACACAGCTGTTTAGTCCCAGTCCTCATCTCATCACATTGTGTGTGTATGGAAATGATCTTACTTTTTTACTTTTATTAAGCATAGCTATGGTTTTTACTGTTGATTTTTTTTTACCATGCAACTACTGTACATCAAGTGTTTAAGTGATCTGCATTCATGATTTTTTTTTCCTGACCACATTTCTTCCACAAATGCCTCTTTTCCACTGCATAGAACGGCACGACACGGTTCAGTTCAACTCACTTCGGTTCGGCTCAGTTTGGCTCGGTTTGCGCTTCCACTGCAGTTTAGTACAGCTTTAGAGTGGGCGGGATTACTCACGTGTCGTTATAGTCGCGGCGCCGCTACTGCCGTGACATCATCGTAAATGCGCCACAAACAAACACACAACAATGGAGCATATCGACGGCATGGTGTTCTTCATTCTCGGCATGTGGATGTTTTTAACAGCGAGACGAAGGAGTTTGTTTCAAAAGGTGCTGATGGCAGCCAAAGACAAATTTTGGTTAATACAAAAAGGTGCGTCCGATCCTTCTCTGGCTGTTCTAAATATAGCACTTCTGTTGTGTCTCGTGTCGCAAGTTCAGTGATGCAGTAATGACGATTTTCTCCGGCCAATCAGTGACCAGCAGAGTTTACACGTCACGTTTTGGTAACGGTTCGGCGCGCTTGGAACCTCGGATGAGGTGGTACTAAAAAAAGGACCAGGTACCATGTACTGTTCCCAGTGGAAAACCCCCCAAAAGTGAGCTGAACTGAACCGTGTCGTGCCGTACTATGCAGTGGAAAAGCACCATTAGTTGACGGTTCAGCACTATCCTCTCAAATGCTGATGATGTGTTAAAAGGTTCTTAACTCAGTTCCAGACATTTAAAATCTACTTAGTTGTTTTCTTTGCTTGACGCATAACCCAATCATTTTAAGCTTCTGAAATGGCAGCGTTTTTGGGCAGGTAGTGAATATTACTGTTAGAAGATTCTGAGCTACAGTATTTGTATCTCTTCAGTCTGACCAACAATCAGACCTCTTTTTAAAAAAAAAAAATAGAATTTGTTACTTTCAGGCTTAAAGATTGAGGATATTTCAGTCTGAAAAGAAGAAAACAAATGGCAAAAGTGAACAGATTTTGCAAAGTCAGAATACATTCCTTAGTTCCAGTATAAGAATAAAATAGTTACCACCCTAAAAGTAATTCTTTTTTTTTGTTTTTTTACATCTTCAAGGCAATATTTAATATTACTGTAGTAGTTAATATTTTAGCTAGCAACAATTATGTTAACCCTAATTGATGCAGTGAGTTGCTTTTCATTCCTAAAACAGCCTTGTAAGAAAATGGATTTCGTTGAAAGTACATGGAATTACTGGGATTAAGAACCGCAAAGTGTTTTGAAGGAAATAAGAGCAGCTGATTGGATTGGATATCATATCAGTAACCCAAACAACATTCCCTGATTATATCAATTCCAACCCAACTTTTTGTTGTTGTTGTTGTTGGATTGTGTAATTCTTCCGCAGATTA
This sequence comes from Channallabes apus, assembly GCA_030522415.1. Classification (NCBI taxonomy): domain Eukaryota; kingdom Metazoa; phylum Chordata; class Actinopteri; order Siluriformes; family Clariidae; genus Channallabes; species Channallabes apus. Next base: position 27,742,551 of record CM060108.1, on the reverse strand, counting down.
CAGCATGGTTTTGATGACTTTTGATGTTGCGTCATTAAAAAAAATTCACGAGAAAAACATATAACTTGTGCTTTTATGCAATGAAAAAAAAAAAAAAAAAAAGTCATGTGGTCTGATGACTGGCCTGGTGAGTCAGTGTTATGATCTGAGGTCGCTTCAGTTGATCAGGTCTGGACTCAGCAATGTTATGTGGCAATAAAATGAAGTCAGCAGATGACCTGAATGTACTGGAAGATGAGGATAGCTCATTCATTGAGGGTTTTTTTTTCCGCCTGATGGCACAGGTGTATTCCAGGACTCAAATTGTAACCAGTGGTTTTGGGAAGATGAGGAATAATTTTTACACGTACAAATGTCCTGACCTTAACCCCATTGAAAGTCTTTGTGGTGTGCAAGAGAAGATTTTATGGAGCGATTCAGTTCTCTCTCTATCAAAACAAGATCTAGACCAAAAAGTAATGCAACTCTGCGTCTAAATAAATGTTGCATAAGGTAGTCAAAACAACCCAGTGTCAAATGTGCTGCTCCTCAGTCAAAGCTAATTGCAGTACAACAAAATATTGACAGATTAACAGTGTGAGACTGTTAATTGTTTTGTGGCCAGTTAGTGTACTACAGTAGCTTTCTTTCTCTTGGATAATTTTTCAAACTGCACAGACCAAAAAAAAAAAAAAAAAAACTGATTATTTGATCAGATTTTGAGAACAAAATTTTTCCAATTTTTGCAAATTTTTCCTCCACTTGATATGTTTTTACAGTTTGTGGCACACAGTGGCTACAAGAGACTAAGAATGTCCAGATGCTCGGAGAAAACACACAGCTAAGACTTTTAGAGACTGTACAGACCTCCAGCGTAGCCAAATCTGCGTGTAGTCCTTCAGAATGATGCCAAACGCACATACCCAGAAGTCAGTCTGAAGTTTTGTGTACGTAATATTAGCCACATATAATAATAATAATAATAATAAGTCTTTTGCCATTTTTCAGATTGTACAAAACACAAACACATCTTGGTGTCTGCATCTGTTGATATGTAAATACACTGAATCGCACCGGCAAGCCTGCATACCTCCGTAGTTACAATCTATTGTCATTGCCACACAAATATGTAGAATTGTGTAAATACAGCTTTGGTCGGTTTCCTCACTGAGGCTCTTTGTACCGCTTCTGTGTTCATGGGGTATGGCAGCTCAGCTCAGCACCGCATCAAGATTTTTCCCCTTCCCAAAAGTACACAGTAGACTCTTTATCTAAATACTGAGTGTTCTTTGAACCTGTACAGATTGTACCTTTTATTTGATCTGCCGCTTTCTTTATCTTCCCATGAGACTTTTCTCACCTGTGAGCAACATGCAAAGCATCAAGCCAAGGCCTGTTACTCGCACCTGGACCTTTTTCCTCCCGAAGGAAAGTGTTAGCATTTTTGTACGACTTGCATTTCTCAGTGAAACACTTTACATTTCTGCTAAACTGTATGTAAACTGTTTGAAACGTACTCCAATATCTTCATGCACTTAAATCGGTATAATTGCTCGTATATGCTTTGTGGTGGTGATTAAAAACAATGAACATAATAAAAGCTTGATTATACCTAAAGCCTCTGCTGTCTCTGATACTGTATGTTACTCGAACCCAAATATTTGAACATGTATGTACACCACACTTTAGAGCATTTTTAAAGATTTGCACATTTTTATTTTAGCCCAAATGACAGCAGGAGGACAGATTGACACCAAGACGAGAATCGAACCCGGACGCTGGAAGTGCAAGGTGACGGTGCTCGCCACTAAACCACCAGAAGGACAGACAGAGAGGAAATCCAGTCCCCGTAGAAAGTAATACAACAGCACACAGCTGTAAGAAACCAAAATAGGAATAAGGCAAAAGATTACAGTTCATTTACTGAGACCATGTATTTCCCGCTACTTCCATCTAGATGAGTTAAATCACTAAAAACATGGCACCTTATATTTGAACCCTTTTTATCTTTCAAGTGGTCAGAAATATTGGTACATGTTACTGACAGACAGGTGTTACCCAGCTGTGTCTGGTTACTGTATTTTGATTAGTTTGAACAACACACAGCTTTAAAATATATAAACTCAACTTAAATCCTGGATTTTGCGCACAAAGGCTGGTTTTATAGTTAAAAAGGATAAACCATCATAAACACCAGCAAGCTGTCTATAGGAGAAAATCAAGTCATCTAACTCCAAGGAAAGTGGAAAAATTTATCAGAACCAATGCAAAATATTGTGCAAAGCTAAAACAAAAGACAAAACAAAACTGAAGTTCAAGTCAAACCGGGACTTGTGATAAACCTTCATTTCTCTCGAATGGAGACGTAAAAACCCACTGACATTTGCAGAAGACTTTAAGCCTGCAGTTTTGAGGATCATTAATATTTATAGAAGCACAGTATGGTAATCAGTTTTATGCCTTCGTTTGTCCTGGTTTGATTTGAACTCACTGAAGTCATTCCCAAGAACATTCAGCGAGTGGAACACAAACACCACTGGCACATTACAGGAACTGTAATTACAGGCTGGATGTTATTTCCACATCCCTTGTACAGTTCTGACCTCATTCACAAGTGATTTCCATTTTTGGGCTATTAATAAAGGAGTTCCTGGGGGGCTAGCGTTTCAGACATACTGTAAAGCAGGAAGTCCAATCACGGGCTCCATTGTACCTTGATGGTTTCAAGCACTCTGAAAAACCCTGGGATAAGTGCATTAGTGTAGCAGAGGATTATGTAGATCCGACACCTCCTGTAGAGCAGACTGAACTGAGAAACCTGTGAAAAATCAGTTCAGTGATGTCACTGGGACACCAAGTTGATGCAACTATTGCATGTAAGGCATGCATTACATGAAGTAAGTCTCTTATTTTTTTTTTTACTGAAAATTTAGGCTGAAATTCTGATTTCATATTTCCATTACAGCAAAAACAACAGTTGTCTTTGCCGTTCCAATTTTTTCGACATCGAGTGTATAACTTGCAAAATTGTCAGTCAGATTTTTTTCCCTCTTCTGTCTATTAACAGTACATGTTGGAAAGTGAAATGGCCACCTTCTGAGGGGCAAAGGATTAAATAAAGCTTTTAAGCGCTGACGCGCACACACACACACACACACACACACACACACACACACACACACACACACACACACACACACACACACACACACACACACACAGCAACCCAATAAAATGTTTGGGCAGCTACAGTAAATGGAAACGTCTCTGGGTGTCTGCGGAACGCTTAACGCCGCTCATGTGCTTGTGTGGAATACTTTCCTTCGCACTGCAGTAATCAACAGGAGCAAAATATGGCTTTTAACAGCATTAGCGGAGAGGACGTAAAGAGTAACGGATTAGGATGGCACTCTGACAAGGCACCAGGGACATTACCCATGAGTCAGTGCACCGCGGTTAGTACGCTGAGTGACGAGCAAATCCCTCTAAACAGATGTGGATTAAAACTGCAATGTGGGAAATTCATCAGACGTCACATCTGGTTAAGAAAATCAAATAAAAACAGACATTTGCACGAAGCAAAGAAAATACAATATTTCTCAGTTTTTTATTTCTTGATTTTTATGCCAATATTGCAAGTTTGTTTTATTCCGTTAATGACATATGAAACTGAGCAGGTGCAATATGCACAAAAAACAAAAACAAAACAGACAACTGAAACTAATGTTCTACATACAAAATTAAAATAATAAAATAATAATAAAAAAAATAATAAAACAACAACAACAAAAATAAAACCTGCCCCCATGATTCATGTTATTGCTAAAATATCACAGACGGCACAGGATCCTACTGGCAGGACTGATACCACTACCATACCGACACCTCGTCTCCTCATCACTAGAACAATACACTGGGAGAGACGGGGCTTGAAATCATGTAAGACGCAAGCTATACTTTCGCGCGCACACACACACTGACTCTACACACACACACACACAACAGTAAGAAGGAACGAGAGAAAGGAGATTCTTTGTAGGTACGAGGAAATAAGTGCAAAAGTATCACAGAGCAAACCCACAAAGAGATGAAGGAAACTGAAATGTGCAGTCTTGTAGCTCGAGAAAGAGAAAGACCGAGGGAGACCTTGCATGTTGTTTATTGTTTTGGAAATCGGAACGCGACTCGTTAATCTATTACAACTCATCATCTAACACAAAGGTGTTTTTTTTTCTTTTCTGGATTTTTTTTTCTTTTCAAATCTGCCTCTGGTGTTATTTTCTTGGGCAGTGAATGAAAGTCAAAGTAAAAAATAAAAAAAAATCTTTTGGCATATTAAAGGACGTCCACATGCACGCATGCGCTTACGCACATCCGTCAGAGCCAGATATAAACACAGAAATCAAAGTGAAGAAGTGACGTGTGAAATACGTCACCGCCGGACTACACGTGATGTCTCAGACAGAAATGATCTGTTATTTTGGTTACAGCTCTGAAAGTATCTGGGGTAATGAAATGGGCTGTACCATTTCATTGCAGTGATGATGATGCACAACATCGTCACCGGACGCGTGTATGCCTGTACGTCTGACCTCTCAATAACATGACAAAACGTTACTTATTGAATAAGTAAAGGATGCTTTGTCAGATTCTTTCTTCTTTAATTCGGTAGGTAATGGAAAGCACACGCAGTTCAGTTGAAATCTTTAGAAAATTCCTTCATTCTAAAGCTCCGCAGCAAAACTGAACACGGGGAAAATGAAGGCAATGTAAACAGCTTAAAAAAAAAAAAAAAAAAAAAGCAGCTAGGATTGTCATATATGCCTGTTTGGAGAGCGAGAAAACTTGCTGCCGCTATGAATCGAGACATTGGAGAACACGCGAGACAGGATGAACCGCTTCGAATGTCCTCAAACAGCTGAAAAACGATCGGGTTCCACATCCGTTTCTCATTTCTTAGTTAAAGTCAAATACTAACAGGATTAATATTTCTTCTTTTTTTTTTCCACTTGGAAGCAAGTTGGCCTTAAAGCACTTCGATGGTGACGCCACACTACACGAGGAGGCGATTTCATCAATAACTTATTAATAAAAAACACAATATTAGACTTTAATTTTCATATTAGTAAAAAAAAGGGGGGGGGGTGCTAAAGAATGCTTTAGTAAATATGTTTTAACTTAAAGTTCCAGTCAGGAAAGGACAAACAGCACGACTGACTAGCATTTCTTTACAACTAAACGAAATGCTGTACGAACTAAACACAAATCTTTGAAAACATTTCTATTGGTGTAGGCTCAGGACCGCCCCTTCAGCTGTTCTCTAATCTTGATCGATCAGCGAAGGTGTGTGTGAGATTGTTGTAAAAATCATCGTGAACGATGTTCCGAAGTGAAGATGGCAAGATGTCGGTCATAACCACCGTGAGAGGATCAGGCTGGTGAACATCAGCGGTTATTACGCACAGACCGAGACGCACGACCTATACAATATTGCTCTATTCATAATATCTTTGAACAGCAAACATACACCTAAAGGGCATTCGACTTCTATCGGACGAACTTCTCTAGTCTCTTGACAGCACACGCCGGATACCGCAGTCGCTAGGCTATTAGGCGCAAACGCAGAAATACAAACTTTTTTTTTTTTTAGTTTTTTTTCTTTTTTTCTAGCAAAAGGAAGCATAGCGACGCTCCTCATAAGTTAATCTACTGTACAAAACTACTACAGCAGGCTGATTTGTTAGTTTCTCCTAGCTGGCATTAATAATCTTCATATACATTAGTGTGTTAGCAAGGCCACGAGGAACGGATCAGTAAGAGATGTAAGTAAAGCTCTACTTTTGGTGTACGAGAGGCCACGGCTGCCAACACACTCTCTAAGAATTCCACGACATCTTTGGGTATGTTAATGTCAGAGAATCTAAAGGCTTTGACTTCATGCAGGGTGTCAAGTCTGAACTTTAAAAACAGCCATGTTTATGACCATTAAGAAAAAAAAAGAAAAGAAAAAAAGAGAAAAGGAAACAAAAATAATAATCAACAACACAAGGCTGAGCTCAAGAGGTTACAGTCACAGGCCACGGTCTTAAGGCATGAACTGCACTTGAACTAAACGTGTTGCTACAGTAAGGCCACGTCTAATGGAAGAATATTATTCAAATAATCCAGTCGTTTTGTAACAAAAAAAAAAAAAAAGGGCAAAATTTTAATTTAGGAAGACAAAAGGAAGTTCAAACGCTTTGATTTCTGAGCACAAATGAAAAGGAAGTCCGTCCAGTCCAGACTTATGACACTCAGAGTAACAGCATCCCAAAAAAGCAGCGCTGCTTCAGACCTTTGTGTGCGCTAGAAATGATTGGTATTTTGAATGCCTACGGTTTAGCGGATACACTCGTCCCGCGGCCTCTGTTTCGCACCTGGTGCTTTCTGGTTTTGCTGTTTGAAAGAGGAGAGAGAAGAGAGAGAGAGAGAGAGAGAGAGAGAGAGAGAGAGAGAGAGAGAGAGATCGCTGCTGCTGCTGCTCCTCCTGCGATACCTAAACACACACTGTTATAAAAATCCTTAAAGGAAGCATATACACGTCATATTGCAGACAAGGCAGAGGCGATGCTTAAAGCTTTTTTGTTCTTTTCAAAGAATTTTGTAAAAGTCAATAATAAAAATAGACCCTCTGAGTTTCTTCCCAAAGCAAAACAACATCAACTTAAAAAAAGAGGAAAAGAAAGAAGAAAGAGTTCCATATAAAAAAAGTGAGAAGTATAAAAAACGAAGTCTGAGCGAATGTGAAAAGGATATACGTACACAGATATCTATACGTATAGAGATGAAAAAAAAAAAAAGCTATACACAAAAAAGTCAAGAGAAGGCCACAGCACACTGCTATGTCCACATCTCTAATAGAAAAACAAGAGAAAATAACCAAAACTGTAAAAACTCAGAGTAGAAACTGAATCTATTTGGTAACAAAAGCATACTATATGTTTAGATACAAAAAAAAAAAATGTACGGAGGAAAATGTACCTTTACTAAAGCTTATACGATTGGTCCATAAAAACGACGTTTCATTTACAAATTTAACGTGACCCTCGTCTTGTGAGTCCAGACCGAGCCACTGGTGATGAGCCTTTTTACTCCTTCACGCAAACACAAATCAAGAAAGTGTGTGTGTGTGTGTGTGTGGGGGAAGAGGGACATCGAATAAAAGGTGGAGAGAAGATTTCATGATTCATTGGTCAGATGTTGAGGGCTTCTGCATCTCGACACGTGTGGGTGTTCTCAGGCGTCTCGGCCTCGGTCCGTCGCCGGGCATCTCATCGCCTCCACACCGCTTTGCATTTCCCCCTCTGTTCATTTTTACTCTCCGTGTGACTTTGTGTTTATGTTGCCCAAATAAATCGTTCAGTTTTGAAATCTGTATGCAGCACTTTGTTGAAATGTACCTGTAGATGTCACCCCCCACCCACGTAACTTAGTTCTCGAGCACCACCACGTGGGTTACGAGACCAGGGCGGCTGTGGCGTTGGAGGAATTTGCCGTGACTGAATTTGGTGTGTCAGTGTTGGGGGTGTTATTGGCTGAGCGCAGGATGGCTCCGGCTGCGCTGCAGTGAGGCCTCGGGCCCGGCTCCGGCGTGTACGTGAACGTCAGAGTGGTGGAGTAGATGATGCCGTCGTTCCGCACCAGCGTTACAGGGACCTGTACTGGCTGTCTCACCCAGCGCCAACCCTCGCGGAACGCCGAAATGTCCGGTACGACGCACAGCATGCTTTCTCCACACCTTCAACACAAACAGGATTTGTTACTGTGATTACTGTATTATGACTTGTGTGTGCAGTGTGTAATACAGTAAAGTGCCTGACTTATGAAGAGTTACATTTCAGAAGCATGTTTGTAAGTCTGATTTGTCCTTAAGTCCAACAAAGTGAGTCTTACATGCCTTTGACACAAATATACCATGTAAGGTATACCGATCCACTTAAATCGGTTTAAAATCTGACCAAACATTTCCACACACTGCCATCATGTGGCCAAAAACCATAATCGCAGGAAATCCTAAAGAAATGAATCTCAAATGTCAGATACAACCGTGCTGTCTCTGCGGCTTTAAATTGTGAGGGGAATTCCGAATGTCATTTTGTCTCAGAGCTGTTTTCCACTGTATTGGACTGTGAACTCTATTTTGTTGAGGATTTTCCGAAATTAGGATTATTCAACATCAGGACAGCTTTACAGGACAGCCATTTTCTATCAACGTGCTTCCAGACTGATTCACTGAATCCGGTGAGGACCGACGCATTTCTCCTGCACCCCCAAACGCGCGCACACAGACAGTAGGCATTTTATACATTCACTTACACACTGAAAATATTATGTAAAACTGTAAATGTTGGTATCTGGTGCACTGCAGTGTCTATTCTTTTTTTATAATACATGTGAGCTACATCCGTGATCTGAAAGTAGAATCCTGGTCTGTTCGTATCTCGAAATGTTCGTAAGTTGGGGACTATCTGTATCTGGGTGGAACAGTGTTTGCCTTCATGTCTTAGTGTAATAAGAGTTTAAGTATGAATAAAATGAGACACCACAACAGACTAGTGTTGATGTCATTAACTGTGTGTCACTGCTCCAGATTTCCTCTCATGACTCCAGCCTGTATTCAAGGGCCCTTGCATGCCCTTTTTGTCTCTTCACCAAGGGTGCCAATAATTCTGGAGCTGAACGTAGACACACTTATGTAAAAGACTTTAGAATAAAAATGAAACATCATGGCAGTTTTATCCTCATTTGTCATGTTAAAACACTTTAAAAGTATCCAGCAACCATTGTGACATTTCACGCTCACCTGCACAAAACACAGTTTAAGAACATCACCATCTCTTTAAAGTCCACGTGAAATTATTGTGTGTGGGTGAACTTTGATGACACCAATATGAAAAATTATACCTGTACATGGTCTCGGCTTCCACGTCCCCAAACCACACGCGCAGGTTTGGAGCAAAGTTCTGCCCTGTTAGCTCCAGCATCGCTACGTCTCCTCCTCCGTTTAGCTACACACACACACACACACACACACACACACACACACACACACACACAGAAACACACACACAGAAACACACACACAGAAACACACACACACAGTTAGTCTGGGTAAAGGAATGAGGGTGCAGTGATGCACGGCTGCTTGAGATTTCTCCTGGCTGCAGTTTCAGCAGAGGGCTCTGTGTGACCGACACAGTTAATGACGAGTACAGAAAGATAAAATCTGGAACACTGTGTGGCGAAATCAATTCCCCTAAATTGGAATATAATACAGTTTATTGCATCTGTCTTTACAGAACTCTTAAACTTGTTCGAAACACTTTTTAATTGTCAGTGCATTATACTCTCACTGAACACTTCACTCAAAACACCGTACTTATACTGGATAGAGCTTTTGTTTGCTCTAAAGACATTGCCACAAGTCACTTCTTTAAGACACCGGTCCATGTTGATGACCACTTCTACATATTTTTATTTATTTATTTATTTATTTATTACTCATTTCCTTTCCTCCTGTAAATGACTGTAAGCAATTTCAGTCTGAGGTTAATAAAGTTCTTTGACTCTTGAATACTGTACGTACCGCGTTCTCAGTTTGTACTGGATTCAGATCTGGTGACTGAGAAGTGAGTGACCAGATCAGATGGGAAATTGTGGTCACGATTTTCAAATAAACAGTGACATGTAAGGGTGAAATTCATGATGTGAACAGCATCAAAATGCGCCTAGAAAACACATCCCTCACATTACATCATTTTTATGTTTTATGGATTTATGTGGTTGAGATTTATTAGACCAGGCTTTTTCCCCAGTTTTTCCAGTTTGAAATTCTGTTATCGTTTGAATATTCTATTCTGCGGAAGTTGTTGTTCTGCGGCGGTCTTGTATCCGCCTCAAGGTTTGATGTGTAGCGTGTACCGAGGTGCTTTTCTGCTCCCCACAACCGTACAGAGTAATTATTCGAGTTACTATGGGCTTAATGTGTACATCAACCACTTTGGGGATTTTCTGCTGATCTCACTCATTAACCAGGCGTTTCTGACCATAACATTGATGTTCACAACTTTCCGAGGAAACACTAGACGCCGTCTCTTGCATGAATGTACAGATGCTCCTAAAAGTGTTTTGGGGAGATTTTATGAACAACACTTCTACTGAATTAATTATGCTGTGTGCGCGCGCGCGCGCGCGTGTGCGTACCTGTAAGCTTTCGACCACAGGCACAGGGGTGACAGAAGAGTGGACTGGACCCATTCCCTCATAGAAAGTGTATTCTGCTTTATCTGTACTGATGATTGTCCAAGAGGCACCGTCATTGATCATCTCTTTATTTGGTTCTTTTGGGCATGGAGTGGCCTGAGAGAAAACACACACACACACACACAAAGATAATGCAGCAAATGGGCGCATACATTATTCAAGGAACAATTATGTCTATCAGATAGTCTAGTGCTAAAAGACAAGACGGTCAATTTACAAAATAATTTATGATCTAAAAACATTGCATTACATTGAAATTAAGCAAACTGCATTCTCTAGATGCCTGCATGTTCTTGTACACCGATTAACTTTTTTTCTTCTTTAGCTAAACTTTTATGAGTGGTTTATTGGATGTATAGGGAACTACTGTACACAGGGCCTTGTAGTATAAAGCCTATTAGGATACAAACACTCGATTAACAATGTGTATAAATACTAGAGACGGTACAGTCGACTCCCGATTGTCACAAGAGTTACGTTTTCTAGAGCACCTGTAAATTGTATTAAAAAAACTATTTTAAAAAACGGGGATTTGGATGTGGTCAAAAAAAATGGCAATAAATGCCTATTACTATTGTTTCAACTCACAAAACACTTTCATTTTATTTCAAACTCAGCTAAATACATTAAAGTAAAGGTAAACCTGTATACTATACAGTACTGTACTGCTGTGTCTAACGCAGTGCTAGAATGTTAAATACCGACGTTACCTCTATATATACTGTAATTCATACAAGCACGGTGTCTTTGGTATAATTACTGTAGAGTAAACAGGGTAATAATTCACCATCACAGGCCACGTTTTCCTCTACGGTTGCTTTGTTCGCTTTCTATAGTCCTAAAAAGGTATACAGTATTACATTTTATATGGAAGTTTAGATGAACTTATGTTAATATTTATGTAATAAAATCGGGAAATTATATTGCTCTTAATAGTTTAGCGTTAAAACAGTAAGAAAAATCCGCGAACGACTGAGACGCGACTTTGCGGAAGGCGACTGTATTATTCTTTTCTGATACGGATACTGAAAGCCGACACCATCAGCAGCCAAGCTTTCATATGTAAACTAGCCCTAACTACTCTACACTAATTAATAAACTCAATCCTAACAAACAAGTCTGGAGTCTCCAAGTCTGAAACATTCTCAAAATTTATTTTTTTCCGCCCCAGTCAATTCCAATCAGGATCCCAGTCAGTCATTTTAAACTGGTATAAAACTGGTATAAACCAGACAACAAAGCCGTACATCACATCAGTGCATTCTCTAATAAAAACAGATCATCTCGGGCACTGTTATTCCACATGTACTAATCATAACTCTGAAATTTTGATTACATTTTGACTGTGTTTACTACATGACTCGTGTTCGTACTTGAAACTGGATGATCCTCTCTTGGGAAAGGCACAGGTACATCCTCTCTGTATCCTTTAGATAGAAGGCACACTTATGCAGCTGAGACACGGGGTCGTCTGCGTCCAACAAGGCCGTCTGCTTATCCACCTTACGGATGATCTGTACGTCAATAAATTCACAAAAAAAAAAAAAACAAAAAAAAACAGAGGATCGTAAAATGATATTAATATAAGAATAATGCAGAGCTTAATTAGTTAATCTAATTAAAGTGTACTAAGAATGTAAATGTACGTATACTCGGGGAGAAAGTGATGTGTGTAACAGGAGATCCGGTCGGGTCTTACTGAAGCGAAACTCCGCAAAACGTTAGAAGAAATTGAGCTTCGATCTTAACGGAGACTGATAACATGATGTACACAGTTTTAATGTATTTTAGCACGATGATCAATATTTATCAACTCTGTTGTTTAAAGCCCCACACACACACACACACACACACACACACACACACACACCAGCCCTATGCCTAAAGGCAGCCTAATGCGCAAATATCCTTTGGCTGAACAATTCATGAAAGCACTTTACAACTGTGCTTAAACGTCCATTAATGAGGCAGCTTTAAGTAAACAGGCTTTTATGTTATTTTTTTTCTCGTACACAGAAACACCTCAAAATAATCGCCTGTGCTGGTACTGATCGTTACAAAGAGCGCGACTGAAAAACATTGGAGGATTCATTAAGACACAGAGAGATTTAATGGTTTATTAGAAAAGCAGACAAGCAGAGAATGATTTAACTTCTGAAGTCCTGGAAAAAAATTTTTTTATATTATTATTATTACAGGATGTTCATTATCCTTAAGTACCAACTGTGCTATTAAGAAAATCCTAGCAAGTAGAGACAGGGACAGAAAAGAAAATACCACAAAAAGCCTAATTTATCTTGGTGGACTGGATGGCTATTTGTCCTCCAGATGTGCACCTAGCAACAGTAAAAAAAAAAAAACAGCAAGAAGAAAAGTCCGGTGTGTCGCAACTCCATAAGAAGCAGCTCTATAATTTTGTTTATGGACCAAAAACACCTCAGGCCCCCTCGTACAGGCTCGAGAGACCGAGGCTTCCTGTGTCCTCTCTTCTTCGGGCGACTGACGGTTCAGTTTTCTGAATTTTGGTTGAGTTTCGTCATCAAAATAAATACATGATCACATTTTAAGAAGGAAATGCTAAAGTTAAAGAGTAAGGGTTGTCACTGCGTTATCAGCAGAGAGAGGACATTTCTAGACTCAACAATTATTACAAATAATGTAGAGACAGACAGACAGAGGGACGGAGACAGTCAAAAAGAGGCACAGAGAAACAGTAGGGGACTGAGACTGAGATACCAAGACAGTCAGGACAGAGAGACACTGAAAGACAGATAGAGTAGGACAGACAGAGACACAAACTGAGACAGACAGAGAGACATGGAGAGTTATAAAGACAAACACAGAAAGACAGAGAGACAAACAGACCTCTTGAGAGACAGAGAAACTGAGACAGACCAAGAAAGAGAGAGATAGAGGGAGACCCAGGTGGACAGACGGACGCACAGACATTACCAGTCTCGGCAGGGCCATCCCTGTGACTGAGCAGACAAGTTTGACAGTTTGGCCGTAGTGAATGTAACCATCACGCACGGTGAATTCCTCTCCCTCGGATTCCTCATCATCCACTACACACACACACACACACACACACACACACACACACACACACACACACACACAGAGAGAGAGAGCAGAGAATCAGTTAGTGCATTCCTTAACAGTTTATATCTTTCATGTTTCTCTGACCTGAGCTGTATGATGAAGATGCTTATGGTTGTGTGTGTGTGTGTGTGTGTGTGTGTGTGTGTGTGTGTGTGTGAGAGTGACTTACAGAGATGAATATAGAAGGCTCCCCACTGTTGTGAGCTGGCATGAAAGTTCCCGCCCTCCACATGGAGGTAGCGTGTACTGACTGTCTGAGAACGCAACCTGTTAAACAGTGCCACTTTTGTTCCAGACGCTATACACACTAGACACAACCAAACACACACACACACACACACACACACACACACAGAGAGAGAGAGAGAGAGAGAGAGAGAGAAAGAGGGGGGAGTCAGGGAGAAGCAAGGAAGTCATAAATGGTTAGAGCAGAATTTTCAGACTTCATCAAATATTTAAAGAGTTTAAAGAGGCGACTATAAAACAGGGTTTATACAGTGTTGGGGAGAGGAAGGAGCACCGCGGCAGACACCACACTGCTCACGGGTTTGATGTTAGGATTGAGTTAATCTATAAAGCAGGAGGGTGAAATATCTTGGATCTGGCTCCCCACAGTGGAAAAACCTAAACAAAGCAACTCTACAACTCTGACAGACTATGAGTTGAAATCGCGCATTGATTTTCTTCCGGTCTTAAAAAGACACTTTATCTTGTCCTGGGTCGTGGGAACACTGCAGACTGAGAGGTGGAAAGACACTCTAGATAGGACGCCTCAGGGGCGACTCGGGAAACTGTATTCACACATTCTCTCCTGAAACCACCTTAAGATTATGTCCATGTCCACACGTAGTCGGGTATTTTTATCTGCGGTTTTGGCCTTTTCGTCCACACGCAAGCGCAGTTTTGAAGAAGAATTTCAGTGGTGTCAGGGGAAACGGAGATCTTGGCTCGTTGTAACGTCACCTTGTGTGCCGATGATGTCACTAGGCTTCTGATTGGCCACCTGAGACGCTCCTTATAGCACTTAACAGGGCGTTTTGCGTTTTATTGTGGACGAAGGTATTTTGAAAATGTAGGTCATGCGAACAGAATTATATCTGAAAATCTCTGAAAGTTTTTAAAAATACATGTGGACATGGCCTAAGACCTGACAACACACTGAAAGGAATTTTTTTCCCCCCATATCCCAGTTAGCAGGTTGGGGTCGGAGTGCAGGGTCAGCTAGCATATAGCGCCCCCTAGTGCTAAATGGGTTTAGAGCTCAACAGAGGCTGCATGCCGGTGCTGGGACTTGAACCCCAACCTTCCGTTCAGTGATCCATAGCCTTTACCGTGTGAGCCACCACTGGCCTTAAAATCCACCTTTTGCATGTTTTTATTGGGAAACCAGAGATCTCAATCTCAGTAGAAACCCGGACAGAAGACCGGGAGAACATTACAACAACATTACAACATCATAACATTACTCAGAGCTCAGGATCGAACCCAGTACACACTGGAATTAGTGACGTGGCGATGCTCATCAAAGTCGTGTACATGATGCTGTTTTAGTTTTGAGACTCACGGTCAGCGTTCTTGAGCGACTGCTTCTTTTTGGAAGGCTTGGAGATGACCTTGATGCGCTTGCTGAGGAAGACGCCGATGTTGGCGCTGTTGCCATACAACATGCGCACCGACAACATGAAGTGCTTGCGCTTGTCTGAGTCCGAGATGTATAACGTTTTGGCTGTGCAGTAATTCTGAAGAGGAGGGGGAAGAAGAAAAAAAAAAGAAGAAAAAAGTTAGAGAGAGTGTTAGAAATGTGTTAAATATATATTAAAGAAATAAATATAGCGCATTAAGGGTGTGTGATAAAACGTCATATTACAACTGCACTGAAGCTGCATTAAGTCTTCTGTGACGAGTGACGCCCTGGAGGTGTAATGTCTGCTATAAACTCTGCTTAGTGACAGCACTTACGCTTTACGGTTTTTCATTTAAACAAAAAAAAAAAAGAAGAAGAAGAAGAAGAAGAAGAATATTCAATTATTGTCACATGTACTTTTTACAGCACAGCGAAATTTCTTCTTCGCATATCCCAATTAGGAAACTGGGGTCAGAGCGCAGGGTCAGCCAGCTTACAGCGCCCCTGGAGCAGATAGGGTTAAGGGCCTTGCTCAAGGGCTCAACAGTGGCAACTTGCCGATGCTGGGGTTCGAACCCCCGACCTTCCGATCAGTAACCCAGAAACCCACAGCCTTAACCGATTGAGCCACCACTGCCCCTAATAACCTATTGGAGTGGCCCGTACGGGGAAAAAAAAAAAAAGAATTTATTAATTATAATAATAAATCCCTGCTCGCCCAGGCCATTAGACATGCTCTGGCTGAGAGACTCAAACCACTCCATCATATTTTGAGCTCAGCCGTATTCCCTGCATCTGTAGATTACGTACGAGGGTGAGTCAAAAATTATCCGCACAAAAAATTAGGTGTGCTATGTGAAATTTTGTCTCATCTCACGGAAGAGAGTGATTGGAGATCTGCAAAGTAAAATTCGGACCGATGCTCCAAGGAAGGTGAAAATTTATCAAAGAGAACCATTACCGGTGATATGAGACATGGATTCATCACTATGAGCCGCCTGTGAATAAAAGGCAGGATGTGGAACGGAAACATCCTCAATCGCCGACCGAGAACCCATCAATCATCAGCTGGAGAATTAATGCTTAGAGTTTTCTGGGATCCTCAAGAGGGTCAGTAATGTTCTCTATAAGCAAATCTGTTAAACCATCAACAGTGTAGTTAGAGTGAGATGCTTACTGAAGAGCTGAAGACTAAGCTTAAAATTAAAACACGCAGGATCGCTATCTAAGGGTGTTGTGATCTCGTGTGACGTTGCGCTTCTGAACACTTCTGTCGAAATGAAAGCTTGTTGATGGACGAAATGTGCTGAGAAGCAAAAATAGTGCATTTTTCTTTCCTTTCTCTCTTTTTTTAACGACATGCCAGCGCTAATGGCTATATTTGTGGCAAGAGTCATTTTTGTTATTCAATATTAAAACTAGATAAGAACTACATTTGGATTTAGTTGTTTAAAAACATTTTTAAAAGTGTCAACAGAATAAAAGAAGTTCCTTAAAGGAGTAAAAGAGTTACTATCAAATAAAATATGTTTGATGGACAGAAGTGTTCTGCATGATACACATTGTGGTGGATTTTCTCTTGACAGTAAATGTGTGTGTGGGTAGCCTTTGAGTGTCCATATCCTGTACAAGTCACATGATCATAATGATTTTTAAAAGGAAATGTACGTCTTGATCCAACATCGGGGTTTATTTCATACAGTTTATTATTTAAGCATTGGTCCTGTTCTGATTGCCATTTATTTTTGATGAATTCATTTAAGATTTCTTTTAAATCTGTGAAGGGGACCATTTCTCTTTTCTAAACGTTAATTCAATTCGACAGCCGGAGTGCGGATAATAGTTGACTCACCCTCGTGCGGCTAATTTTTGACTCACCCTCATGCGGTTACCACCGTTGTCGGTGTTTAGCAAATGATGGAAATCCCTTCTAACACGAACGTCATTCGGTCGGGGAAGTGACTTAATGTTGTGGTGGATTTACATAGAAAGATGTCATGAGTTCTTCTTTTCAGGAATTGCCAAAATTGGCACAAATTGAAATTCGTAAAGGTTTGAGTATTTCTGGATTTATTTCGTGCTGCATGTTCTTTCATCATTTCCGTTATACGTGCGGACATACATGCAGACTTCCCGGTTAACATTCTGCCGGTTGATTGATCTGCACCGTACCTTCCCCTCCAGGTTGAGCTGCTGCATCTCCTGGTCGCTGTTCCCGATGCCGATGAAGGCGCATGGCTGAGACTCCTGCTCCGAGCAGCCGTCTCGCTCCATCTGTTCCCTCTTCTTCTTCCAGCCACAGCCCATCAGATACACACATGGAGGAGGACAGAAGAACCTGAACAGGAGAATCGTGACGGAATACTATTAATCGAATCTCCAGTAGATGGCGGCACACAACCTGAGATCCTAACATTCATCAGATCACATGGGGGGAAAAAAACACTTCTGTTCAATTGTAAAAAAAAAAAAAAAGTCTCAGCAGAGCCTTCAGCAAGTAATATGGGACAACAACAAAAAATAATAATAATGCTCGCAGATTATAACCGTCATATCACATAATATTAATACTGAATGCAAAATGTTTAAACAAAAAGTATACACCTCTATATTACATTATTATTGGATGTATTTTACAGAGGATCCCCTGACTAAGTACAACTGACAGAGTCTGTCAGCCATTAGCAAATTCTCCTGAATGTACCGTATACAGTATGAGGAACTCCTGTACACTCACTCTTACGCAGCAGTGCATTAAAGCAGGATAAAAATAAAAAAAAACGTCTATATACAGGACCGAGTCTTCAGGGAATTTTGACATCACGCAGGAAAAACAAAACAGTCTCTTAAGCTTACTTGGAAAGGTGGAAATTAATTAAAAGCATCCAAGTGAGCGACAGTTCTGTGAATGGAAACGCCTTGTTGATGAGAAAGACGAGCCAGACTGGTTCGAGCTGACGGAGCATCATCACTCTGTACAACGGTGATGAGCAGAACGGCAACTCGAACCTCAGAGCGGGAAAAAAAATACGTCATGCTCCACTTCCGTCAGAAAGCTGACGCTGCAGTGAGCGGAGATCACCGAAACTGGACAGCCGAAGACTGGATCACGATATAAATTCTCAGCTTGTGTGAACAGTTCAGGCTGGTGGAGGTGGTGTGACGGTGTGGGGAATGTTTTCTTTGCTAATTCGTGACCGATAATATTAAATCATTCATCACATGAGTGCCGAAGACTATGCTGTTGGTGACCATGATGTCATGACCATGACAATGAGTTTAATGTTCTTCAGTGACTTTTGGTATAATGGTGAACGATTGTGCACCTGAAAAATCTGCAGTGAATAACTGAAGCTTTTCTGTTTAGAGCAAATGTAATCAATATTAATATAGTTGTTCATAATCAGGTGTTTAATTAGCGTATATCAATATAACAGGATGAACCGAAAGTGCTATTTTGGAAATTGTGCGTTTGCTCCGTCACACAGGGTGACGCGGTGGCGTAGTGGTTAGCGCTGTGGTCGAGGGTTCGATCCCCGCCTCGGGTCTGTGTGCGTGTTCCCCCGCGGACAGTACGAGCCGGACAGACAATGACTAAGTGAGCTGCGTCACACCACTGGAAGCATGAACCCGTCACTCAGCACAGAGTTACTAAAAAAATTTTTTTTAAAAACAATCACTTACTGGTCCAAAAAAAAGGGGGAAACACTGCTGTAAATCTAAATAAACCCCCACAGAGTTTTAGTCAATATGAAACCATGCTTATACAAGAAATAAAGAAGAGACAAACAGATCATCGGTGAATCATGAGCGTCTGGGTCAAAAAGAGATTCTCGTCTTCATATCGATCAGACTTTTCTTTGCGAAAGAGACATTTGCCTGTCTAGCACACTCGCGCATGTTCCTCCTAAAGAGTACTAGTGTCTGCTTTCACATCCTGCTAGTGTGTCACACTCCAAAAGACTCATGACACCGAAGATGAGTGTGTGTGTGCGTATGTGTGTGTTCAAAACCTGACTGCGAACTGAGTTTCGTATGTTTCGAAAAACATGCTGAGGGAAAGTCACGTGATCACACACACACACTCTCTCGCGCTTCCCTTGTCTATTTCCATGGGTCTTCTGTAAGCCATCCTTTCCTGTCAAACTAAAGGGGTCAAAAGTTTAAATGAAACTAGACTAACTAAACTAAAATCGAGCCAATGCATACACACTTCCAATTAACATCCAGCAAGCTCTCCGGTCGCGCTCGGTCCCTCGGTGTGTAACTAATTTACTGGATAATGTTTCACCGCAGGTTTAAAGAGTTTGCTCCGTCTACTTTTCAGTTCTCTCTTTCGCTCAGCTGTTTCTTGGTCTGGCTGCGAATTTTGGATTAACAGTCAGGCACTTCTGGTGTGATCGCAAGGGAGACGCTTTCCTGGCCAAGTGAAGCGAGCCAAGATCTAACCACGACAGGAGCTCCCGAGACGCAGACTCTTCTCCGCTATGATCAATCTGTCCGCACCTTTCTGCCTCCCCACGTTTCCTCCTCTTATTTTCTCCTCTACGTTTCCTCACTCGGCTCTCTCCTGTTCCTTTTCTATAAAATTCGCCGCAGACAAAGGAAAACCTCGTTTCCTTTACGGTTTCGTGTTCGAGACGGGGCTGGGGAAGGTCAAAAGGCAAGACGAAAAAAAAAAAAACATCCTCGATGAAAAGCGGTCGCTGCTTTACCTTTTTTCATTGCCGTAGGATTTCTGTGCAACTTTAGCATGGAGGATCAGGACAGTTTGGTCTCCTCGCTCCTTTAGATAGTTTCTCATCGCTTCTCTGTAGAGAGAGAGAGAGAGAGAGAGAGAGAGAGAGAGAGAGAAAACACAGGGGATTCCACAGAATGTAAGAACAACAGAAATAAAACACACTGTTTATTTTTCATACATAAAATCATACATAAAAGGTCATCTACTGTATCAACGTAACCTCACTTTTTGATATTTTTGGACGGTTGCTTGGCTTTCAAGTGTGTCTACATACACAGGCTATAAGAAAAGAGCATTCCTTCGCTTTTTTTCCCATCTGTATAGAAACCTGCGCTTGAGGAACGCAGTCATAAAAAAGGTCATAAAAAGGAAAAAGGACTAATTTGCAAAACACCCTCCTACTGTTAGAGTACTAGGTGAGAAGCTGGATAAACCACCCAAGTTGCCAGCATCATTAGAACAGCGCGAAGCAAACGACACATGGCGCATGCGTAAAGAGACATAAGGGGTGGTGTATCTCAATTCCACTTTACTGTTTACTGAAACTGTGAACATGTTAATCTGGCTGAAATGGGACTAAACCAAAACTTCTCAACGTTAGACTGGAAGTCGGTTTACTCCTGAGCGTATAACTCAATCGGACACAGGAACCAGCCTTCCGGAAGTCAAACACAAATGCGTCAAGTTGGAGGACGCCACTAGCAATCCGTTAGCATCTCATCTGTACAAAAAGTAAAACATGTACAAAATGTACAGCGCTGTAAAGCTCTAAATCTTCACCGCCAAGTTTGCCGCTAGCTAGGTTGTAGTGATGGGAAGTTTAAATCATTTTAGTGACTCGGTTCTTTGAATATCGTTTATCAAAATGTGCAAATCTTTTTTTGAGTAATTTAGTTCATTTCATTCTTTTGATCAGAAAAAATATATCTATTACATTTTCAATAAACAGACCCCCACATGTCTACATGCACACATTTTGTCTATATCTCCAGTAATGAAAATATTACAATGCAGCTAAAGACATGTTATGATAAACAGAATGAGCAGCTCACCTCTCATACCTTCTGGTCCGAGTCGTTCGTTCTTTTAAATCTACTGAATTACGTAGCGTCTATGGAAGTCATGTGACAAAAGTACGGATGACTGGGACCGAAAAGACTCAAAGGTAACTACTCAATTCTGTTTCCTGTACATAACCTACGGAGGCTTTAAGATGCTTTGCGCAAGACTTCCAAATGAACGACCCCCATCACTACTAGTTTGTTTGTCTATTGTTTGGTTGTGTGACGTATTGGGTAACTGGAGAATACAATCCTAACAAGCTGAAACAGGCATCTATTGTCAGACATACTTTAAGGAAATACATTTTCAATTCAATTAAATTTTATTTGTATAGTGATTTTAACAATTGTCATTGTAACAAAGAAACGTCACACAATCAACAGAATTATTTAAGTTTGTGTGGAATGTGAATGTGTATGAATCAAAATGTTCAGATAGTCCCTGGTGAGCAAGCCGAGGGCGACAGTGGCAGGGAAAAACTCCCTGAGATGGTAATAGGAAGAAACCTTGAGAGGAACCAGACTCGACAGGGAACCCATCCTCATCTGGGTGAAACAGATAGCAGGAAATGATCTGCATTTATACAGTGTGTTATGTGGCAGCCAGTTCAGCTATAATAGTTGATGTTAATTGATGTTAAAATATGGGGTCCAGGTAGTTTATTGGAGACTCAGATAGACTCGATTCTCCTGCCATGCTTGTGTAATGGGACAAGGATGGCAGTCCTAATTAAATGGCCTAGTCGATGTCTAACCATTGCTCAGTGTATCCGTGCATGTAAACGTCCTCACTGACATTAGAAGTGAAACCGAGGAGATTTTCAGGCACTCCAGGACGCACGATGCGAAGTCGCAAAGTCAACAGACACATCTTGTGGAGCCGTGAGACCCGAGCGTTAAGTAGTTAAAAAGGTGTATATGATATGATACGCAACCTTTAAAACATGCGATAACTTCTAAGCGCAAACTCTTTGTAACGTATTAAATGAAAACGCCAGACTGTAACCACCGACAAAAAACCCACTAAATAAATCTCTGACATCACTGAAGATTATGTTCAAGTTAAAACGCAACTCATTCAAGGTGTTTTTTTTCTTCTTCTTCCCTTTAAAGTACAAAACAAGGATCAGTTGATGTTTCCGGACTTTCCCACCTTTCACCAAGAACTCCAGCTCCTGTTACAGCAAAGGACTTTTTTTTTTATATCAAGACTTTCAACAACATACATTCAGTATTTGCTGTTAAACACATCCCTGACTAACCCGGTTATCATTTCCTCGTTCCATAAAGGAACATTTCCCTTAAAAAATAAATAAATAAATAAATCAAATTCACGACAATTACCAGCATTCATCTGCAGAACCTCGTATAATATGCATCATGTTTCTTCTGTTGTTCTGGAACTGTGTGTGTGTGTGTGTGTGTGTGTGTGTGTGTGTGTGTGTGTATTTAAAGAGAAAGTCTGAAGAAAGGTCGCATGTGCTTTATGAGCCCAAACCTCAAGAGCTTGACTGGAAACACAAGCTCAACTTTGATTAGCCAATTCTCTGGTGAGCACAAATATGTGT